>OZ014522.1:526058525-526658525 GCA_963966055.1 Lathyrus aphaca | reverse complement strand
GAAGGTTGGACAATGTTTCTAAATGTCTTAGAACATTTCATGAATTTTTTGGTGATTTTTAAATACTTAAAAGTATTTTTAATAAATTAATTTTCATTAATCAATTAAAAATAAACTTTTAAATATTTAAAAATACTTTTTTAATGCAAAAAAAAAAATAAAAATGAAAATATTTTTGTGTTCTGAAATTAAATGAAAGTTCATACAAAAAATTTCAGAATTTTTTGAAAGATTTTACTATTTTTAATGAATTATGGAAAACAAATGAAATAAAGTGAAAATTAGATGAATTTTAAACTGAAATATAGAAAGTAATCAGATCCAACGCGTGAGATTCAAACTGGCCAAGGCGGGAGTTGACTGCGCGCGGGTTTGGACGGCTCACATTCAAACTGACTTAATTACACTTAGCCCTAATTAATCAAACCCTAATTACTTTCAGATGACCGGAACAGTGGTTCCGGTCATCTTCTCCGGCGAGACAAAGTGCTAACTCCTTCTACACGTTACGAAAATGAAATCTAATTGAACAGAAATGATCCCCACTCACTCACGAATCAAAACCCTCAATCAAAACAAATTTATTTTTCCAGGAATGGCTGAATCGAAGCAAACAAAATCTAGGGCAAAAAGTTTCAGAAGCATGGTAAACTCTCATCTCTCCACCATTTTCAAAACTAAAGGCATCAGAACAATCAGTGAAGCATATAGAACAACTTAAGAACTTAAAAAACGATTTCTGGAAAAAAAGTTCTTGAGCTACCTGAGTTTCGAAGCTTTCAATCCAACAACTTTCTGCCCTCTCCCTTTGATGCAATCCACTCTACTTGGTCCCCTGATGATCCTTGAATGCTTAGAAGGAGTTTATGTTGGCTGGTTTGAGAGATTGAACAAGTTCTGTTCAAGCTCAGGTGTGAATCGTGTTTATGATTCAGGCTGTTTCTGGCAATGGTGAAGGGTTCTTTGTGATCAGGATGATGAGTGGAGAAGGTTTGTGGAGTTTGTTTGGGTGTTTATGGCCTGTGGAGTGACTTTCGAATGGTTTTGCTTCTGGGAGTGAAAATGGAGGAATGGTGTTCTTGCTTGATTCAGGCCTAAGTCTTGTTGGTTTTTGCTCAGTGAAGCAAGGTGAGTTGATGTGTGGAATTGGTTTGAATGTTTGTGAGCTGTGCAGAGAGATTCGAAGGAAAATGCAAGTGAGGGTGAGTTTGTGTATGTGATGATCTTGTGTGTTTCAGCCTTGCTTGATGGGTGTTATGGCCAGCATTTGATCCACATAAACAAAGCTTATTGGTCAGTTGATGTGACTTGGCCTACTGTGATAGGTAAGTCACCTTTTGCAAATTGTCAACTTTGGTGTAAGGAAAGCATGGGCTAAGTTCTAGCTTGGTACAAGAGCATGGGCTGGCGCAGTATGGTGTGTGAGTGAGGCTAGGGTGGCTCAGCAGCCAAGGCAGCAAGTTGGTGAGGTGTGATGAGTGGTTTTGCAACTTGGTTCCTCTTTGGTTCACATGTAACTATCTTGCTACACAAGCCATGAATCATGAGAAACCTTGGTTCAAATCTGATTTTTAGGTCACATAGAATGTTTATGTAGTGGTTAGACATGAATTAGAGGTTGCAAATGCCTTGGTACAAAGTTCTTGCAAGTTTCTCATTTGGTGCACATCTTGAAAATTAATGGTTTTTGCCAACTTTGTCACACCATAACTTTTGATCCAAGAATAATTAGATCATGTTCTTGTACTTTTTGAAAAGGAAAAATGCAATCTACAACTTTCATGACCAAAGTTTTTCCATTTGAAGCATTTTTGGATCAAAAAGCAAGGCTTGAAAAATGGCATAAAATGACATATTCTTGAAAAGTCAACCATGCCCTAAAAAGTCAACTTTGCAAAAACTTGTAATCCTTGAATTTTGTGAACTTCAACCTTCTTCCATGATCAAATAAATATCATATACACTCAAAATGATGAAGATCACCCCTTGGTTGGGTCATTGGGGGCCTCAGATGCCCTGATTTTACACTGACTTGTCTGAAAAGTCAACTCTTGATCAGATGACTTCCCCGTGGAATTTCTTCATGAAAATTGATATGCATACTCCCTATACCATATAGAGACCAATGGAAACAAGAATGACCAAAAAATTTGGAGTTATGGCCTCTGAAACCAAAACCCTAATTTTAGGTCAACTGTGCAGTCAAACTTGGCTCTGCATCCACACCAATCCCAGTTCTTGTGATTCTTTGGCATTTTTGACTTTGAGAGGATGTAATATGATATAAGAACACACATGGTTCCCTTTGAAGTGATTGGTGGCCTTTGGAGTGGCTCAAGAAGCTCTGGGATTGCTCATATCACAAACCCTAGATGCAGATGACTTAGAAACTATGCAGTGAATCAAAAATGAGATATGAGATGATATGATTGTGTTTATGTATATGAAATGATCACAAGCCATGGTGTGAAAGGGTGAGGGCAAATTTGGGGTGTTTACACCCACATCAATACAAGATGTTACTTGTTATGAATTTGGAACTTGTTACTGATGAATTTTGCTCCCGGGATATACAATAAGACTACTTCCGGTTCAGGCTTTTTCCACTCCGAAAAACATAAGTACGTTACTTCCGGTTTGTGTTGGATTTGTTTTTTCACACCGGAAGTAACAACAACTTTATTTCCAGTTCTTTATAGGATAAAATTTTCCAAGTTTTTAAAGCCATAAAAAACACATCTCACAAAATGAGAAAAAGAAAACAGAACTAGCATCTCCTTCTTCTCTTACAGCAACACTGTTCATGGAGGCAAGGAAAAATGGAGCTCCGCCATATTGGAGCGGCGGAGCTTGAAACTTGGTAGGAAAGGATCAGAATCAAGTGTTGTTCATAATTATGTGTTTGATTTCGTGTAAAAGTGCCTCGATAACTCAAATTGGAACCTCAAGAATTCGATAAAAATCCTCCAATTATCTTCAACTCATTGTGAGAAACACTTCAATTCTTCCCCCTCTTCCTCTTTGTGTGTTGTTGTGAATGTGTTGTGGTTGTTGATGTAGATTGAGTTTATTTGATTTTAATAGTTAGTATTGTTTGAACCTGGAAAAATATTTGTAGGTTAGTGGTATGAATTGAGGATTTTAATGGAGGTTGAGATTTAGTGAATATCTTCCAGAGGGCTCCACATTGTAAAGTCTTGCTGAACCATAACTTGTTTTTTTTTAAATGGAATGGTAAGAAAAACAACACAAACCGGAAGTACTGACATGGTTACTTCCGGTGTGAAAAATAAATAAACTTAAAATCGGAACTAGTTTATTTTATATTTCTGGAGTGTAAACTTGTTGAACTGGATCTAGAGACTAGAGGTATTCCGGGAGAAAAAAAATTTACGGAGAAAAATAGTTATTGTTTGTAAAGTGAAAAAATTAGGAGGAAAAAAGTGAAAATTTTGAAATATACACTATTTATATGGGGATATTTTCGTCCAAAAATTTGATATGTATGGGTATGAGAATAAATATAGGGGTACATGGTAAAATTTCCTTTCGTGTTTGATGAATTGTGCATGGTTGAATGGATGTAACACTTGTATTGGTTTGTGATTCATCCCCTCATGGTGGGTAATATGCTCCCCCCATCTCGTGGACATGTAATATCGTAGGATTTTATCTTTCTTTATTGTTTTCCTTTGCATGTTAATAAAAAAAAAGATAAAACCAAAACGATAAAAAAGTAACTTTTTTCAAAAGACAAAAGCAATTTGACCCAACGTCAAGTATTTTCCAAATCAAACTCAATTCAACGCTACACGAGTTCTTGATCCAACGTCAAGTATCTCTTCTATTTCACCCACAAAATTCACATTTAAATGCCTCAAGACAACCACTTCGAAGTCAGATAAAGGCAGACATAATCATATCCTTGTGAACATGCACTAATGAAGTGAAACAACACATCCTTCAAAACCCTATCCAGTATGAACAAAAGGTAATAAAGTATGTTTCATTCTTCTATATGAATGGTCTTTAAAAGCCCTAAAATAAAATATATTTAAAACAGATGTTTTGAAAAGACCATGATTATAGAAAAACTCATACATATTACTTTTGTTTAACAAACCCGTAGAGGTAGAAAAAAATTGTTGATTGAGAAGGTATCTAGGAAACGACAACTCTAGAGAATTAAGATAAAGATCAGGAAGTAGAACATGATCAAGATCAAGATAAAGTTTAAGATCAAATTATTAGTGAGGAAAATATTTTAGATAATCAAGATCTTCTAAAGGAATGGAGAAAGATCAAAGACCATCCTATGAAATTAGAGATATTTCTAAGGGAGTTATCACTCCACACCTCCTTAATATGGTATGTAACTTTGTGATTTTGTTTCACAAAATGAGCCAAAGAGATTGACGAAGTTATCATTAATAAACAAAGGGATTTACGAAAAAAATATTACAAAGATATTCTATATTAGAAATGATATAAATAGTATTTTTTGTCATATATATATATATATATATATATATATATATATATATATATATATATATATATATATATATATATATATATATATATATATATAATTGTATTCATTGTATATTCAATTTATGACATATTAAATACATTATTACGTTGGATTGAATATTAGTTAAGTGTTCAATTTAGAATATATTAAATATCATATAATTATAAATTAAATACGTACCATTTAAACTTTTTAATATAAATTTAAGATAATTTTTTTTTACAAAAGAATATTACAAATAAATTTTATATTAAAAATGATATAAATAGTATTTTTTGTCATAAATATAGCAATATCTTCCAGAGGGCTCCACATTGGAAAGTCTTGCTGAACCATAACTTGTTTTTTTTAAAATGGAATGGTAAGAAAAACAACACAAATCGGAAGTACTGACATGGTTACTTCCGGTATGAAAAATAAATAAACTTAAAACCGGAACTAGTTTATTTTATATTTCTGGGGTGTAAACTTGTTGAACCGGATCTAGAGACTAGAGGTATTTCGGGAGAAAAAATTTTACGGAGAAAAATAATTATTGTTTGTAAAGTGAAAAAATTAGGAGGGAAAAAGTGAAAATTTTGAAATATACACTATTTATATGGGGATATTTTCGTCCAAAAATTTGATATGTATGGGTATGAGAATAAATATAGGGGTACATGGTAAATTTTCCTTTCGTGTTTGATTAATTGTGCATGGTTGAATGGATGTAACACTTGTATTGGTTTGTGATTCATCCCCTCATGGTGGGTAATATGCCCCCCATCTCGTGGACATGTAATATCGTAGGATTTTACGTTTCTTTATTGTTTTCCTTTGCATGTTAATAAAAAAAGATAAAACCAAAACAATAAAAAAATAACTTTTTTCAAAAGACAAAAGCAATTTGACCCAACGTCAAGTATTTTCCAAATCAAACTCAATTCATCGCTACACGAGTGCTTGATCTAATGTCAAGTATCTCTTCTATTTCACCAACAAAATTCACATTTAAATGCTTCAAGACAATCACTTCGAAGTCAGAGAAAGGCAGACATAGTCATATCCTTGTGAACATGCACTAATGAAGTGAAACGACACATCCTTCAAACCCTATCCAGTATGAACAAAAGGTAATAAAGTATGTTTAATTCTTCTATATGAATGGTCTTTAAAAACCCTAAAATAAAATATTTTTAAAACAAATGTTTTGAAAAGACCATCATTATAGAAAAACTCATACATATTACTTTTGTTTAACAAGCCCGTAGAGGTAGAAAAAAATTATTGATTGAGCAGGTATCTAGGAAACGACAACTCTAAAAAATTAAGATAAAGATCAGGAAGTAGAACATGATCAAGATCAAGATAAAGTTTAAGATCAAATTATTAGTGAGGAAAATGTTTTAGATAAGCAAGATCTTCTAAAGGAATGGAGAAAGACCAAAGATCATCCTATGAAACTTGAGATATTTCTAAGGGAGTTATCACTCCACACCTCCTTAATAAGGTATGTAACTTTGTGCTTTTGTTTCACAAATTGAGCCAAAGGAATTGACGAAGCTATCATTATAAACATTGGTATTTTGCTATGAAAGAAGAGTTAAATCAATTTAAAATAAACAATGTTTAGGAGATTGTTCTCAAAGCTTCAACTAATATAGTGATTAAAACCTGAGTGGGACTTTTGCAAGAAGCTTGATGCTTTTGAAAATAATGTGTGAAATACAACAAAACTTATTGTGAAGTTGTTTTACCAAAATTAAGGTCAACCATAAAATTGCAAAATTAACATATATATATATATATATATATATATATATATATATATATATATATATATATATATATATATATATATATATATTATTTTCACCAAAGTTGCTTTAATGTCATGTGAGTGAAAACTGCTTGTGAGAAAGAAGTTGTATTGATGTCATCTCTCTAAATCCTTATCTCTTACTTTCTACTGTTTTTATTTTTCGTTGTTCTTTTTTATTTTGATCTTAAACATACTAACACGATTTTCTTTTTCAGTAAGAAAATCTTAAATTTAATCACGAATTTTGAATACCATAATTCACATTCTCCCTCTTGTGTTTGAAGGCACTTTACCAACACCATGTATCGTCTTAAGGATGCATCTATGAATGTGTCTGATAAAAGTTTGTATTTCAAAGGATTATAAGCTCCAATAGTTGTCATTTGCATGTCGATGGAAGCGACATGCTCATATGGATTATTGCATTCATCAAACTTAGCTAATTAAGGTGATTTAAAATTCTCTGACATTGATGCCCCCATATCTCATTTGAGAGAGGAATAAGAGTCTAGAATTCCAATCTCTTCTGGAAAGTCAAACTTCTATTGGCATTGTTGGATATGGAGGATGTTATCATCCGAAGTTTGATTTTGGTAGGGTAAGTCGTCAATGGTAGCCCGCATCTTTGCCATGACATTCTCCTTGTTGTCAGACTGATTGTTGGTCGTAGTTTCTACCTTCTTGTTCACCATGATGGACATAGGAATTGAATGTGTGGATAACAATCTAGCTGAATGTTGTAGTGTTGGTGCATGTCAATTTTTTCAGACTCCATAGTGGGTTCCAATTCTACTTACTGTGTGACAACCACTTGCTATATAGGATTGTTAGAGGTTTTAAGAGTTGTTGTTTAGAACAAACTCACACATGAATTATGAAAAACTTTGTATGTAGTATCAATTACCTACCTATTATTAGAGTATACCACCATTCTCCCTAAAATACCATTTTCATTTGAAATTATTTACACCAAATCACACCCTTTATTGTAATTCACAAAATCCAATTGCATTACCCAATCAAAATAATTTATTTTGCCAAATGGCATTCTCAAATCATTTTCCCATATGAGAATTTGGGTTTGGAATACCTTTTTCTCTCTGACACATTTTCCCTCTTCTCTCTTTTTTCAAACTCAGATACTCTCACCACTTTTCTTCCTCTCTTTCCCAGCCTTTAGCTAAACTTCGCACGAGCCATCACTCATTTGGAGCTTCAACGTGGATTTCAGAAATCCTCCTACTATTTATCTTCCTGGATTCTAAGGCTTTTAGGATTCTGAATCGGCTCATGACATTTTAGGGTTGAGGTATTCTAAATTTGTTCAAATTCTTTCTTTTTCGATTTTTGTGGGTTTGTTAAAAATAAGCTTTTTGTTTGAATCTAAGTTGAACCCGAGTTCTAAGTTTTGAAATTCTTGCCGTTTTGGGTCGAGCAAATCTTAATTTTGTTTTTTTAAAGAAATTTCATAATTTTTGAAATCTTAGAGGTTCGTTTGCTAAGTATGAGTTTTGACTTTTGAGTTTCTTGTAGTTCTAGATTGAGAGATTCCGAACTTTTTTCGTGAAATTTCATAATTTTTGGAATCTCTTAAGCTTCTTTTGCTATTTATATATTTAAAAATATCCTATTTGGTTGAATCTAAGTTTAGTATATGTTATGAGTTTTGAGTTTCTCAGCAGCAAGGTTGAGGGATTATCATTTTTTTTGACGTAAATTTTATAGTTTTGAATTGAATGTTGTAATTCATGTTTTCATTCATCAGATGATGATTCTTTTGGTTATAATATGAGAGTGTTGGAAGAAGAGCATTTTAATGCATCTGATACAAATGGAGATGGTTGTTTAAACTTAACCAAATTACATGAGTGAGTTTCTTTCTATCTACATCCAACTGTTGTGCCGAATGAATGGTGATCCTTTTTGTTTGAACTAATTTTGTTAAATGTGTTGTAGTTTTCTTCACCCACCTGACAACAATAACCCAAATCTTCAACAATGGTTGTGCAGGGAGGAAATCTGGTAACTTGAATCTAGCTTGTTACATAAATACATCATAATAACCTATATAGAAGAGTCAAGGTAAATATGTTATCCAGCTATAATATTCTATGCAATTACTTGACTCTTCTAAAAGAAGTTACGATATTGAAATAACTTTTTAAAGATTGATGTCGAGTATTAGAAACTTGAACAATATTTTTTTGGTTAATCTTATTTTTCTGAAGGGAATGGAAAATCTTCAGTTTATATACAATAAGCTTAGAATTTTTTTGCTTGATGTAACCTTTTATTTCTTTATAGGGAACGTGATACCGACAGAGATGGGAAGGTCAGTTATATAGAATTTTTGAATGGCCTCTTTGTTTCTTAGATTCAGTATCGTTTTCATGTGAAAGAACCAAATGTGAACTATAATTGTATTAACTCGCTGATTTGTAGATGGAAATCCATCTCCAATGGCTTCCCAAACACGATCACTTAATTCGTGTTCACATGGGTCAGTTTGATGACAGGTGCTTCTCCTTTGTCTGAGGTAAGTAAAAAATTTCTTACAAATGTTCCTCTCTTAACTGAAAGTTTTGATTTTGTTTCTCCTTTGTCTGAGGTGAGTAATAATGGAACATGACAATTACATAGTCTTGAAACTGTGTGTTTGTGTTAGATCATCTAAAAGTCGTTTCTGCTGGTCTTGATTTGGAACAAGCCGAGCAGGCTGCTAGAATGTCGATTGCTGAGCTAAGAATGTTTGTTGTTGTTGTTGTTGAAGCTTCGGTAACAACTGAAGTCGAACCTGATTATCAGACATATGCAAATGTTGATTATTGTGATCTGGCATAGTGGAATGAATCATATTTAACTGTTGGTTCTGACACATCTGTTGAAGCTACTGCAGTTGGTTCTGAGAGAAACTTCTATGGAGTTCATGGTTTTAAATGGATGGTTGTTGTGATTGAAGAATATTGTTCATTTGGAAATTGCTTTGGGGATTAAGAAGTTGGTTATGTGATGGAGTTTGATTTGCCAAGTTTTGTCTAGAATGTTGAGTAATATTACTCAATTGTTGCTTAGGCTGCGTGACTATTCCCAATCCATTAGATGTAGATGGTGGCGTCTGAACCGGAGCATTGAGATTTTGATTTTGCATTCTCTCATTGTTGATTTTGATTGTGATGTTAATTATTGTGAATTCAGTGAAGTTTGAATATTGACATAAGTTTAGAAATAATTTTTACGTCATCTAACTTCTTTTATTTTACTTACATCTCATATTATTTGATAGTTTTACCACAATTTAACTTATAATGTGTATTTATCTAACTTCTTTTATTTTACTTACATCTCATATTATTTGATAGTTTTACCACAATTTAACTTATAATGTGTATTTATCTAACTTCTTTTATTTTACTTACATCTCATATTATTTGATAGTTTTACCACAATTTAACTTATAATGTGTATTTATCTAACTTCTTTTATTTTACTTACATCTCATATTATTTGATAGTTTTACCACAATTTAACTTATAATGTGTATTAATAAATTTTGAGATGATAATGATGAGGCTGATACTTTGAGTGTAGGGAAATATATATGCAGACTTATGCTACATATCTTCCATTTGAGTGATTTTTTTTCATATATTTTTTAAATTATACTGAATGAGTAATATTATTCATGTATTTAATCTTGATTTAAAGCATATATCATTTATGTTTATACTTTACTTAGTTAACTATTCAATTTAGAATACATTAAATATGTTATAATTATAAATTAAATATGTATTATTTAAACTTTTTAATTTAAATTAAATAAGGTTACATATTGTTTTACTATAAATTTAATGTATATTTTTTTTACGGAAAAAATATTACACAGATATTCTATATTAAAAATGATATAAATAGTATTTTTTGTCATATATATATATATATATATATATATATATATATATATATATATATATATATATATATATATATATATATATATATATATATATATATATATATATATATATATATATATATATATATATATATATATATATATATATATATATATAAATTGTATTCATTGTATATTCAATTTATTACATATTAAATACATTATTAAGTTGGATTGAATATTAGTTAAGTGTTCAATTTAGAATATATTAAATATCATATAATTATAAATTAAATACGCATCATTTAAATATTTTAATATAAATTAAATAAGGTTACATATTATTTTACTATAAATTTAATTTTGTTTTTTACAAAAAAATATTACAAATAAGTTTTATATTAAAAATGATATAAATAGTATTTTTTGTCATAAATATAGCAATATTTTTTTATAAATAATATTCATTGTATATTCAATTTATGACATATTAAATACATTATTATTTTGGATTGTATATTAGTTATCTGTTCAATTTAAAATACATTAAATATGCTATAATTATAAATTAAATATATATTATTTAAACTTTTTAATTTAAATTTAATAAGATTACACATTATTTTCCTATAAATTTAATGTATATAAATGATCTAAAATAAGAATGAAATTATCCGTGTAGAAATACGGATCTTCTACTAGCTTTACATAATGAGTCAATATTCACTTCCGTACTGATCTTCTACTAGTTTTACATAATGATTCAATATTCACTTCCGTACAGGTTTTCTACTAGTTTTTGCATAATGATTCAATATCCACTATTTAACCACAAGATTGAAGGTCTTCTATGAGTTTTTGCATAATGATTCTATATCCACTATTTAAGCTCAAAGATTGAAGTATTTATAGAAAGTTTTGTGTCCGTTTTCAAGAGCTTGGGAGAGGAAAGTTATTTTCTCTATCTTTTTGAAAAACATGACTATCTCCATTTGATTGATCTCTCTTTGATGCTTATAAGTTGAGACACGTCACATCCATATTTTTATAAAAAGGTGAGCAAACGTGAGGGGTAAAAAGGTACTTATAAACACCAATATCACAAGTACACGAACGTGAGCCAGTGAGCCATTATCTATAATTTTTTATGTATTGTTGAATTGTTCATGCATGTGAAGATTAGGCTAGACATCTTGTTCATAAATTCGGTCTTATGCCTAACTAATAATAATATCAGATGTGGAACAATCAAATTTAATGTTTCTTTAGTGATTTTTTTGGTCGACATGGTATATTATAGGTATAAACTTATTGCCACCATTCACATTTTTAGCTACAAATTATAAGGCATTCACGTGCAGGTAGGGAATATCACCGTACACGTGTTATTTACACATTGGCTTTTAGAAACCATGAAGAATAAGAATATAGTACTCCTTTTAAAATAGTGTTTCTTTGACAGAAAACCCTTTTAAAATAGTTACTACTTATTTGGCATAGAATAAATATATTATAGATTATGTCGAGGATCAAGGAATATTATATCAGCACAAAATTGAGAAACGGTTAATCTGGTTCTCATCAAAAGTTGCTTATTTGTGGATGTTGATGTTCTCATTTTCTCGAGAATCATGCCCCACACCCCATGGTGTGAGCATTTTCATTAAAGACTAATGATAAAAGAAAAATTGTTGGGATGGTTAATTTATTACTACTATACAGTATTTTTTATGGTAATCGAAAATTTTCTAAAAAACTATTATATATAAAACTAACTTGGTGAATTAATGGAGAAGATGAAGATAAGAATTAAGAGAGATTAGAGAAAGATATTTAGGGTGAGTGAAAGTTTGGATTAATAATAATATGAGCATTACTAAGGCCTTATATATATATATATATATATATATATATATATATATATATATATATATATATATATATATATATATATATATATATATATATATATGGCAAGTCCAACTAACGTGGGATATTACAAAACAAATCTATATCTATAATCCTCTTTTCCAACAAGCTGCGTGGATGGTCTCACAATTCTCCTCTATTGTTTTCTCAAATCATTCATATTTTATTTATTATTTGGGATTTTCCACTTCCAATCTTTTCATCTTCATCTACGATTTTCATCTCCGGTTGGGTTACGTTTCAACTTCATATTCCACATTCAGCGGCATTCCAATAGTCATGCGTCTCTTATTTTATTTTATGGGTTTGGACGAATAAACTGAACCATGTTATATTTGATTAAATCTCATTTTCTAATGTATATTTTATTTTTATTTTTTAAAATATTAAATGTTACCTTCAATTAAAAATAAATTATAAAACATTATATAAAAAGTGATTTAGTATAAAAAAATAGACAATATTACGTGGAACAAATATGTTTATAAATAAAATTAAGTGATTCAAATATTATTTATATACAAAAAAAAATATTATAGACACGAGTTTTGTTGTTTAGTTAACATTTCAAAATTTGTCTACCTCTATGATATATTTTAATAGGTTGATTTGACACATTAAGAGCATGCAGCAAAACATAATTTGTATTATAGTATTTATAGGTTATATCCAAAAATAACTTAATATATATTATTTGATGTATTTTAATTAAGTCTGAATTTGCATTGATAATCCTTAACAATAAATAGTAAAAATAAAGTTATAAGTATTATAAATTATCTAAATGATATACTTATAATTTTGATTGCAAGATAAATATTTATATTAAATAGTAAAAGTTTAAGATTTTAAATTTTTTAATATGTATTGTTTATAGAGTTAGAAATTAAATAAATGAATAATCATTTATAATTAATCGAAGATATTGAGTTTCAGTTTTTTTTTAATATAACACTAATTATAGAGTTTCAATTTTTTTTTCCTAATATGACACTAATTGCAAACAATGTTTCATGATATTTTTAAATTTAATTTATCAAAAAAATATTTACATAGAGAAATAAATATTTTCTTCTAATTAAGTAAAATTAATGTTATAAAAAATGATTTTTGTAAATCCTATCTAATAACAATAATGTACATGATTATCAATTACTTTTATATGACATTTTTTTCTATTATAAAAAATATTTATTTTATATTAAACTTTAATTTCTTAATTTATATCCATTATTTATAATTATACATTAATCGGTTTCATAAATATGCATTAAATTGATTTATTATTTTAACGGTATTAAAAAATGTAATTTAATTGTTATATAAAATATAATATTTTTTTAAGTTTTTTAATGGCATTAAATATGCATTATTTCAATTGTGTTAAAAAAAATATTTTCTATTGGACATACAAGATTTCTATGAGATTTTTTAATATTATTATATATTTAGTCATCATTATCAATATGTGTCAAACATCACTCTATATCTCAATCTGACATTTGACACCGTCATTTCAATAGTCATACTCATAAGTTATATTTCAACTTATTTATTAGTAGGACAAAATTATAATAAAATTCAATTATATTGTCCAAATTTTAAAATATTTTGGCATTTATTAGTGATTAACCATGTGCATGCAATTGTACTGTGCACATATTTCATAATAATCATAACATCTGAATTTTCTGAATTAAAAGCCGTACATCCATTTCAAACTTTGTTCCTTTTTATTTCACTATGTGAGTTTTCTAAATTAAAAGCAACATCACTCATTTCAAATTTCACTCCTTTTTTCAATGAATTCATTCTTTCTTCTTTTAATTTTTATTTAGCTTCACTTGGATTAATATAATAATGTTTATTTTTGGGCTATCACAATTAAAAAAATATGAATTTAACTATGACAAATTCTTAGATACACATGATAAATAGTTGGGTACCGGTACCTTTAGTATTAATTTCTTATAATAAAATAAATAGGTAATTTAATTCTTATTTTTATTATTAAATCGATATAATTAATAAAAAAATCATTAAAGATATACTTGATTTAATTGATATATAAAATTTATACTTAGTGTAGGAAATATTCATCTTTCATCACCAAATCTTTTTCTAGCTTCATAGGATAAAAAATAAAATAATGGTAACATTAATTTAATTGAAATGAATATTACTGGTGGAGCCAAATCCCAGGCTAACGACACCAACTAATGAAAAATATGTAATAATATTTATAAGATATTATAATTTTATTAATATACTAGAAATAGTGTACATAATAATAATTGAAAAAATAGTATTATCTCTGATTTTATTTATAAGAAAAATAAAACATACTCTTACAAAATATTATTTTGAAAAATATGCAGTTTTTATCATGTTAAAGTGATTTACAATAATTATTCAAATCACTAATTTTATTTTCTTTTATAAATTTATAACAAAAGAGTTATAAATAATTGTTATTATTTTGAAGTAATAAATAAATAAAATAAAATTTATTATTTTGTCTTATACTTTGAGAGAGAAAATAGAGTTTTTTTAATTATAAATTAGGAAGGTAGTGTTGTATATTAATCAATCGATGATGAGACAATTCACGTTCATACATGTCTCTCTCTTTGTGAGATACAATTCTTCTAAACATAATATATGAAAAAATGAAATATATATTATTGATGTAAAACAATTTTGGTAAAACAATTTTGTTATTATTTTAAATAGGGTTAAATATGTTTTTAGTCCCTATAAATATCTCAAATTTCAATTTTAGTCCCTATTAAAAAAAAAGATATTTTAATCCCTACAAAATTATTATGCACTTAGTTTTAGTCTCTTTTGTTAAACTGAGGTGTATTTTTAAATGATTATTTTACAAACATCTTTAAAATGTTATAAAAAGTTTCTCGAAAAAAAAAAGAACTCAAAATTTGATTTATAAGTCGAGATTTTCATTACTTTTATCATTATATTTTGAAATTTAAAAAATTCATATTTAATTCTTCTCATTTTAAAAAATTCTAAAATTTAGAAAAAAAAATGTTATAGTATTCTAAACATGGATAAAAAAATTATTCAAAAATTTAAAAGTTTAAGGGTAATTAAACAGTTTTCAAAATTTTAGAAAATAACAGGGATTAAAATTGCATGTATATAAAAATTTTAAGGACTAAAATTTATTATTTTTTTAATAGGGATTAAAAATAAAAATTGAGATATTTACAAGGACCAAAAACATATTTAACCCTTTTAAATATATGTCTTTCTTATAAAAATAATCAATTATTTTGGTAAAAACAAATTGATTTTTCTTATTTATAATTTTATTATATTTTAAAAATTAAGGGTGTGTCACATCATTACTTGGGTGAACACACAAGTACTTATATGAGTATCCCACGAAATAGATATTAGTAATAATACTTCCATAAAATATATTTATTTATGTTGATAATATTTATTTATTAAATTAAAAAATATTTACAAATACTATGATATTATTTGATATTTATAAAACTAAATTATTGTATAAATATTTTTATAAAAAAATATCAAAACGATGCTCGTGGGTATTGATTCTTTTTTTTTTAAAAATATAAATTATATTTTTTATATTTATTAATTTTTATTAATTCTATTTTATTACAAAAAAAACAAATGCACATAACACATCAGTACTTTGGCGATCACACGGGTACTGATACGTGTATCACATGAAATAGATATTTGTAATAATACTTACATAAACTAAATTTATTTATTTTAATAATATTTATTTATAAAAGTAAAATAATATTTACAAATACTATGATATTATTTGATATTTATAAAACTAAATCATTGCGTAAATATTTTTATAAAAGATATCAACCGATGTCTGCAAGAATTAATTATATCTTTTTCCAAATTTTAAATAAAAACTAATGAAAACTAATTTTTAGTAAATAAAAATTTTATAATTTTTATTAATTATATTTTGCTTTTTTTTCAAATTTTAAATTTAATTAAATACATTCTAAGAAGAAATACATTCTGACAAAAAATACATTATGAGAACAAATGAGCGTCACCGACGTGTACTCGTGCGAACGCACAAGTATCATACTAGTTATTTTAATAAGCTGAAACTGAAGCACAACTAAAACAGAAAAAAAAACCTTAGTGATTTGTTGTACCAGACCAAGATGTCATGACATCTCTTTCGACATCTTGTATGACAGCAAAACAGCAACACAACTGAAATGCCAAAACAAAATTTCAACACACCACCTCATTTCAGTTGCTCTAAGTCCAACATGCTCAAGATTTTCCTCAGTCTTTTGAACATATCATTTGTCACCCCCTTGGTCAACAAATCCACTACTTGGTCTTCGCTCCGACAATATCTCAATCACAACTTGCCTTCACTCACCAGCTCTCTCAAATAATGAAACCACGTCTTTATATGCTTGCTCATTTTGTGTGCAATCGGATTCTTCGCAAGATTAATAGCATAAACATTATCCAACATAAGTGTAGTAGCCTATTGCTACCTAGCTTCTTCAATAGATTCATAAGCCACATTGCTTGACACACACATACAACAAAGCTGCAATGTACTCGGTCTCACAAGACGAGAGTGCTACTACCAGTTCTTTTTTCGAACACCAAGAGTCCAAACATAAAGATGTATCCAACCGTTGACTTTTTATCATCCTTATCACCACACCAATTGGAATCGATGAAATCAAGTAAATTGCATTTTGACCCCTATCCGATGCGAGAAAGAGATTTCTGCAGCCAAGAGTCCCTTTAACATAACAAATCTTGACTACTGCCAAGTGAGATACCTTTGGTCTCTCCACGAATCTACTAGCAATACTGACACTAAATGTCAAGTTCGACCGCGTTTTGCACAAATAATGCAATGATGCAACCAACCTCATATATTGAGTTGGATCCACATATTAATCATCGTCACTTTTGGATAGTTGTAGTCTTGCTTCACATGGTGTAATGGAAGCATTACAATGCTTCATTCCACATTTCTTCAAGATCTCAAGAGCATATCTCCTTTGATGCATGAGCAGTCTCATTTTTTACTTTTGGAACTCTATGCCAAATAAATACGTCATTATGCCAATATATGTCATCTCAAACTCAGCCATAAGTTCAATCTTGAACTTTAATATACTCTTCTCACAACTGTCGGTAATCAACAATTCATCCACATATAAGCAAAATATGATCATACAATCATTTGTATCCGATCTTACATAAACACCGAGTTCGGACACACACCGCTTGAAAACAATGTCAACAAGAAAGCCATCAATGTGTTTGTTTCAAGCTCTTGGAGTTTGTTTCAAACCATATAATGCTTTATGCAAATTATAGTACTTCATTTCTTGGTTCTACACTACAAATCTTGGATCGTTCAAAAATGCAGATTTGGCATGCATTTGAAATATCTTCCAATTGTTGGTGTTTGCAATCGCAACAACCAATCAGATGGTTTCAAGCCTAGCCACAAGTATAAGAGCTTCTTCAAAATCTATGCATTCACGTTGTAAAAATATCTTCGCTACCAATCAAGCCTTATGTTTGATTACCTTGCCTTTGGGATTTGCCTTCACTTTACAGACCCATTACACACATATTGGCTTATTTTCAAGCGGTAAATCGACCAACTCCCAAGTACCATTCTTCTGAATAGATTTCAGTTCCTCCTTCATTGAATTCGTTATCCTGGAATACTTCACAATCTTAGAGTCTTTGAGGCAAACCTTTTTGCCTTGTTGGTCGTCTACTATTTTCCCCGCTTTTGGTTCGAATCTGTTGTTGTCCTGTACTTCCGGCAGGCTGAAAATTATGATTTTTGTGGTCGTAATTGATTACAGGATCTGCATAATCGATTACGCCTTCTACTACACCAGTTCCAGAATCTATAAAATCCAAAATTTCACTTGGTAATCGTGAAATTCTAGTATCAGATATGTGTTGTCGAAGGCGATATCATGACATTAATATTTGAGTATTAACAAGATAAAAGTAGTGTAAATAACAGCAGTAAAAACACACAGGATTATTAACTCAGTTCAGTGCAAACACACCTACTCTGGGGGCTACCAAGCCAGGAAGGAAATCTACTATTAGTAGAACAATTCAAAGCCTAAACAATCCCAGTTTATCACTTCTCACTTGAACCTACCCAATGCAACTTCTACCTAGAAATCAGCATCTAGATATGAGAAATCACCATCTCACTCCCCCTCAATCACACACTGTGATAATCAACCAATTCAAAGAAAACAGAAGATCACTCTTCCAAAACACAACACCTTGATCTTGATTAAAAGCTTTGATCAAGAACAAACACTCATGCTTAAAAGCTTAGAGTGGACAAAATTACAACTCAAAAATCACTTCAATTCAAACATCTATGTGATGTATGAATGACTCATAAATAGAACACACGCATACAAAAAATCCTAACACTCAAAAGAACTTTGCTTTACATAATACACAATATTCTATAAAAAGTAATTAGGTTAAACATCCAATAATATAGAATTCTGCAAGGGCCTGGATCTGATCAGAAACTTTCTCAAAAAGATCACATGAATCAAGAAAGAAAAAATCTTCAATAATTCTCCAAGAACTAATGCATAACAACTTCTGTTTTTGACAACAACACTCCCTTGATTTTTGCACATCTTGGAGCAAAACAAAAAACCAAATACCTGCTAAAAATATACATAAATTAAATCAAATTTTTTTGTATTTAGAAAGTCTTAGAATTGTCAAGACAAATGTTACAACATCTGATGTGACATCACAAAAGCACTACACACCAGAAAATCTTCAAGCATGTCAAAGACATCTTACAAGACATCTTACAAGACATCAAGACAAATGATAATATTTTTCTACAAATGTAGCCAAACCAAGAACCCTCAATCTCCCCCTTTGGAAAATTGTGGCTTAAAATATTATCAGCACCAGTCAACCAGAAGGAACCAACCATCAGAGATCAAAGCAGCAGAAGAAATAAGAAACAACATTCTGGTTGCACATAGTAGAACACATGGTAACACAACACCTAATCAGAACAACAACCCTCCTTATCCACTCAACCAGACACATTAGTAGAAGAAATAATGCAGATATAGCTAACTTTCCCCCCTTTTTAGCCATAATATGACAACCACACCTACAACTACTCCCCCATAACACAGGATTTGTACTCAACAAAGAGAGACCACACCAACTTCCCATATCAGCATTGGAAGCAACATCACCAGACTTCTTTTCAACAACTTTCTCTCCAAAGGTAATGTTCTCAAGATCATCTTCAATATTATACCCTGAGACATTATCATACCCAACAACATTATACAAGTTATTCTTAGCAAGAGAAATAACAGCAAAAAATTTGTCTTTCCTTGTATTGATCTTTATGTCACCACCATGATTCATATTTTTGATCCATCCATCATTAATAGGTACAAAATGACACAATTGCAGTTGGAGAACTGAAAAGTCTTGACTAGTTTTCCCACATAGCTTTAATTGTTATAGATCCGCATTGATGCAAATCCCTAGCTTACCTCTCAGGATTTCAAACTGATTAGCATCCAAAGATTTAGTAAAAATGTCAGCCAGTTGTAAATCAGTGGCTACATGTTCTAAAGCAACAATATTTTATTCAACCAGTTCTCTGATGAAATGATGGTGAATATCAATATGCTTGGTTCTGCTATGTTAAATAGGATTCTTGGAAATGTTGATAGCACTCAAATTGTTACAATACAATGTCATGACATCTTGTGAGACATTGTATTCTGTCAGCACTTGCTTCATCCAAACCATCTGGGAACAACTACTTCAACTGTTACGTATCCAGCCTCAACTATGGATAGAGAAACACAAATTTTCTTCTTACTGAACCAAGATATTAGATTGTTTCCTAAAAATATGTATCCTCCAGATATGCTTTTTCTATCATCAACACATCCTGTCCAGTAAGCATCACAATAACCACTTAACTCAGAATTGGAACCATGGGAGTATAGCATACCATAATCACATGTACCATTGACATACTTCAAGATTCTTTTCACTTGGTTGATGTGACTCACTTTGGGATCAACTTGATACCTAGCACAAATTCCTACAGCAAAGGCAATGTCAGGCCTACTTGTTGTTAGATATAATAAGCTTCTAATCATACTTCTGTAGAGACTTTGATCCATATTTATACCCTTTTCATCTTTAGATAACTTCATATGAGTAGGAGCATGTGTCCTTTTGTGGCTAGCATTCTTCATTCCAAACTTCTTAACTATATTCTTGGCATATTTACTATGAGATATGAATATAGATTCTTCCATCTTCTTGACTTGAAGACCAAGAAAATAAGTTAAGTCACACCAACTAGGCTCATCTCAAATTCAGACTGCATTTGTTTAAAAAAATGTTGAACCATCTCCCCAGACATCCCACCAAGCACAATATCATCAACATAAATTTGAGCAATCATGAGCTTATTTCCTTCTTCTTTCACAAAGAGATTTTTGTTTATGCTACCTTTTATGTATCCATGTTCAACAAGAAATTCATTAAGTCTCTCATACCAAGCTTTGGGGCTTGTTTTAATCCATATAGAGATTTCCTTAGCTTATAGACATGATTAGGTAAATTAGGATCAATGAATCCTTTGGGTTGTTCCACATAAACTTCCTCATTTAGGTAACCATTTAAAAATGCACTCTTGACATCCATTTGATATAGTTTGAATTTCAAGATGCAAGCAACACCAAGAAGTAATCTAATAGATTCAAGTCTAGAACCAGAAGCAAAAGTCTCATCAAAATCAATTCCTTCTACTTGAGTGTATCCCTAAGCAAAAAGTCTTGCCTTATTCCTTATGACAACTCTATGTTCATCATATTTTGTTCTTGTACACCCACTTGGTACCTATCACATTTGATCCTTCGGGTCTTGGAACAAGATCCCAAACTTCATTCCTCTTGAATTGAGCTAATTCCTCTTGCATATCATTAATCCATAATTCATCAGTTAATGCTTCTTTGAAATTCTTTGGCTCTATCTTTGACACAAAACAAGAGTTAGAGATTATCTCCCTTGATCTTATAGTAACTCCTTTATCCAGCTCTCCTATGATGAGGTCTTTAGGATGATCTTTCTGAATTCTGATAGAGGGACCTTTGTTGGTCTGACTATCTTCAGGCTCAAAACTAGAGGGTTATTCATCAATACCTCTGTCTTCATTTTCTGCTGGAGTTGCATTCTATAATGTTTCAACATCATCCAGGATATCAACTTCTTTGTTCAAGTCTTGATCATCAACAACAACATTTATAGACTCCACCATTACTTTAGTTCTGGAGTTATAGACTCTATAAGATACAATGTTGGTAGAGTATCCTAGAAATATTCCTTCATCACTCTTTGGATCTAACTTTCTTCTTTGTTCACGATCTTCCAGGATGTAGCATTTTCTTCCAAAGTCATGGAAGTATTTCACAGTAGGTTTTCTTCCTTTCCATAATTCATACAGAGTAGCTAAAGTACCTTTCCTCAAAGCGACTCTGTTGTGAATGTAGCATGCAATATTCATTGCTTCAGCCCAAAAATGATAAGGTAATTGTTTTGCATGTATCATGGCTCTAGTAGATTCTTATATAGTCTTGTTCTTGCATTCTACAATCCCATTTTGTTGAGGAGTAATGGGATATGAGAATTCATGACTAATTCCTTCAGAGGAGCAAAATTCAGCAAACTTGACATTCTCAAATTCCTTCCCATGATCACTTATGATTCTAATAACATTGTTTTCCTTCTCTCTTTGAAGTTTTTAACATAGATCCCTAAAAACTTCAAAAGTTTATGACTTTTCTTTGATGAAATTTATCCAGGTTTATCTTGAATAATCATCCACTAGAACATAAACATATTTCTTTCCACCAAGACTTTCTACCTGCATAGATCCCATCAAATCCATGTGAAGAAGTTCTAAAACTCTTGAGGTGTTAAGATGTTGAACCTTCTAATGTGACATCTTAGTCTGCTTTCCTACTTGGCATTCTCCACAAACTTTTCCTTCTTCAATATTGAGCTTAGGAATCCCTCTGACAACTTCCATGGATATGATTATCTTCATGCCTTTCAGATGCAAGTGTCCAAGTTTCTGATGCCAGAGTTTAACTTCATCTTCTTTGGAAAGCAAGAAAGAGGATACATAACTTGATTCTTGAGATGCCCATAGATAACAGTTGTCCTTAGATCTGACTCCCTTCATGATTAATTCTCCTTTTCCATCTATAATAAAACATTCAGATTTGGAGAAATTGACTTTCAGTCCCTGGTCACATAGTTGACTAATGCTGATTAGATTGGCAATCAACCCATTTACAAGTATCACATTGTCAAGTCTAGGAACTCCTGAGCAGTCCAGTTGTGCAATTCCTTTGATTTCACCTTTGGTTCAATCACCAAAAGTAACAAAACTAGTAGCATGTGGTCTCATATTTACCAACAGATAAGTGACTCCTGTCATATGTCTTGAACATCCACTGTCAAAATACCAGTCATTTTTTGCTGAAACTCTGAGAGAGGTATGAGCTATCAAGCTATTGGTACCAATCTTAGGAATCCATTACTTTCTGACCATAGGTATGTTCTAAATTATAACACGCTGAGGGACAAACTTAGGATAACCATAGAGTTTGAAACAATAAGGCTTCAAGTGACCAAACTTTCCATAATAATGACACCTCCATTTATGGGAATTTCCTCTTATGTAGGAAACAAGTCTTATTTTATGATGTTGAGACACCTGATGCAACATCTTTGGTTTGAACTCAAAGGAAGCAAGATTTGAGATAAGTTCTTTCCTTTTTTCAAACCCTAGACCAGTCACATCTCCAGATAACTTCCCAATTTGCAGAATCTCATCTAAAGTCTTTGAACTACTGTTCAACATTATGACAGACTTGGTCATTTGATCAAGTTAGGAGTTTAGCAACATTACCTCATTTTCCAGATTAGAGATGGTTTCCAAGTGCTCTTCCTTTTCATTCTCTAGTTGTGATATGATTTTCTTTTGTTCTTCTCCTTATTGGCAGACTTCTTCATTTTTGTGACATAGTTCTCTATAGAAAGTAGCTAGATCATCATATGTGACTTCATCATCACTGAAATCAGAATAATATCTCCCAGTTAGAGCAGTATCATTCTTAGTAGATTCTTCCTCAGCTTCACTTTTAGTATCTTCATCTGACCAAGCCACAGTAAGAACCTATTTCTGGTTCTTGAGATATGTTGGACATCCAGATCTGATGTGCCCATAACCTTCAAATCCATAGCACTAAACTCCTTTTTCTTGATAAGAGTTCTTTTCAGCCCTTGTCTTTCTACCAGAATCATTTAACCTGTTGATATCAGATGAGTTGTTCTTGACATTTGCTCTTAACTTCATATCCATCCTTTGCATAACTTTGTTGAACTGTCTCCCAAGAAGAACTATAACATTAGATAGACCTTCCTCAGTATTCAAATTACAATCTTCTACTCCATCTTCAGTTTTGGAAGAGAAGACAATATTTTTGTTTTTCTTGTCAGATTTGTCACTTATGCCAATCTCAAAAGTTTTTAGAGATCCAATAAGTTCATCTAATCTCATCATGATAATGTCATGAGCTTCTTCTATGGTTGTGACCTTCATGCCAAATCTCTTAGGTAGAGAGCTGAGAGCTTTTCTTACCAACTTTTCTTCAGATATTGGTTCTCCAAAAGCACTTGAAGCATTAACTATTTCAAGGATATTCATATGAAAATCATAAATACTTTCATCATCTTTCATCCTTAAGTTTTCAAATTTTGTGGTGAGCAGTTGAAGTCTTGACATCTTAACTTTGGAGGTACCTTCATGAGTAGTTTTGAGAATATCCCAAGCATATTTGGCAACAATGCAAGTATTGATCAATCTGAAGGTGTTTTTATCAATTCCAGTGAATATGGAATTCAAGGCTTTAGAATTTCCCAAAGCAAGCTCATCTTCTTCTTTAAACGACTCCTCTTTTGGCTTTAACTTTGCAATATCATTCCCATATTTATCATTAAGAGCAGGATGTTTCCATCCTCTCATAACAACTTTCCAAGCCTTATTGTCCAAAGACTTCAAGAAGTTAACCATCCTTGGCTTCCAGTAATCATAATTAGTTACATCCAAAATGGGTGGTCTGTTCACAAACCTCACCTCTTTGTCCATTATACCAGAAAGTAACTTTCCTGGATCTCACCCAGATACTAATTGAAATTTTGGTATCAGATATGTGAGGTCGAAGGTGATGTCATGACATTAATATCTGAGTATTAACAAGATAAAAGCAGTATAAATAACAACAGTAAAAACACACAGGATTGTTAACCCAGTTCGGTGCAAACACACCTACTCTGGGGATACCAAGCCAAGAAGGAAATCCATTATTAGTAGAACAATTCAAAGCCTAAACAGTCCCAGTTTACAAGTTCTCACTTGAACCTACCCAGTGCAACTTCTACCTAGAAATCAACATCTAGATATGAGAAATCACCATCTCACTCCCCCTCAATCACACACTATGATAATCAACGAATTTAAAGAAAATAAAATATCACTCTTCCAAAATACAACACCTTGATCTTGATTAAAAGCTTTGATCAAGAACAAACATTCATGCTTAAAAGCTTATAATGGACATAATTACAACTAAAACATTAGTCAAATTCAAACATCTAGGTGATGTATGAATGGCTCACAAATAGAACACACGCACACACAAAAAAATCTAACACTCAAAAGCATTTTGCTTTACACAATACAAAATATTCTGTAAAAAGTAATTTGGTTAAACATCCAATAATATAGAATTCTGAATGGGCCTGGATCTGATCAGAAACTTCCTAAATAAGATCACATGAATCAAGCAAGAAAAGATCTTCAATAATTCTCCAAAAACTAACGCATAACAGCTTCTGTTTTTGACAACAACACTCCCTTGATTTTCTCACATCCTGGAGCAAAACAAAAGACTAAATATCTGCTAAAAAATATACATAAATTAAATCAAAACTTTATGTATTTAGAAAGTCCTAGAACTGTCAAGATAATTGTTACAACATCTGATATGACACCAGAGGATCTTCAAGCATGTCAAGGACATCTTACAAGACAACAAGACAAATGATAATGTTTTTTCTACAAATAGAGCCAAACCAAGAACCTTCAAATCGATTACAGCTTTTAGCGTAATCGATTACGCCATCTACACCAACAAAAAATTTTCTGCTGTCAAATTTTCGCAGCTCGTCGACCATAACATCTCGACTTATTACGATCCTCTTTTTTGCAACATCAAGCAACTTATAACCTCCAATGGGATGATAACCAACGAGCAATATCATTTCACCCTTATCGTCCAACTTCTTGCATAGCTGTCCCAAAATGTGTCAAAATGATATCGAATCGAATACCTTTAAATGATTTAAGCTTGGTTTAATTCCATACCACACCTCTTCTTGAGTTACTCTATCAAGCTTCTTTGTAGGGCATTTATTCAATAAATATGCAACTGTTGAAACGACTTCATCCCATAGTTCCTTCGGAAAGTCTTTACCCTTTAACATACTTCAAACCATGTTAATTATCAAACGATTTTCCTCTCGGCAGTACCATTTTGTTGTGGTGTATAAGGTGGCACAACCTCATGCACTACACCCTCTTAATCACAATAATTCCCAAACTCATTCGAGGTATACTCACCTCCACCATTCGTTTTGAGAATTTTGAGCTTGTGACCGCATTGCCTCTCCACCATGGATTTAAACTTCTTGAACACATCAAACACCTCATCCTTTCTCTTGATAAGGTAAATCTATAGTTTCCTACTAAAATCATCAATGAAAATGTGACAAAGTACATATTTCCACCATACGAGTTAACTTGCATTGGTCTGCACACATCGGAGTACACCACCTCAAGATGAACCTTGGTCCTATGACCCACATCCTTACTGAAACTCTTCTTGTGAATCTTCCCTTATACACACTCTTCACATATCTCAGCTGGAATATTGATGTGTGGCAACCCGGTACCATACCATTCCTTTGTAACACATTAAGATCCTAAAAATTGAGATGTCCAAGACGGTAGTGCCATTACCACTCTTCTCGACATGCCACTGTAGCTAAACACATATGCTCTATCACTTTCATCTCAACTTTTAAAGTCCTATTGGAAGCCATAGGAGCTATTAGAATTAACATTCCGTTAACATCCACAACACGCAAAACTTTGTCTTCCAAGCGAATTTTGTAACCCTTTTCAAGCAATTGGCCAATACTCAAGAAATTACACTTAATTCTGTGAATAAACAAAACATCCTTGATCATAGAATGTCCACCATTCTTTTTCTTGATTAAGACATCACCGACACCTTCGGCCGCAAGAGTAGTATTGTCCACGAGTTTTACTCTACTTTTCGCGACTTGCTTTATTTGCACAAACCAATCCTTTCTTCCCTTCATATGTGTTGAACACTCGAAATCCAAGTACCACTCATTACTGCCTTGAACTCCGTCTCCAACCGTGATCATTATGTTTTGCTCCGGATGCGTTTCTGCAGCATTTTTCACACTGCTGCAGATATTGTCCCGCAACTTGCAACTGCTACTGCTGCTTCCCAACACTTCATTTATGCCATAATTCTCCTTTGTGATCATAACTAAGAGCATATTTTTATCATCTACCTCTTGCCTCGCAACCTTAGCCTCGTCTCCTTCGGAATCCCTATATTTTGTACCACATTCACTTTGAAAGTGTCCAAGCTTTTTACACTTCCAGCACTGCACTTTGAATTTATCCCTTGGTTTCCTACCTCTTACATTGCCTCGATCACCATACCCGCTAGAGCTTCTCTCACCCTTTTGTGTCATCGAATTCTTCGAATTTTATGGATCATTTCCACCCGAATTCTGAAAATTTTGTTTCCCTTTTGAAGACAATTTCTCTTTCGATCTTCTACTCTTTTCGTTAAACCGTGCTTGCAAAGCAATCTTTTCTTTCTCTTTATCACTTCCTCTCTCATTCATTCTTTGTTCATGAGCCTCAAGAGAGCTTTGAAGCTAATCTTTGCTCAATTTCGCAAGATCCTTCGACTCTTTGATAGCAACCATAATATTGTCGAATCTTGACATTAAAAAATGCAAGATCTTTGACACAATATTCTGCTCCAGAACGGTTTCTCCACACATCTTGATTTGATTCACCGAACGCGTAAGCGCGTCACATAATCGTTGATCATTTCCTTCTCTTCCATTTACGTTAACTCGAACTGTTATTTATGAGTTTGTAACCTCACCATTTTTTCTTAACAACCCATACATAAGCCTTCTCTAAGATCTCCCAAGCTTCCCTCGCCGAATCGCAATTGCCAACTTTTTCAAAGTTACCACCATCAATGCAATAATTAATCAAGAAGAGTGCATTGTAATCTTTCTTCTTTTCTTCCTTGAATGCAACCTTCTGAGCATCTGTAGCTTCTGTCCCAAGTGTTGTAACACCATTGTTGATCACTTCAAGAACTTCTTGATACCCAAACAACATTTTCATTTGTTTTGACCATTTATCATAGTTCTTCGAATCAAGAATCAGAAGGTTGATGGAGATTTGATCACAAGGAGCAGTACTCATTGTTGCAACGAAATCGGATTAGAACCAATGATCTTGATGCCAAATGTTAGAACATACACAAAATTAACTTGGTGAATTAATGAAGAAAGGTGGATTGGAGAAGATGAAGATGAGAATTGAGAGAGATTAGAGAGAGATATTGAGAGTGAGTGAGAATTTGCATTAACAATAATAAGAGCATCACAAGGCCTTATATATGTGGCAAATCCAACTAATGTGGGATATTACAAAAATAACTTATTTCAATAAGCTGAAACTGAAGCACAACTAAAATAGAAAAAATATTTGTGATTTGTTGTACCAGACCAAGATGTCATGACATCTCTTTCGACATCTTGTATGACATCAAAACAATTGAAATGCCAAAACAAAATTTCAACAAAAACATGTCTTCAATTGATTGAGAGTTGTTATTCCCTTAATTCTCTAATACTAGTTCTTTCATCCAGACATAAATATTTTTAACTGTTATTTATCATTTGATTGTATTCACAAAGTTATTTGATATTTTTATTTTACAACTAATATATATATATATATATATATATATATATATATATATATATATATATATATATATATATATATATATATATATATATATATATATATATATATATATATATATATATATATATATATATGATAAATGCATCAACCATCTTAGATCAATCTCATCCATCTTCGATTTAGGATTAAAAATTGAAGTGTTGTCAATCTCACTCTTATAAATTTATAATGTAAGCTAAATTTGTATAAAAAATTTACAAAATAATTTTTTTATAAAAACTTTTATGAAAATTTGATTTGAATAGTTATTCTTAAAATAATATATTAAATATTTCATTATTTTATTGAATTTTTTTTACATATCAAAATTTCAAAACAATTACTTAATTTTAAAGTTATTTCAAATAGTTTTTCATAAAAATCATTTTTGAGATATAATATTTTGAAAAAATTGCAATTTCAATTATTTTTTATCTTCATCGACAAATTGCATAAAACCTTTGCTTTCAAGAAGCTTGGCACACCAAAGTATTTTCTAAACATTAAGGTCCATCATCAATCAACATAAGCCATTTCTCGCTTAAACCAAGTACATTAAAGATTTGTTGTGCAAGGTGAACATGTCAGAGGCAAAAAGAGTCACCACACCAATTTTCAATACGTGCAAATTGAGTAAACACGGGGATGACAAAATGTCAGATCCATTTCTATACAGATCCACAGTTGGTGCATTCCAATATGTCACCTTAACATAACCATACATCGCTTTCTCAGTGAACAAATCTTGCTGATACATGTCTACACCACTTGACTCACATTAGAGTGTAGTAAAACGAATTCTACGGTATCTGAGTGTCATACATCATCATGGTCTCATTCTGAATCCAATTGCCAATATCTCAACATTCTCATTTCGAAAATACAGTGATATCTGATTAGGCTAGTGACCTTGATGATCGTCAGTCCACTTTAGGGTCATGGGTTTTTCTTGGCCCCATTCCTGTAGCATGGAGCTCTATGAAGTAGTCTCTCGTGGCCATGCCAAGTGGATAAGCGAAATACAGTGTACTAGCTCATGCCACATCCTAAGTCTTATGAATTGAATCATTACTTTGTGAGCTAACAATTCCCTATTTATCACCAACTCTCTTATGTGACACCATGTGTAATGTTGTTCCATAATCCTATACTTCATGCTCGTACAAAACATATTGAGCTTGATATTCACTTTGTTCCTGAACATGTTATGGCAGGCAAGCTATAAATATAACATGTTACAACTTTGACCCAACTTGCAGATATCTTCACTAGACTTCTTTGTTTCACTTTGTTTGACAACTTTCGTGACAAACTCAAGATTGTCTGTGCCAAACCATCATGAGTTTGAAAGGGAGTATTGAAATTAAACAGTAGTAAATAAGTGAAGGTGCATGGTAGGTTAGTTATGGTGCATGTTAAGGTAGTTAGTGTGTGTGCGCATGAAGTTAGTTAGAGTGTAACTAACTTTACCCATTATATATATATATATATATATATATATATATATATATATATATATATATATATATATATATATATATATATATATATATATATATATATATATATATGCAAAAGCCATAATCAATTCAATAATGAGAATATTCACATTTGAATTAAGCAAAGTTTGATCTTCTCAATCCATATTCATCTTCTTTTCCATGCATAATCATGTTCATCAATGATGATACAAATATTCATCTTCTTTAACCAACTTCACTATTATAATGTTTGTAATTTAAATGTTATTTTATATAGGGACGAAGCTATTTGTCTCAAAGAGTGGGCTCATGCCCCCACCATAATTGCCACAATTTTAATAATAATAATAATAATAATAATAATAAAATATTTATATATTGAATGTGATAAAATTTAGGAAGAAGATTATCTAATAACCCCCACTTAATTGCTAAATATTAAATAATTTAATGTATCACACATATCATCTAATTAAATGTAATCATATCGGTACTTTTTTTCCCCAGAAAAGTAATTAGTTACATGTATTAATTAAAATAATTGTTTTAAATATATTTAAAAAACTATTCTTTTTGTTTTCCTTTCCAAGCACGCAAACAAACCACTTTTGTATTTCTTTTCTCTCGTTGTTCTATGTTATCAATTTCTTCTTTATAGTTAATTTTTGGTAAAAATACATAAATTGGTCCCTTAAGTTTATCTCGGGGTTCAGTTTGGTTTCTTAATTTTAAAAAGTACCGAAATAGTCATTTAATTGTTCAAAAAGGTTCACATTAGTCTTTTCCATTTATTTTTTTTGCGAACGGCGTTTGTTTATACATGCGTAGCAGTTGAGTTGACAATGAGTTGTCATCAAGGTCACCAAAATTTTAAAATAAAACCCGTTTTCTTCAGCAAAAATCAAACTATGGTCATCACATTTATTTCTAAAGAAAGTGTACCACTGAGCTATATCACATTTGTTTATTTATTTCATGAATAAAATATTTATTAAAAGTTTAAAACCTTTGGTGATTGATTATTTCGAACGATGATGATAAAAACCCAACAAATCCTTTATTTTTGTTTTTGAAGTCAATGATGATGAAAACCCAACATGAAATATGTAACTTAAAGCAAATTTCTCAATACCTTTTCTTATAAAATCTGCAACTTAACAAAAAAATATTAAATTAATTTGGTACTTGCAGGATCTAATTCCTGTTTGCATCTAATTTCCACATCTAATTTCTCAATACCCTTTCTAACCCCTTTTTCCTTCATCAGTTTTCTTCTGACAGTAACATTTTCCCTTTGTTTGTGCGAGCATATATATATATATATATATATATATATATATATATATATATATATATATATATATGATAGCAACACATAATAACCATTGTGTTCTGGTTTCATCTCAATCAAATTTTTTCCCACCCTTTTCCCAACTTCGACATTTCTATGAATCCTGCAAGTTTCTAGTGCTTTCTCTGCATAACCATGCATGGCTAATCCAGAAATCAAACTTGTCCAACAAAGTACATCCTTCTCTTCCATTTCCTCAAAAACCCTAATAACTTTCTCAACATTCTGTAATAAAAATTGATTTCTGATATCACAAATCTGTAATAATAACCCAAATCTGTAAAAACCTAAATTTGTATTAATAAGAATCGCTGTAATTTTTAGGGTTTGTATTGAAGATGAATTGCTTGGAGAAATTATGGAGGTTGAAGGTTATGCTTGGAGGTATTTTTAGAGTTTGATGAATTGAAGATGAATTGAGTGTTGGAATTTTTAGGGTATGGTTATGTTGTTTATTTTTCAAGATTTTCCCAGATTTTTTGCAATGTGTTTCGTTTTTTTTTATTCATATCCAACATGGCAGATGAATCAACAAATTGCAGCACCACGTGTCCAAAACGTTTGACTTTGACTAACGATAGGTGACAGAAGGACTAACGTGAAACCTTTTAAATACTTAAGGGATTTTTTTAACACTTTTTAAATTTAAGGGACCAAATTGGACACAGAGGTAGAGTTAATGAACCAATTTGAGTATTTTGCCTTAATTTTTAAAAAAATTTAAATTTAATTTTATGAATTTATAATTTATTTTTAATATTGTAATAAGAGTAAAAATATATTATTATAATTTATATATATTTTTAAAATTAAAAATTATATTTATTTATTAATATATATATATCTATATATATTGTCCTCATTACTCAAAATTTCTGACTCTTTCATTGATTCTATATATTTATAACTAAATTTAAAGGAAACAACTACTGTGAACTGAAACAAAATTGAAATAAGGAGATGTTGGCGTTGAGATGATAAAGTTTGTTAAAATTTATTTCGATAATGATGATGATGATGATGGTTACAAAGATGATAAATTTTTCTGAATATTTATTTTGATAATGATGATTTTTATGTCATAATCCATCTAAGATGTCAATTATTAAAATTTAATATTCTATTGTAAAAATAAAATAAAATAGAAATGACTATATTGTCGAACAAATACTCCCTCCGAAAAGACTTATAAACAAAAAAAACAGACACACACATTTTTCTTGTTACAAATTAAAAAAAAAAAAAATTTTATTTTAAAAATATATCTTTTTCAATATAAGATTAAATATAAAATATATTTAATTTATTTTCTCTCATTTATTTTTTCCATAAATAAAAATCAAATGAAATTGTTTCCACATCCACTCATAAAACATATTTAAAATATAATTTAATAAATATAAAATATCAATGTTTGTTTATAAATCATTATGGAATATGGAGTGATTATGCATTGTAGGAACTAAAGAAATAATATTTATTAAATAAATAACTATGAAATAAAGAATTAATTAAGAGACCACATATTTATTTAATTAAGAAGTTGTATGTTTCTAATTTGTGACTTTGTGTGGTGGTAATTTTTTATGGAGCGTGTACAATATCATATTTTAAAGGTTATATGAGAATTTCAAATAATTCATTAATGCAAAGCATTTATGCATTATGAAAAGTGTAATGTGAATTACTAGTCCTAAGTTTAGCTAGGGCATACGTAGTTTGGGTTTGGGGCGGTAATTAAAATATGCTAATGGATATATATATATATATATATATATATATATATATATATATATATATATATATATATATATATATATATATATATATATATATATATATATATATATATATATATATATATATATATATATATATGCCCCAATCTTTGGACTATATTTAAATGGTAACCGTCAGATCTAAAATTATATTTGATTTTTATTTTAATTATATTTAAAGTAATGATTATGATGAATTGATGGTATAAATTTATTAAATCATTTTATAATAAAACAATAATAATTAGTTATATGATTATTAAAGTCAAACAATCTTAAAATATATGATATTTTTATTTTTAAAATGAAAAATGAAAACAAAGAAATCAATGAAATATTAAAGAAAAGTTATTAATCATAAAAAAAGGTTTAAATTTATCTACGAGGTAACGAATTTATATAATACTAAAACTATTATGAAATTAATCAAAATGATATAGAGATGAAGAAGACAGAGAAGAAAAAAAATGATATTATATTATTCACTTCAAGTTTACTTAGCATTGCAACATGGACCATATTTATAGTACACGACCAATAAATAACCATTAACTTAAAGAGATACACAAATGTTAGAAAATTAAGTCATAGGAGTTAAGGAATATAGAAAATTGGGTAAATGAACATCCACATATATTTACTATTATTTATAACACTCCCCCTTGGATGTTCATTGAGGACATGTCTCGTTAAAATCTTACTAAAAAAACTCAATGAGAAAAATCTAGTGAAGGAAAAAGAGTACAATATTCTTTTAAAGTAAATTCATTTCTCCCTCTCAGTTGAACGATCATTTCTTTGACGATGAAAATTAATATTTTGTACTAGTTGATCAAAAGTTCTACTTGGGAGTGACTTTTAGAAAAGATTTGCAAGATTATCACATGAACAAATTTGTTGGATGTTTATATCACCACTCTTTTGAAGATCACAAGTGAAAAAGAACTTTGGAGAAATGTGTTATGTTTGATCCCCTTTAGTGTAACCATCTTTCAATTGACGGATGCATGCATTATTATCTTCATATATGGTTGTTGTATTTAACTTTTCAGAAGATAAACTAAAAGTATTTTGTATGTGTTGAATTAAGGTTCTCAACCAAATGCATTCTCGACTTGTCACATGTAATGCTAAAAGTTCTGCATGATTAGATGATGTTGCCGCTATGACTTGTTTCACCCATAAAATAGTTGTATCCTCACATGTAAACAAATAACTTGTTTGTGATCTACCATTATGAGGATCTGACAAATAATCGGCATCTGCATAACCTGTTAATTCGAATATGGATACTTTGGTATAAAACAAACTCGTGTCTATTGTACCTCAAAGGTAACGAAACATATGTTTGCTCTATTCCAATGTCTTCGTGTAGGTGAAGAATTGTATCTTTCTAATAGATCGACAACAAATGATGTTTTAGGACGTGTACAATTAGCAAGGTACATCAGTGGTCCAATTGCACTGAGATATGGTACTTCAGGACCAAGCAATTCTTCATCCTTTTCTCGGGGTCTGAAAGGATCTTTCTCAACATCTAATGATCTAACAACCATTGGAGTAGACATCGAGTGACATTTGTTCAAATAGAATCATTTTAAAACCTTTTCTATAGAGCCTTATTGATATACAAATATTCCTTTGTCCAAATGTTCAATTTTCAAATCTAGACATAATTTTTTCTTTCCTAAGTCCTTCATCTCAAACTCTTTCTTTAAACAATTCATAGCTTTTAGAAGTTCTTCAGGATTTCTAATCATATTTATGTCATCCACATAAACAGCTATTATTGCAAATTCCTTTCCTGATCTTTTTATAAAAATACAAGAACAAATGGAGTTATCTGTATATCTCTCTCTAAGACTATATTCATTGAGACGATTATACCACATTCATTCAGATTGTTTCAGCCCATAGAGAGAGTTTTTTTTAATCTTATGGAGTAACTTTCTCGAGATTCAAAATTGTATGCATCTAGTATATTTAACCCTCCAGGGAGTTTCATGTAAATTTTATTATCAAGTGAACCATACAAATAAGTTGTTACAATATCCATCATATTCAAATAAGGCCTTTCATGTGCTACAAACCTAATTAAATATCAAAATTTGAATTGCATTCACTGCAGGTAGATATGTTTCATCAAAATAAATCTTAGGTATTTATGAAGATTATTGAACTACAATTCAAGCTTTGTATCTCACATTTTTACCATTCTTATTTTGCTTTTTCACAAAAAAGTCATTTATATCCAATTGGTTTTACACCTTGAGGTGTTCAAAATACTAGTCCAAAATTAAGTCACTTGTAAAGTGAGTTTATTTTTTCTTTAATTGAATATGTTCATATTGGCCAATTCTCACTATGTCTACAGACTTTGATAGACTTTGACTCATGATCCTCGTTATTTGTGAAATTTGAGCCTATGTTAATCGATTTCTTATCCCATGTAATTGATTAATGGTTTTAAAAAATTTCCAGTTGTAAATCCCCCAAAATCTATGGAGAATTTCAATCAATCCTGATGAACAAAATTGTTACACATCGATAATGAAAATAAAATTAGAAGAAAAATTAGGGTTTAGGTTTTAGGGTTTAAAGAGGAAAAAGAAAAGATGAATATCTGCAGAGGAACTCTCTACTCACAAACTGCGGAAAAACCTTTTATTTCACTTTACAACTGCAAATCTGTGAATTCAACATTGTAATATAAAATAAGGGTTTCTCCCTATTTATAGATTTAGGTTATCTTGGACTTCCAACTAAAAACCCAAAACTATAAAAGCCCAAAAATATCTAATTTAGCTAACACTACTAAAATAGACATTTTGACACATCCTTGTTTCTGTCGAGCAACCTGCTTCGACACAAGGAATTAGAATTTAACACACCATCTAACTCATTGTGTCTAAGCTATCTAAATTCACCATAGACATTAGGTTCTTGAACACTTCAACATGCATTCCTTTTGTCATGATATATTCAATTTGATTCTCAGTTTTGTAGTGTTCCAAATTCATCTTCCCATCTGCTATCTGCTTTCGAAGATAATGGAACCTCATTTCGATGTGCTTGCTTCTTCCATGTGCTATCAGATTCTTTTCCATATTATTAGCTGACATGTTGATGATATTCATGGTAATTGCTCCATGACTCTTTGCTCTAATCTCTTCGACCAGATTCACCATCCATTTTGTTTGACATGCACAAAAAGAAGCAATTATGTACTCTTCTTCACGCGATGATAATGTCACTACTGCCTCCTTTCTAGAAATCCAAGCAACCGGTGCATCACCTAGCATAAACACATACCCAACTGTAAAAATTTTATCCTTAACATCACTACACCAACTTGAGTCAGTGTACCCCACTATCTTGCATTCTTTTCCATCATCAGCTGTAGGAAACAAAATGCCATAGTCGAGAGTTCTTTTCAGATACCTTAGTATCCTCTTCGCCTCTGCTAGGTGTGATACATTTGGCTTATGCATGAATCTACTCACCATACCTACACTGTATTCTAAGTTAGGCCTTGTGTGACAAAGGTATCTTAGTGACTCAATAAGTCTTCTATATTGGGTTGGATCGACATCATATGAATCTGAATATTTCGACAGTTGTAATTGGGGCTCAGTTGGAGTCGAAGTTGGGTTGCAATCTTGCATCTCAAATATCTTGAGTATTTCACCTACATATCTTCTTTGATGCATCATCAAACTTCTACCACTCTTTAAGAATTTGATGCCAAGGAAATATGAGAGATTTCCTAAGTATGGCATTTCAAACTCCTCACTCAGGTCACGTTTGAAATCTTCGATCCCCTTCTTGCAACTTCCTGTTATAAACAAATCATCGACATAGAGACATAGTATAAGAAATTCACTCTTGTTTCTTCTTACAAATACTTATTTATCAGTTGTGCATTTCACAAATTCCTTCTCCCTTAGAAAGCTATATATCTTCTTATTCCAAGATCTTGGAGCTTGCTTAAGTCCATACCGGACTTTATGCAGCCTGTACACCTTTCTTTCTTCGCCTTGTTTCACAAACCCAACTGGTTATGCAACGTAAACTTCTTCGTATAAGGGTCCATTTAGGAATGCACACTTCACATCCATCTGACATGTGTGTCAATTATTCATGTTTGTTATACCAACAACTTACCTGATTATTTTGATCCTAGCAACATGTGCAAAAACTTCGTAAAAGTCGATTCCTTCCTTCTGAAGAAATACTTTCGCCACAAGTCTCACCTTGTGTCGATTCACTTCCCCTATATGATTCATATTCACCTTATATACCCACTTCACATTAATTGCCTTCTTTCCTTGAGGAAATTCGACAAGTGACCAAGTGTTATTGACTTCGATGGGCTTTATCTCCTCATTCATTGCTTTCACCTACTTCAAATATTTCAATGCTTCAGCTGCACTGAACGGTTCGACATCTGCATAGAAAGCATAATGTAAGAGCTCTCCTTCTTCATTGACCACATCATCTGATGTAATCACACATTATTGCAACCTTGCAGGCGTGTGTCTTGTTCTTTGAAGTCTACTTGGGCCTGCTTCACCTCTAACTTCTTGTCAAATGCCTCTTTCGATTTCACTAGCTGGTTCTTCATATAAGATTCCAACTGAATCTTTCTTAACATTTTAATTCCAATCTCACTCTTTAAGCTCATCTGTGATCACTACCCTGCTGATCACAACCAGCTTGTTCATTGGGTCGAACAACTTGTATCCTCTAGTAAAATGATATCCTATCAGTATCATTTGACTAGACTTGTCATCAAGCTTTCTTCTTAACTTATCTAGCTCTTGTCTATGCGATATAGATCCAAACACCTTCAGATGACCCAGGCTAGGCTTGACACTAGACCAACATTATTCTGGCGTAATTCCTTCTAGCTTCTACGTCAGACATTTGTTCAAAATATATGTTGTAGTCGACACAACTTATCCCCATATTTCTTTAGGTAGATGCTTGTCTTTCAACATACTTCTCACCATGTTCATGATGGTTCAATTCTTCCTTTCTGTAATTCCATTATGTTGTGGAGTGTAAGGTAGAACCACCTCATGCACAATCCCTTCTTTCACACATAATTCATCAAAATATTTTGACACATACTCTTCACCACAATCAGTCCTCAGAATCTTGAGCTTTCGACCAATTTGTCTTTCGACCATAGATTTAAACTTGACAAATACCTCGATCACTTCACTTTTCTTCTTGATTAGGTAAGTCCATAATTTTTGACTAAAATCATCTATGAATGTGACAAAGTGTATGTTACCTCCAATCAAATCCACCTAGATAGAACCACATACATCAGAGTATATGACTTCAAGAATTTCCTTCGACCCGCTTCCCGCATCCTTGCCGAAGTTGTTCTTGTGTTGCTTCGCCGACACACATTCTTCATACACTTCATTTGGAATGTCGATTTCTGGAAATCCTGAAACCATATTTCTTCTCTTCAAATATCTGACATCTTTGAAATTGAGATGGACAAATCTATAATGACACATCTATTCATCTCAACTAGTTACAGTTGCAGGGCATTTATGCTTCATCACGTTAAGTTCAATCTTGAAGGTTCTATTCTGAGACATTGGAGCCTTCAAGATTAACCAACGACTTGCGTCGAGAACTTTCATCATCTTGTCTTTAATCGACACCTTGTAGTTCTTTTTGACCAACTGCCCTATACTGAGCAAATTGCTCTTCATGTCTGATATGTATAACACATTAGAAATTACTGACCTTTTGCCATCCTTCCTCGTAATCAGAACATCACCAATACCTTCAGTTGTTAGAGAATTGTCATTTGAAAATTTCACCATATCTTCATCGAGGGCTTTATGTTGACAAACCGATATTTTTTACCAGTTATGTATGATGAACATCTTGAGTCCAAGTACCATTGGTCCTTAAATCTTTCTTCATCTCTTGTTGTAAACATCAACAATATCTCTTCTTCTTCATGTTTCATCAGCTTTGCATCAGTTTCTTGATTCTTCTTCTTTTCAGTGAAATCACTAAAATAATGACCATACTTCTGACAATTGTAACACTAAATGTGACTCTTGTCAAGTTTTCGACCATCATCTCTTCCTCTACCTGTAGCACCACCTCTTTGGTTTCCTTGGTTCCAAGGTTTTCTTTAATTCGACCAGCCTCATTCTTGATGATTTTGACCAGTCGAATTGTTGTAGCCTCCTCTACCTTTGTTATCATTCCAACTTCCCCCGCCCTTCTTTTCTTTTGTTGATTGTTCCTAGAAATCCATATCACTCTTCAACTTGCCTGCAGCTCTTTCAACCATTCTTTGTTCATGAGATTCAAGAGTCCCTTGAAGCTCTTCCTTTGTCAATGTTGACAAATCTTCTATGGCTACTACTACATGATCAAACTTTGGAGCCAACAATCTCAAAATATTTGAGACAACTACTTTGGTCGTCAACGCTTCTCTACATACTTTGATTTGATTCACAAGTTTTGTTACTCTTGTGAAGAAATCTGTTTTGCTTTCACTTTCTTCCGTCTGAAGCAATTCATAAGTTCTCTTATGAGTTTGTAACCTCACCTCTTTCACCTTTTCTGCGTCTCCAAACGACTTCTCTAGAATTCCCCATGTTTCTTTCGTAGATTCATCATCACTAACCTTTTCAAAGTTATCCGGATCAACACATTGATGGATTATAAAAAGAGCACTATAATCTTTCTTCTTCAATTCTTTGTGAGCAGTCTTTTTTTTATTCGTCGTGTTTTCCGCAAGCATTGTTACCGCCTCCTTCACAAGATCCCAAAGACCTTGATAACAGAAAATAACCTTTATCTGCTTGCACTAATTCTCGTAATTATCTTTCTTGAGAATCAGATGGTTTTCCGAAAAATACCCGTTTGGATGATTCATCGTTATCACGATTTTCTTCCCACAAATTGATTAAACCAGAGCTCTAGATACCAGAGGTTGGAAATCCCCCAAAACCTATGGAGAATTTCAATCAATCTTGATGAACAAGATTGTTACACAACGATAATGAAAAGAAAATTAAGAAGAGAAAATTAGGGTTTAGGGTTTAAAGAGGAAGAAGAAAAGATGAATATCTACAGAGAAACTCTATGCCCACAAACTCTAGAAAAACCTTTTATTTCACTTTGCAACTGCAAATCTGTGAATTCAACATTGTAATACAAAATAAGGGTTTCTCCCTATTTATAGATTTAGGTTATCTTGGACTTCCAGCTAAAAGCCAAAAACTATAGAAGCCCAAAATATCTAATTTAACTAACACTACTAAAATAGACATTTCGACACATCCTTATTTTCATCGAGCAACCTGCTTCGACACAAGGAATTACAATGTAACATTTCCAAATTTGAAAATTAACAATCAATTGATATAACCATGCAATTAATTGTTTGCCTTAGGAATTTGTTTTTTCTAATGAAAATTATGCACAATTTTTCTTAGTTTAAAATGCAAAGTCATGAAATGTGAGAGATGTCATGAATTGATTCTATAACACTTAAGATTATATGAGCCATTATATACCATATTTACCATCTTACTTGATCATCCATAACATAGTCATTTGAGTAGTTTCTTCATACTTTACCATTTGATCATGTCTTCACAAACTTGATTGTCTTTATCAAAACATCTTCATTAAAAGCTTGAATTTACAACTTTTGGGTTTCACTTTCTGGAGTTCCCTAACAAATGGTATCAAAGGCTTGGTTGGCTCGGTGGGAGAGCGGAAGTGGATCGTAGTGTGGATTAAGGCTAGTGATATGGATTAAAAGTGAAAAAAATGTTGGGTTTATAAGTGAAGTAACACATATCTTCATAATCTTAATATTTTAAGTGAATACGTGGTGTCAAAGTCTTATGGACTCCAGACATTTAGCCCATTGACACTTTCAGACTTCACTCCCTAGACTTTCTCAACAAGTGACGTCAAAACATGATTTACTTTGCATAAAAGCGGAAATCAATGTAACACGTCAATCAAGACTTTAATATTTGAATAAGATTTTTTTTATTTATTTAATCATAACTATAGTTATGTATCAATTATTTATTTATTTATTTATTAATGTTTAAGGATGACAAATGCATAGAATTTTTTTTATTTTAGCACATACTAATCATCGGTTCTAAACTTAAAGTGAAACAATTGACAATATCTAATAATTTTGCAATCAAAATAGATGTATTGTCACATACTCTCATGAACATGATATGATATGATAGATTAGAGATAGTTCTTCCCACTATCATGTTTGCGTAATCCTATTAGATTGTTAATTCAACATAAATTAGAGATTAAAACAACAAAAAAATTAGTAATAAAATTAGCATATCATTTCCTTTTAGTGCACCATAGAATAAAGAGAAATAAAATACTCACATCTCTATCCTCCCCATGAACTCCTTATCTTCCACTTCAATCCATTAGACTCTAAAAATTGTTCACTTTGCCAATTTCCATAAAGATCACCAAATTCCATTCTTATCAAATAAAATAATATTAAGATAACAACATTCCTCTCTGAAAAAGAATTATTTAAATATTACAAGATGTAAAATAAAATCATATCACTAGAAAAATAATAAAGCAAAAGAGTTATTTTAATATTACAAGATGTAAAAATTGCATATTATATAATTTTAAATAACAGAAAGTTTCGTAACCACAGCAAAACAATCCTGGTTGATATGACAAGCGTCAAGCGATCCTCTCATCAAATTCTCTTCCAAGTCATAACAAATTCATTTTTTATTAAATTATAAATAAATCATAAAAATAAAAATACATTTAACCGCTTCAAGGCCATATACGCTCCTTCAAAGAATTCTCGTCACTCTATAAGTCCATTTCCAGAGTTCTAACGAATATTCTCTTTTATTTTTTTTCTTTTATTTTTTCTAATTAAATTCTCTTCACTCATCTTGTTCATCTTTATAAGCGCAATCATACTGAAGCAGTAGTTGGAGTTAAAAAGTGAAAAAATGGCAGGAAATGATTGGTTGAATAGTTATCTAGAAGCGATTCTGGACGTTGGTCCTGGTCTTGATGATGCTAAATCCTCTCTTCTTCTTAGAGAGAGAGGTAGGTTTAGTCCAACTCGGTACTTTGTGGAAGAAGTTATCGGTTTCGATGAGACCGATCTCTATCGCTCTTGGGTTCGGGTATGTTATGCACTACTCTCTCACTCTCTTTTTCTCTCTTTTTGTTTATTTGATTTGTTGTTCTTATTGTTCTTATTAGGCTTCTTCGTCAAGGAGTCCTCAAGAGAGGAATACTCGATTGGAAAATATGTGTTGGAGGATTTGGAACCTCGCTCGTCAGAAGAAGCAGGTTTGATTTTCGTTTTTTTTTGTTTTTGAATTTTAGTTGTTTTTGTTGTTGATGATGATGATTTTGTTGATGATGATGATTTTGTTGTTGATGATGATGATTGTGATGTTTTGATTGGATTTGGTTAGCTTGAGAGTGAAGCGGTGCAGAGAGTGAACAAGCGTAGACTTGAACGTGAAAGAGGGAGAAGAGAAGCTACTGCTGATATGTCTGAGGATTTGTCTGAAGGAGAGAGAGGAGATCCGGTGAGTGATGTTTCTGCGCATGGTGGTGATGTTTCTGCTCACGGTGGTGATAGTGTTAGATCCAGATTGCCTAGGATCAGTTCTGCTGATGCTATGGAGACTTGGGCGAATAGTCAGAAAGGAAAGAAGCTCTACATTGTTCTCGTTAGGTATGTGTAGTTTTATATCGTTGTTGCTTTTGCGTTACTTGACTTTTTAATTCAGTTTTGGAAGTATTTGAGTGAAAAAGTGGAGCAAGCTATGCTGATCATGATTGATGTTATTATAATTTGGTTTTTATTATGTGGAGTTCTCTTTGTTTTGTTATTCTTGAATTTAATTACGTGTTTATGTGCAGTATTCATGGCCTCATACGTGGTGAGAATATGGAGCTGGGACGTGACTCTGATACCGGTGGTCAGGTAGTACTTATGTAACTGTTTTCCTTTTTTTTTTTTAGTGTTAAGAATCTGTTAACTTTTAAATTTGATGACATCTATCTGATCATGTGGGGGTAACTGAAATCTTTCTGCCTGTCTTTGTTTGTGTGCTGAGTAGGTTAAGTATGTTGTGGAGCTTGCACGGGCCTTGGGATCAATGCCGGGAGTTTATCGGGTTGATTTGTTGACAAGGCAAGTCTCCTCGCCTGATGTAGATTGGAGTTATGGGGAACCAACGGAAATGTTGGCTCCTAGAAACACGGATGAATTTGGAGATGACATGGGCGAGAGCGGTGGTGCTTACATAATTCGTATTCCATTTGGTCCGAGAAATAAATATATTCCAAAAGAAGAACTCTGGCCTTACATTCCTGAATTTGTTGATGGAGCGATTGGTCACATTATACAGATGTCTAAGGCTCTTGGGGAGCAAATTGGCAGTGGGCATGCTGTCTGGCCGGTTGCTATTCACGGGCATTATGCGGATGCAGGCGACTCTGCTGCTCTTCTGTCTGGTGCTTTGAATGTACCGATGATTTTTACCGGCCACTCACTTGGTCGAGATAAGTTGGAACAACTTTTAAAGCAAGGCCGATTATCAAGTGATGAAATAAACTCAACTTACAAGATCATGCGTAGGATAGAAGCTGAAGAATTAGCCCTTGATGGTACTGAAATAGTCATAACAAGCACTAGACAGGAAATAGAAGAACAGTGGCGCTTGTATAATGGTTTTGATCCAGTATTGGAACGTAAAATAAGAGCAAGGATCAGGCGTAATGTGAGCTGTTATGGTAGATACATGCCTCGCATGTCGGTAAGTATTGAGTCACTATTAAACTTTCTAACAATGCCTTAACGACTTTTGTTGTGAACCAAATTAGTTAGTCTTTATTTTGAACCAAGTAATTTACAGCTGGCTAGAGGTAAAATATCATTTTGATATTGATATACATTAGCAATTTGTATTGAGAGATAGTAAGTTCATTTTTCTCGTTTGGTTACTTATAGAGTCTTTTTAACCTGACACTTGAAGCACAATGTCTTGCTGCTTAGTTTTTACTTGATAGGGTTATCCATGAGCAAATTATCTATTTTTTACTTTTTTATTTTCATTTTATTTTGACTTGGGATGAGACCTAGAGTTTTGTTTTCAAATATTGTTATGGCTTTCTAGTTTGTTTAGGAACAGAATAGCTTTATATTATATATATGAAAACACAATTTTATCACGGATAATATTTTGCTTTTTTTAATGCATTGGGTTAGAAAGATCATTGACATACCTCGTAGTATGCACAGTATATATTGATAACAACAGTTATTGTTGAGGTCTGTTCCAGATGCTATATTGTTTTAGTAGTAATACTTGGTTGCCAGTCATGTGAAATTAGATCTTAGTAGAATATCAACACATTTTGCAGGTAATTCCACCGGGTATGGAGTTCCATCATATTGCTCCAATAGAGGGTGATATAGAAACTGAACCAGAAGGGATTTTGGATCACCCTGCCCCCCAAGATCCACCAATTTGGTCCGAGGTTTGGAATATGCTTCATTAATGTTTCCTTGTTAAATTGCCAGTTCAATGCTTTTATTTTATTATTTATTAGATGTGACTTGACTAGTAAGTTCTGTTTCTAAATCCAATATAAAAAGGAATTAATGCCAATTTAACTCTGATTATCAGATAATGCGCTTCTTTTCCAACCCACGCAAACCTGTGATACTCGCTCTTGCCAGACCAGATCCTAAAAAGAACATCACAACTTTGGTGAAAGCGTTTGGAGAATGCCGTCCTCTTAGAGAGCTTGCTAACCTCGTAAGAAATTGTGAACGATCATTCTGCACTTCTCTAGTATCACTGTTCTTGATTTTCAGGTTACCTGACTATTTCCTGACTGATCAATTAAATGTCACTCTTTTGGCTTTTTAGACATTAATTATGGGTAACCGAGACGGAATTGATGAAATGTCAAGCACAAGTTCTTCTGTTCTTCTCTCAGTACTTAAGCTGATTGACAAGTATGATCTGTACGGGCAAGTGGCATATCCTAAACACCACAAACAATCTGATGTTCCTGACATTTATCGTCTAGCAGCAAAGACAAAGGTAACTTTATCAATTTGATTGGACTAGAATTGATATAACTGTCTAATTTCTTAAGCGTAGTTGTCAAATTGTAGAGGGAAGTCATCTAAGGTAGCTAATACCATTCTCATTTTCAACTTGTAAAGAGCCCCTCTTCATCCGTGTTGATTTGTTTTCCTTTCGTTCTTGAATTCTGTTCCAGTAACCTCGTTGTTGCCTGTATTATCAATACATTATAGTAGGGTGTTTTTTTTGTAGATCTTGAGTTCATGAACAACTAAATTTTTTTTATTGTGATATTTTGTTCATTTCGGCAATTTAGCTCTATCGTGCTACATTATAAAAAAACTATATTGATGTACTCGTCCCTCAGTTTTTTTTATAAATGTTGTACCCTATCTAGTATCAATATCGTATCCGTACATATGCATCCTAGGACTAGATGGAACCTGTCCCCACCGTCTCTTTCTATCCTCTTTATTTCATATTAGATAGTCACTGGCTTGTGTGCATGAACATGCATGTATTTCTCATGACATTATTCTCTTCTGTGAATACATCCTCTTATATTTATTTGCTTTGATACAACAATCTAGTGTGAATACTCTTAACCCTTGAACAATTGTCCTTTATGCAATTATATATTTTGAAACTTAAACTAGTCATCAACTCAATTATGGTGTCAAGTTAGTGGATTATTGGTTGAATAGCTCAGTGGCAAAACATATACTCCAACATCCCAAAACCTAAACCCCGTCGATCCACACTTATATCATTTGGGGAGTATTTTCAATTTGAATTCCTATTCCAATACAAAGCCTGCACAGCACGCGTATTCCTTCTGCTAAGATGCACCAAATGTGGGTCTGCCGCTGCTTATTGGGTTCAATCTATATTACTTTCTTCGTGTCTTTAGTTCTCTTACCCATGCAAGCTATGTTGTCATTTTACATTTCATTCAGATTTGATAACTGTGCAGGGTGTCTTCATTAATCCTGCAATCATTGAGCCGTTTGGTCTTACCTTAATTGAGGTGATCTTCTCAATCTTGAATTAATTACTATTGGTTGATTTATTTTTGGAGTTGTAAACACTAACTTGTGTCTTTGTTGAACAGGCAGCTGCTTATGGTTTGCCAATGGTTGCTACTAAAAATGGAGGTCCTGTTGATATTCATCGAGTATGTTTATTGATTGATTAGTGGTTATGTTATGTATTGATTTGTACAGGTTTCGATGGAAACGTGGATGATTAATTGATTATCGATACAGGTGCTTGACAATGGTCTGCTTATAGATCCCCATGATGAGAAGTCTATTGCAGATGCTCTTTTGAAGCTTGTTAGCAGCAAGCAACTGTGGGCAAAATGTAGACAGAATGGGTTGAAGAATATTCATTTATTTTCATGGCCTGAGCATTGTAAGACTTACCTGTCTAAAATAGCCACTTGCAAGCCAAGGCATCCTCAATGGCAGCGTAGCGAGGATGGAGGTGAAAGTTCAGAATCAGAAGAATCACCCGGTGATTCATTGAGAGATATACAAGACTTATCTCTTAACCTGAAATTTTCATTGGATGGAGAGAGGAGCGGGGATAGTGGAAATGACAATTCTTTAGATCCTGATGGAAATGCAACTGATAGAACTACAAAATTAGAGAATGCTGTATTGTCATGGTCAAAGGGCATTTCCAAGGACACACGCAGGGGTGGGGCTACTGAAAAATCAGGCCAAAATTCAAATGCTGGTAAATTTCCGCCATTGAGGAGTAGAAATCGACTATTTGTGATTGCAGTGGATTGTGATACTACTTCAGGTCTTCTTGAAATGATTAAAGTAATCTTTGAGGCTGCTGGAGAGGAGAGGGCTGAAGGCTCTATAGGGTTCATATTGTCAACCTCATTGACTATATCTGAGATACAGTCATTTCTGATCTCAGGTGGCTTGAGTCCCAACGATTTTGATGCTTATATTTGCAACAGTGGCAGTGATCTCTACTATCCATCCCTCAATTCTGAAGATCGCCTATTTGTGGGTGACTTGTATTTCCACTCTCACATTGAATACCGTTGGGGTGGAGAAGGGTTGAGAAAGACTTTAATACGCTGGGCATCTTCTATCATTGATAAGAAGGGTGAGAACAACCAGCAAATTGTGAGTCCTGCTGAACAGCTTTCTACTGACTACTGTTATGCTTTCAATGTGCGAAAGGCTGGAATGGTAATTTTTCTTCCCAGTGTTCATGATTTGGTATAAATAGACTATTGTTAGTCATTAAGATTAGAAGTAGAATTTTTTGTGAAGTTTATTTTTATCCTAGATTCATGTAAGAGTTTTATTGTTTTGTTGTCCAATATTATTATTACAGGCTCCTCCTCTCAAGGAGCTTCGTAAGTTGATGAGGATCCAAGCTCTGCGTTGCCATCCTATATATTGTCAAAATGGGACAAGACTAAATGTAATTCCAGTACTAGCATCTCGTTCTCAAGCCCTCAGGTATTGTTGAATTACTATTCTAAAATTTATGTTATGCCAAAAGTTGAAAACTTTTATTTATATATTGATGTCACTTGTACTATTTTTCCTTGGGAGGGAAGGGTGAGGAGATAGGTGGCCAGTTACTACATATATTTCTGACATTCTATGATAAAATTATGCAACGTCTGTGCAAATGTGCTTAGACAGAAGCAATTTATCACCCATGTTCTTGCACATAACTATTTATTTTTTCTCTAGCATGATTTGCTCTATTTGGTTGTTGTGATTGCTACTCAATTTTACTGTGACATCTGATGACTTTATGTACTTTTCCTTTAGGTACCTATATGTTCGATGGGGTTTTGAACTGTCAAAGATGGTGGTGTTTGTTGGAGAATGTGGCGACACCGATTACGAAGGACTGGTTGGCGGCCTACACAAAAGTGTGATATTGAAGGGAGTCGGAAGCGGGGCAATTAGTCAACTCCATAATAACAGAAACTATCCTCTCTCAGATGTCATGCCATTGGACAGCCCAAACATCGTTCAGGCATCGGAGGGAAGTAGCAGTGCTGATATTCAGGCTCTGTTGGAAAAAGTCGGATACCTTAAGGGATGAAAGTCATCTATGTTCAGTTATGCCTCTGTTTTCTTCTGTGAAGCACTGAAACCTACATTTATCCACAATGTTCATAAAGCTATCTTCCTCCCCCTCTTGTTACTTCTATAATCGTTATCTTCAACCTTTGCCCCTCTGAATCATATTTCCTCTTATCTGCATGTTGTTTTTGTATCTACATATTATAGGTTTAATAAAAGGCCACATCTCATTCATTTATGTCTACATGCCTTGTTTTTGGTCGCCAAACTTCCTCTTGTAGTCTACATACTCTTCTTTCCCGTTTTCAGTTATGCTATGGCAGTAGTGTACACAAATCATATCTATGACTATAAATAAAGATCACGAAGTTGAAAATGAAAACACAAGGTATTTTGATCAGAGTCGCAGAGCTTTATGAATCATAAAGTAACCAGAGTACCTGAACAAGGTGTTTTGATCAGAGTCGCAGACTGTTGTAATAATCCGATTACATAGTGTTTTAGTTGTTACTTGCATTGCAACTAAGTATACACTAGTAGTATATATACATGTAAGGTGTTACTTGACATGTATGAAATTGAATATACATTTTGATACTACAATCTCTCCTTTCTTTCATTTGCATATCCTTTAATTCTTTTTCAATCAAGTGTATTAGGTATGTACAGTCTTTAGATTTGTTCTTTTAGATTTCCGTTTAAGACTTGCACGTTAGTGGTTGTGTTTTCAGGGGTTGTGAGTCGCATTTGTTGTATAGATGAATGATATCAATCATATTTTTAACTCTTTTAATTCTTGATGGCAAAAACTGAAACGGGTGACATAAATAGATGAAATTCTTAATTGATTTTCAAGAAATCCTTGAAGTGGTTACAAAGGGTGTCCTTTTAATTCTTGATGGTAAAAACTGAAGCAGGTGACATAAACAGATGAAATTCTTAATTGATTTTCAAGAAATCCTCGAAGTGGTTACAAATGGTGTCCTTGATCTCACTCACAATGCAATTGAGACTCAGAGGACAACTCATAAGACTTGATGAAGAAAGACTGCAAGGTTGTATTTTGTATTCAATTTGCAGTGGATGTGTGAATTTCAATCATATTTCAATCATATTTCTCATGCAAAATCTATAAAGGAGGCATGAGATATCCTTGTCAAATATTATGAAGGTGGCGAAAAAATCGTGTTAAATTGTAAGCATTACGAAAACAATATGAGTTACTGAGAGAAGATGAGGATATCGAAGGCTATGTATCCAAGATGCAAAATCTTGTTCATTTCATGAAAGGAAAAAGGTGAAAGTTTGAAACAAAAAAGATGATAGTTGAAATGGTAATGCAAACATTGACCTTTCATTTTGTTCATTATTAGGAAATAAGCAAATTATAGTTGTAGCTATGAGTGCTACAGATGGTCTAAAGAGAGGAATGGGAGTTATTGTGGCTATTCAAGAATTCAACAATATTGACACATTGAAGTTGGAAGATTTGGTTGGTTTGTTGGAGGCTCATGAATTACGAATAGTCGTGAGAAAGGGTGTTCAAGACTCGATACATGTGTTGCAGACCCAAACATGGAAGAAGAATTGCGGTTTCAATTATTTTAAGGAAAAAAGAGACAAAATTCAGAGCAAGAAGAGTTATTGGCTGCACTCTCAAAAGCAAAAGGTTGATGATAGGGCTTCTAAATTCTCCAATCCAAAAGAGGAGAATGAATCTCATATAACAAAGATAAACTAGAAAAGAAAAGCGTGCAATGTTACAACTGTGAAAAGTGGGGACACTTAGCCAAGAACTACTGGTACAAGAACAACAAGGGGCTACAAAGGGCAAGGATGATGAATGAGCAAATCTTGCACGTTAATATTCAAATGACTATGACACTATTGTGCTTATGACTGCAGTCTGAGATTAACATGTGGATTCTAAGATCTGATTCTTAGACACAGGTTGCTCGAACCACATGACCTGTCATAGAACTTGGCTAGCAGGCTTTAATAACACCAAGAAAAACAATATTAGGCTTGTAGATAGTAACTCATTGGAAGCAGAAGGAACAAATAACATGGTTTTCCGAAGAAGCAGTGAAGTACAAGCCATAATCAAGGATGTGTTTTATGTGCCTGAGTTAAAATGCAATCTGTTGAGTGTTGACCAACTGGTTGAAAAAAGATTCTTAGTGACCATGAAAAATTAAGCCTTTGAATTGTTTGATGCTCATAACAAACTGGTCTTCAAATCTCTTCTTTCAAAAAAATAGGAAATTTAAGACTATTATCAATTTAACCGAGATTCAATATCTGAAAGCAATTGTAGAGCACATACAGTTGGTTGTGGCACTTAAGGTTTGGGCATTTAAACTTTAGATCACTCAATTAACTCATTTCTCAAGATATTGGTAAATAGTATCCCAAATCTTGCCATACCTGACAAGCTTTGTGAAGGTTGCTTGGTAAGGAAACACTTCATAAAGTTCTTCATAACTCATATGTCAGTGATGCTATCTTGTGTACTATAAGTTGTACATTTAGATGTACGTGGTTCTTTTGAGGATCTCACTATTTGTGGCAACAAATACTTTGTCTCATTTGTTGATGAGTATAATAAAATACTTTATGTTTACATGATTAGACACAAAAAGGAAGTATTTGCAATCTTCAAAAGATTCAAAATACTAGTTGAAACTCATAATGAGAAAATGATCAAAGTTCTATGAATAGATGGAGGTGGTGAGTATATATCCAAGCTATTTGATATATTTTATGTGGAACATGGTATTGATCACGAAGTAACTGCTCCTGACATCCTTCAATATAATGGAATAACAAAGCGAAGGAATAAAAGCATATTAGATATGTTCAAATGCATCTTGAAATAGAAGAACTTACCAAACTCTCTATAGGGTGAAATATTCACCACTGCTGCTTATGTGCTAAACAAACGCCATAACAAAAGACTAAAGAATAAGGTTTATGAAGAAGTGTGGAGTGGAAAGAAACCATTTGTGGATCATCTAAAAGTGTTTGGTTCTATCTATTAAAAACATGTCCCTGATACAAGGAGAATAAAACTTGATGACAAGAGTGAACATATGATTTTGGTATGTTATCACAATACTAGAGTCAAATAATATAACCAACAAGCCAATAATGAGTAATAGCTTGTATCAAGAAAGTAATAAGCAAGATGAGACTCCATTTGATGAACCTTATCTTAATGTGACTCCGATTGTCGAAGTATATGATCATGAGCATGGAATGAAGTAGTCCAACAGGATGTGGCTACCACAAGACAAAGCCCTCAAAGAACTATAATTACTTCAACAAGACGTCATGATTGTTAAGTGGTTGGTGATGATGAAGTCACAACAGATGGAGATTTGGTTCATTTTGCTTTGCTTACAAGTGTTGAGCCCATCAACTACAATGATGCTTTAAATTATAAACAATGGAAAATTACCATGATTGAAGAACTACAATCCATAGAAAGAAACAATACATATAAACTAGACAAGTTATCAGGAAACACCAAAGTATTGAAGTAAAATGGGTGTTCAAGGTGAAACACAATGTTGATGGTTCAATTGCAAGACATAAGGCAAGATTTCTAGCAATAGGGTTCCTCAAAAGAGGAGGACTTGACTATTCTGAAGTGTATGTCCCAATTGCAAGGCTGAAAATTGTTAGTGGTTGCCTTAGCATGCAAGCAAGACTGGTCAACATTTCACTTAGATGTGAAACCACCATTTTGAATGGACCATTAGATGAAGTTGTATATGTCACTCAATCACCATTTTGATTTTTTTTATATCATTAGTTCATTTTGTTTCAAGATGTCTCACATTTATTGTAAATCTAATAATTGTGTTATCGTATATCAAATGTTTGTTTTTACAATCAAGATGAGATTTGATGGGACTTTGATTCATATATTTAGATTTTTATTTTTATATTCATATTTTGAAGATATCTTAAGTTTAATTTGTATTTTTAATATGTTTCTAAATTTGAATCATAAATAAGTTTTTTGTTTATTTATTTTATTTATTTTTGAAATACACTGAGATTTTGATACTTGATCTCTGTGCAAATCATAATTTGGGGTATGAGTATCAGGTGGACGCATATGAATAGGCGTTTGAGAGTTAAGAGAAAAATATATAAATTTTTTTTGTTGATGTCAGAATCTAATTTAGAGTGTTGGCCAATCATTTATTTTATTTTTCATACAAGACTTAAAACAAAGTTATAAAATTATATTTTACGTTATTTTATGTTTTTGGACCCGATGCTCCTAAAATCCAAAATATTTGGCTATTTAGGTTCTGTTTGGGAAGACATTTTTTGAGCTTATAGCTTATAAGCTCATATGACAATAAAAGACTTGTTTGGTAACAACCTTTTCATTAAGAGCTTATAGCTTATGGCTTATATTCCAGACTCTATTTTAAATAGTGTTTTAGCTTATAGCCTATAGCTTATCATTTTTTCTTCCATTTTTGTCCTTATTATTTTAACTAAAGTCCATTACTACTCTTTTATAATTTATTTTAATTTAAATAAAACTATTATATATTAAATGTCTTTTATGTCATTTTAATTTATCAACTAATTAAACCAATAGTTTTACCAAACACTTCAATTAGCTTATCAACTATAAGTCATCAGCCATCAACTATAAGGTATACGCTATCAATTATCAGCCATCAACCATAAGTTATAAGCTATCAGTTTTCTTATCAGCCAACCACTATTTTTACCAAAAAGAGCATTATTTTTGCTTTTGGAACATAAAACATTTGTTTGTGTTTTGTTGATTTACATGATTGTAGGATAGTGGTAAGTGTCCTCGTTTGTCACTCATGTCACATGCAAGCTACTTAAACTATTCATAATTTTTATCATAAAATTACAAATAAATCAATGAACAAGACATCTTTAGAAGAAACTTCTAAAAACGATTGTCAAAATTTCAATCTCGTTCGTTTAAACTAATGTTCGAATTTTTTGAATTTATCATATTTTTGAAAATATCCGAAAAATTGTTGTACTTTTATTTGATTTTTAAAAAGTTTTTTCGTGTTATTTTTATAATGTTTAGATTTTATTTTAATAATTTGTTCTAGTTTGATTTTAGTAAATAGGAAAATTGTTGAAAATTTGTGTTGTTCTTCAGTCATATTTTGTTTGATATTGATAATGAATTTACTAATCATAATATGGTTGAACCTCAAAGACCTTTAAGAGAACTTGTTGCGCCAAATGTCAATTATCATGCATTGTGTATTGAATATCTTGAATTTGCTTTACCATTTGAATTTAAACTTGATTTGATACATTTGTTATCGAAGTTTAGTGGTCTTGCAGATGAGGATCCATATAAGCACTTGGAAGAATTTTAGATGGTGTAATCTACACCACAAAAGTCCGAGAGAGTCACAAAGGATTATATCACGATAAAAGCCTTTTCATGACCTCTTTAAGGTGGTGCGAACAATTGATTGTACTACCTTCAACCTAATTGTTTTATAAGCTCAAATGATATGAAGAAAGTGTTCCAAGATTTTTTTTTTCTTCCTCAAAAATAACTTCAATAAGAAAATAAATATATGACATTAGACAAATTAAAAGGGATTTTTTGAAGGAGTTCTCAATACCAGATAAATGAATAACTATTTATCCAATATTTCTATGAAGACCTACCTATGAATAGAAATATCGTAGATGTTGTTAGTGGAGGAACACTTACGAAAACACCCTATAAGTAACAAAATCCTAGATTGAGAATATGTCACTTAAATCTCAAAAGTTCACAATCAGAAATAATTTAGTGGTATTGACAAGAGAAGTGAATGAGATTTATGATTCTTCTACTTCCGACAAAAATTTAGAGAAAAAATTTGATGAACTCACTTCATTGGTGAAACAAATAACAATATAAAAAAAATCAAATAGTGAAATATTGTGGTATTTGTACTTCTCTTGAGCATCTAATAGAATCATGCCATGCCTTGCAATAAGATCCTCTAAATGTTGGTTTTCTTTAAGCATATGCAACAAACAATAAAATCCTTAACCTAACAACTATGATAGGTACAATAACCCTGATCAGTCAACTAAAAGGTACCACCCAATTGAAGAAACCATATAATTAACTAGAGATATGGAAATTTTTCTACAAACTATGCACAACAACAACCTAAGCATCAATAAAACAACATATGCATCAATAAAACAACCTAACACTTTCTAGACCAGAACCTTCACTAGAAGACCTTGTCAAATAAATGAGTGTCCAAAATCTAGAATATTAACAAAGAATATATTTCACCGTTCTAAATTTAGAATTTGAGATTGAACAATTGGCCACTTCAATTAATAATCACTTGTAAATTCAAGGATCAAACCAACAATCTTGCTAGACAGTTTGAATTTGAATGTTCGTAAATTTAGTGTCATCAGTCCAAGATCAGGAAAAACTATTGAACTAATACTTAATTTTTTCGTTGTTGTTAAACTTAAACCTTTAGATGTTGAGCACAAACAACTTATATGAAACCTTGTTTTGCAGGTGATATGCTTTTAACAAGTACATTAACTTTTGATGATGAGAACTATGATGGCGACTAAAATATTATTATAAGTCAAGCATGGAAGATTAAACGGATAAAGATGAAAAACCATATCACTGAGATTTGATGGACTTGAATATCCGATGATGGAAAACAAAGAATGCAACTAAAACCTCATCTCAAAGCCACTTAAGTATGTGTCAACATAAAGAGAATCATTCAATAAAATCTTGAAGAAATGTAGTGATCTCCTAACTTAGTAACGAAGATCTCTTATTTTAGTAATGAGTGAACCATTATGTCGTACCTCAAAAAAAATGATGTCCATGAAGCGTAATTGCACGCTCGTGGGATGAACTAATAAAGCAGCTACCAAACTTTATTTATTCCCAAAGAGGGAAAGGGAAAATATCGATAAAACTCCTAAAAGAAAGACTATGATATGGTTCTCGACACTAGTATCGGGTTCAAGAGGGAAAGGGAAAATTTTAATAAAACTCCTAAAAGAACAACTATAATATGATATTGATAAAACCCCTAAAATACCGACTATGATATTTAACATTTAAACCTTGAATACCTCTTCCGTTTGTGTCAGCATGAGAAGACTTTGGAATTCCTATAGAATATGCGTCCGACAAACAGTTTATACAAAACCCAACAGCTTGTTCTATGATGTACCTTTCAACAATCGAAGCTTCTGGTCGGTGATGATTCTTCGTACATCCTTTAAAGATCTTCATATATTGCTCTATTAGATACATCCGCCTTAAATAATCTGGACCACAAATTATGGTTTCTCTGATTAGATGAACAAGTAAGTGAACCATAATGTCAAAAAATAATGGAGGAAAATACATCTCCAATTGACACAAGATTATGTCAGCCTCATCTTCTAATTAATCAATTTTTTTGTAATCAATAACTTTATTTGAGATCTTTCATCAACTTCAACACCTTCATCCCACAAGAGTCGTAAATCATCAATTAATGGACTTAGATAAACATCTATGTCGTTATCAAGTTGTCGTGGTCCAGAAATCATCATACTTAACAGTATATACTTGCACTTCATGCACAACCAAAGAGATAGGTTGTAAATAATGAGAAAAACAGGCCACGAAGTATGATTAGTACTCAGATTACCAAATGGGTTCATTCCATCAGTGGCAAGCCCAAGCCTAAGGTTTCTTGGCTCAACTGCAAAATCCAGAAACAACAAATCTGTTGTGAATAGGATACCTTAGAAAACAAAGTATAATAGGTTTCTCAAGAAACCCACAAGGGTTGGGGTTTAGATTAATCAAGGATAAAAGGATTGGTTATAAACTATTATTCTTTCCTTACTCTTAAAACAAGATTACAAGTATACAAGAATAACAAATAACCTATCTCAATTTTGAATTAGGGTTTTATCTTCCTATTTTCCCTTATGCAAAATATGAGAGACTAGTATGCTATTTATAATAAAACTAACACACTAACCTAATGGACTTTTTAACAATTACCCATTACAAGCTAACTTAGGATACAAGCTAACTTAAACAATTGGATCCATAACACAAGGCCCAATTAAACAATAACATGTGAGTAGACTTCGACGACATGATATTCGTACTAGGATTTGTTCCAATATTCCACAAATCTCCACCTTGGAACACACTCTATACCAACAAGAAACAAATTAGCTTTCTTCATGCAGCTTTATCAACTACATACAATGGAAAAATTTGCAACTTGGAAATATCTTGGTGATCATATCAGCAACATTATGATCTGTCGAAACCTTCAACACTTGGACTTCTCCATGCTCGATTATCCCTCTAAAAAAATTCAACCTCACATCAATGTGCTTGGTTAGCTCATGATAGGCTGAGTTCTTCGACAAGTGTATTACACTTTGACTATCACATTTAACAGTGATACTTCGACCTTGAAGTTTCATCTCCTTTGCAAAACCTTCAAGCCACAATGCTTCCTTTACAGCTCCAATTAGGGCGATATATTCCGCTTCAGTGGTTGATAAGGAAACAACCTTCTGAAGTGTTACTTTCCATCTAATTGTTGTGCCAAACATAGTGAAAACATATCCAGAAATAGATTTTCTAGAATCCATACAACCTGCATAATCAGAGTCGACATATCCTTCAGTTGCTGCTTTACTATCTTCACCCAAGGCTCCACCATAAATTAGGATTCTATTCAGAGACCCATTTATGTACCTTAGAATCCACTTCAATGCTTGCCAGTGAGCCTTTCCAGGATTTGACATGTACCTGCTTACAAGACTTACTGCATATGCTATGTCGGGTCTAGTACATATCATATCATACATCAAATAACCTACTATATTAGCATATGGAATACTATTCATATAAGCTCTTTCGAAATCAGTATTGGGACACTGATCTATACTCAACTTGAATTGAGGGTTTGTTGGAGTCACAACAGGCTTTGAATTCGACATACCAAACTTATCAAGAATCTTCTTCTAGTATGCCTCTTGAGATAAACATAATCTCGATTATTTTCTATCTCTCCGGATGTCAATCATAAGAATCCTGGACGCAACTCCCATATCCTTCATATCAAACTCGTTATTGAGTTCAACCTTCACCCTTATTACATATTCAACATTGTTTCTTGCTATTAGAATATCATCCACATAAAGCAACAAAATAACAAATGAATTACCAGGTCGAAATTTGAAGTAAACATAGTGGTCGAACTGACTTCTGATGAAACTTATGCATGCCATGAACTTGTCGAACCTCTTATTCCACTGTCGAGGAGATTGTTTCATCCCATATAAAGATCTTTTCAATTTTCACACATACTCTTATTTCCCCTCTTCGACATACCTTTCAGTTGCCTCATCAGGATTGTTTCATCAAGATCACCATACAAGAATACATTCTTCACATCCATCTGTTCCAGTTCAAGGTCAAACTGTGCCACCATGGCAAGCAACATTCGACTGGACATGTGCTTCACAACAGGAGAGAACACATCATTGAAGTCGACACCTTCTTTCTGAGTGAACCCCCTTGCAACCAACCTTGCCTTGTATCTTTTTGACGTCACACCTTTGATTCCTTCCTTAACTTTGAAAATTCATTTACAACTAACTAACATGGCTCCAACAAGTTTCTTGATCAGTTCCCAAGTGTTTTTATCATGAAGAGATTCCATCTCATCATCCATGGTCTTCACCCATTCAGTCTTATTTCGACTCCTCATAACTTCCTTATAGTCTCTATGTTATTCGTCTAAAACCTCACTTGCAAAGATTAAGGCATAAGCTATAAGATTTGCATACCCAAGTCTCTGAGGTGGCTTGATGACTCTTCTCGACCCGTCTCTTGCCAGCAAGTAGTCATTATCAGTCTCCTCATCTTCGACAATAGTTTCCGCTTCTTCGACTTCACCTGGGTCATGCAATTCAGCATCACTATGCTCCACCTCAATATGAATTTCTCCATGTTCCAACTCTTCGGTCAGTTTTCTTGAAAGTCATCTCAACTTCATTGAAAACTACATCTCGACTGGTGATACACCTCCTGTGACCTGGCTCTAGGCACCATAGCCTATAATCTTTGAATCCTTCAGAATATTCCATGAACATGCATTTCAGAGCTCTAGGTCCGACCTTGTCTTTCCTAATGTGAGCATAGGCTACAAAACTAAATACTCTCAGTTTGTCGAGATCTGGTGGATGTCCCAACTAAACTTCTTTAGGTGTCTTCATATCTAACACAGTCGAAGGACATCTGTTTATTAGATATGTTGCTGTCGAAACAGCCTCAGCCCAAAACACCTTCTTCAATCCAGCACTAACCAATATGCATCTAGCCCTTTCGAGGATTGTCCGATTGAATCTCTCAGCTAGACCATTTTTATGAGGAGTACCTGCTACAGTCTTATGCCTTGCAATCCCAAACTCGACACAATAACTGTCGAAAGCATCATTGCAGAATTTAAGGCCATTATGAGTTCTCAACCTCTTGACTTTTTTGCCAGTTTGCGTTTCGACCAGAACCTTCCAACTCTTGAAATTCTTAAAAGTTTCATCCTTTGTCTTCTGAATGAATACCCATAACTTTCTGGAATAGTCATCAACTATGGATAGAAAATATCTTGCACCTGAATGTGAAGGATTCCTTGCAGGCTCCCAAAGATCAACATGGATGTAATCAATGGATCCATGTGTTCTTTGTTTACCTTTGTTAAACTTCACCCTACAGGATTTACCAAATACACAAGGTTCACAAAACCCAAACTTCTCGACTTTGTCACCACCTAGCAGGTTCTGTTTCCCCAGTTCGACCAAGTCTCTCTCGCTGACAAGGCCCAATCTCATGTGCCATAATTTTATCTTCAACAATAGTTTCATGGATGCAACATTTATCGAACCGTTTACAACTTCAGCCTCAAGGGTATACAAGCCTTGCTTCTTCACGCCTCTCAAGACTTCCTTCAATCCCTTCATGACTCTTAGGATACTTTTCTCTCCTTGAAAGACATATCCCTTCTTGTTGAATTCACCAAGAGAAATCAAATTTCTCTTCAAGTCATGTGCATACCTAACTTCAGTCAATAGTCTTATTGACTCATCATGGAGCTTGAATCTCACAGATCCAATACCTGCAATTTTGCAAGCTTTGTTGTTTCCCAGCAACACTAATCCACCATCTTGATCACATAATTCCTTGAACAAGTCTTTATTTGGAGTCATGTGACAAGTGCAACCTGAATCCATAATCCACTCTTTTCTTGAGTCGTCGCTCGAAACTACAAGAACATCAGATGAGTCGAAATCATCTAGAACAATGGTAGCATTACCATTATCATTACCTCTATGATCTTTCAGGCATTCAGGGCACACCTTTCGAATGTGACCCTCCTTCTTACAATGATATCATTGAACACCAGATGTTTCACCACTATAAGATTTCTGCTGACTTTTGCCCTTCTTCTTGTCGAACTTACCATCCTTTCGCAAGAATTTCGCCTTAACGGCCAAACCTTCACCAACCGTCAAAGGTTTATACTCTTTTCGTTCATTTAAGTCCTTAGAGTACAAGGTAAATTGAACATCTTCAAAGGTTAGGGACTCTCTTCCATACAAGAAGGTTTCTTTGAAGTGAGCATGTGTTCTATGCAAAGCGCATAACAACAACGCTTGATCTTTGTCATCGATCTTCACATCAATATTTTCAAGATCAAGAATCAGGTTGTTGAACATATCCAACTTGTAACACGGTGGGAGAACTGACTTTAGTTATGTTGCGGATAGCAAGAGTCGCCACCGACTTTTATTTTATCCAAAGGAAAGGCATAAAAGAACAGGAAAGACCTTAAGAGATATTTTTGGGTCCGGGGGGTAGGTTATGTAAAGGGAAGGTGTTAGCACCCTTTACATCCATGGTTATCCATGGGCTCTTAGTTACTTAGCTCACTTTGAATTGTTTTTGAAAAGTGTAGTGTGTGAATAAAAATTTTCATAATAGTTAATAATGATCCATGTACGGATGCGTAAAAACTTGTGTTTGAAAATTTGTTTTGAAATTTGTTAAGTGTTTGGAAAATTTTGAATGAAGTGAGCAAGCAACTAGGAGATACCTACCCTAAAGTTTTAAGTCTTTCTTGTTCTTTATCCTTTAATTGGTAAGACTATCCCTACTATTAAGGAGTAAGTAGTCATTACCTTGGATGTAAGGGACATGTGAGGGACATCTGTTTATGAAGGCAACTGTGGGGTGTATTAAGCATTTAGGAGGGACTATCATCATTATTCGAAAAGGGACTTGATCTTTAAAGGCAACCATTAGGGACTTGATGATTTTTCTTTTAAGGGACTTGCTTTATACACCCCGCTTGACCTTATGATTAGGCAACATTGAGGGATAGCCTTAGAAATGTGAGATGGCGATTAAAAATCGACTTACGTGTGTGAGTGTTTAATTTATATTTATCTTATAATTAAAGTGATCTAAATTTTATTTTAAATTGAATACATGTTTACACTCCCTAAATTACTAACCATAGCATGAAATTTAAATAAATTACATATTTACAAAATTTACACCAAGGAGCAATTACATAATTATAAGCAAATTAAAAATAAATAGCAAAAATAAATATAGAAGCAAAATATAAATAATAAGCAAAAATCATAAATAAGCAATAAGTAAATAAAATAGGGGTTAGTAATAATAATAAAAATTAAATAAAGTTAGTGAAATAATAATGAAAAATTAAATAATATTAGTGGAATAATAATAAGCACAAGTTAGTAATAATATGGTTAATAATAATAATAATAATCAAAATAAATTGAATTAGCAAAAATATTATAACAACAATCAAAAGATTAAAAGTTTTTTAATATAGACAATTATATTTAGAAATAAAAAGGAATATAAACAATTAAATAATTATTTTAATTTACAAATTATTAAATTATTTTTAAACATATTATAACTACAAAATTTAATTATTATAGATTCAATTGTTTCTAAACATATATTAAAAGAAAATAATCTAGGTTATAAACATAGTATATATTTACATATTATAAAAAAAATAGGTTATAATTATATTTAAATAAACATGTATATAGTAATTATATTGCAAATTAGAAAATAAACAATTAGGTTTTTAATAAGTATTTAGAAAATAAATTAGGGTTTTGAAAATTAGGGTTTTGTTTAGAAAAATATTTTTAGGGTTTATAATATACAAAATTTATTTTAACTAATATATATATATATTATAATTTATTTACAAAGTAAAAGAAAATAATTTTTGAATTAAGAAAAAAAATATGAGTTTTGAATATTATAAACATTGAATAACATTTTATAAAGTTATTTTATTAATATATCATTATTAACAAAACTTAAATCAATTAAATAAAATTAAATAAAACAAAAAAATAAAATAAAATGTCAAAACAAACCTGGCTGGGATTTGAACCCAGGAGGCTTTGTTCACCAGAAGCAAGACACACCACCAGGCTAGCCCACACGCAGGCAACAATGGAGGGGGTTTAATTAGTTTTGTTCTTTGTCACAAAAAACCTGGAAAAATAAAAGAAACAAAAGGCCTGGGGTGGTGTTGAACCCAGGACCTCATAGATATACATATGCGCGCATGACCACCTGGCTGGGAGAGCCTATCTGATAATAGAATGGCCATATAACATAATATATTGTGTTCGCTTCTCCTGGAAAAAATAAGAAAAAAGAATGTCCCAACCAAGACTCGAACCAGCACCATCACACAATACACAAACCAACATTACCACTAAGACAAGCTGCACGCTTGTGAAACCAAACCAACAATTAAACATAAAATATTTTAATTAACATTTGAATTTTTGCTGAGCGCCAAACTGCTTCTTCTTCAACCTATTTCCTGCAAATTTTCCTTCTCTTTTTCCTGCGAAATTTGTTGCAAGTTCTTCATGGTTTTGAACCTGCGAAATTGAAACTCATACAAAACAGCATTGATTCATGAAATTGAAGATATCAATGAGTTCCTTATGACTCATACAATCTTTCTACGTTGTTAAAATTCATTTATATGGCCTAAATCATGAAACCCTAAATGTCACTCAAGAACCCTAATCATGGCCGTTTGAGGTTTAGGCACTCATTCTTCAATCCAATTGTCCAGAATCACTCTACATAACATCACAAACAATATTATATAACCAAAATTCATTGATATGCAACAAAATAATAGAATCGGAAAAAATATTTTTAAGAGTAAATTGGATTCGGGTAGAGCATTATAGCATGTATGGGATGCATATGAGTACTGGTTTATGATCAGTGATGTCCAATGAAGCTTGCCATGTCTTTGTTTTACCTTCTAGGGCCCTGGAATTCAAAAACCGAATGGGAGTTTTGGATGAGTTTTTGAGGTTTTGAAACTGGATTTTGAGGCAGAGGATTCGTCGTTTGGCAATAGGATAATGTTCAGTACTTATATGTGAATGAATTAGGTTAAGAAAATTGAATGGTTGTGTGGAAAAATTGATCATTGAAGATTGAAAAAGATCATGTCTTAAAAGTCCAATATTCATGCATAAAGGCTTACTATTTTTGTACCAATCTTGTGATTTCCTTCCCTTTCAATTCCAATCAGCATTGAAGATATTCTAGAAGCTCAATCTCCATCAAATATTGCATTTTCATATTTTATATTTATTTAAAATGATTTTTTATGGATTAAATCAAAATAAATAAAAATAAAATAATAAAAATTCTGATTTTTAATCATTTGGGTCGTGCATGATGATGGTATATGGATTGGATCATAATTTGACAAGCCCATTTGGAAAGAATTGGTTTTAGACCTCCATTTTCATCATAAACCAACTCAAAATTTCCCAACTTTGCAAGGGCACATCTCCCTCAATTTTAATGCTATGAGGGTGTTCTTGGACATTTTGGAAAGCTTGAAGAGTCCTCTAAACAACCCCATTGTTTTCATGTCCATATCATTTACCAATCTCAAGTTATGCCCTTTTGAAGTTGTTGACTTTTTGTTGACTTTCAAAATGACCTATAATGTCTTAGCTCATACCTTCCAAATGAAGCATTTTTGGGATTGGCTTGTGAGACACAAAGTTGTAGAGAATTAAATTTCCTTCAAAATGAGCTTTGAGTGGAGACTTGGTGATGAAGTATGTGAAAGTTATGGCTGGTCAAAGTTCAGTTGACTTTTACTGAGGAAACCCTAATTTAGAAACTCCTGATTCTTGATGATCTGGAATCTCCTTGATGAATCATGATCAACCCTTGATCAAATGATGAATTTTACTTCATATACTTGATGTTGGCAAAAAATCATGAAGTTTGACTTTGGTTTGACCACAGTTGACCTCAGTTTGACTTTTTAACTACATTGACTGATTTTGACTTATCTGATCATCTGACTGAGCAAACTTCTGAGAAAAGTCTTGAAACTTGTCATGGGGGTTCTTACACACATATAAGATGTTATGAAGCTCACTTGAATCCTTGGTAGTTCATTTAGCCTGATTAAAGTCAAAACCCTAGTTTTGGATGCACTGCTTAGGAGGTGCGTTGTCTGAGGGAATTGTCAACTCTTATGGCCAATTGTGAACCTTGTGAACCTTGTGAATCATCATAAAATGTCTTGTGAACCTTATGAACCTCATGGGAGGTCTTGTGAACCTTGTGAACCTCATAAAGTGACTTGTAGACTTCATGAACCTCATGAAAGGTTTTGTAAGCATTGTGAATCTTGTGAACCTTGTGAACCTCATAAAGTGACTTGTAAACTTCATGAACCTCATGAAAGGTCTTGTAAGTGTTGTGAATCTTGTGAACCTTGTGAACCTTCAAGAAGTGACTTGTAGACTTCATGAACCTCATGAAAGGTCTTGTAAATGTTTGAGAAGCTTGTGAACCTTGTGAACCTTCATAGAACACAAAGTCTTGTATTGTGAGGGCAAATTTTGGGGTGCAACAGCTGCCCCTGTTCAATTTTCTGAAACCTGAGGGGTTAGATTGGTATATTTTCCAGTCGTAACTTGGAAGGTTGAAGGGGATTGAACACAAAAGCCCAAAAATTTGCACTCACCAGTGCATAAAGTGGTACAGATGGTTAGTTGAATATGATTGAGTGGGCTTACAGATGCCACTTGGAGGAAAGTTCTTCAGATATATGTCTTGGAGGATGAAGCAGTCCAAAATATGGAGATACAATGATGGCTGTCAGGAGGATAAAGCAATCCTAAGGTAAAGAAGCTGTCAGGGGGATAAAGCAACCCTGAGGTAATAATATACTTCCAAGAGGATGAAGCAGTCTTGATTGATAATATGCTTTCAGGAGGCTGGAGCAGTCCTGGTGTAGTAATATGTTGTCAGGAGGATAGAGCAATCCTGAAATAGTGAAGTTGTCAGGAGGATAAAGCCATCCTGAGGTAATGAAGCTGTCAGAGGGATAAAGCAACCCTGAGGTATTTGATAATATGCTTTCAGGAGGATAGAGCAGTCCTGATGTAATAGGAGTTTTCAGGAGGATAGAGCAATCCTGATGTAAGAGGCTTTCAGGAGGATAGAGCAGTCTTGATGTAGTGATGTGCTTTTAGGAGGATGGAGCAATCCTGATGTAATAGGAGTTTTCAGGAGGATAGAGCAGTCCTAAAATAATGATAATAGCTGTCAGGAGGGTGGAGCAGTCCTGAGGTATAAGAAGCTGTCAGGAGGATGGAGCAGTCCTGAGGTAATAATATACTTCCAAGAGGATGAAGCAGTCTTGATTGATAATATGCTTTCAGGAGGCTGGAGCAGTCCTGGTGTAGTAATATGTTGTCAGGAGGATAGAGCAATCCTGAAGTAGTGAAGTTGTCAGGAGGATAAAGCCATCCTGAGGTAATGAAGTTGTCAGAGGGATAAAGCAACCCTGAGGTATTTGATAATATGCTTTCAGGAGGATAGAGCAGTCCTGATGTAATAGGAGTTTTCAGGAGGATAGAGCAATCCTGATGTAAGAGGCTTTCAGGAGGATAGAGCAGTCCTGATGTAATGATGTGCTTTCAGGAGGATGGAGCAATCCTGATGTAATAGGAGTTTTCAGGAGGATAAAGCAGTCCTGAAATAATGATAATAGCTGTCAGGAGGGTAAAGCAATCCTGAGGTATAAGAAGCTGTCAGGGGGATAAAGCAACCCTGAGGTAATAATATACTTCCAAGAGGATGAAGCAGTCTTGATTGATAATATGCTTTCAGGAGGCTGGAGCAGTCCTGGTGTAGTAATATGTTGTCAGGAGGATAGAGCAATCCTGAAGTAGTGAAGTTGTCAGGAGGATAAAGCCATCCTGAGGTAATGAAGCTGTCAGAGGGATAAAGCAACCCTGAGGTATTTGATAATATGCTTTCAGGAGGATAGAGCAGTCCTGATGTAATAGGAGTTTTCAGGAGGATAGAGCAATCCTGATGTAAGAGGCTTTCAGGAGGATAGAGCAGTCCTGATGTAATGATGTGCTTTCAGGAGGATGGAGCAATCCTGATGTAATAGGAGTTTTCAGGAGGATAAAGCAGTCCTGAAATAATGATAATAGCTGTCAGGAGGGTGGAGCAGTCCTGAGGTATAAGAAGCTGTCAGGAGGATAAAGCAATCCTGATGTATGAGAAGCTGTCAGGAGGATGGAGCAGTCCTGAGGTAATAATAAGCTGTCAGGGGGATAAAGCAATCCTGAGGTAATAGGAATTTTCAGGAGGATAGAGCAATCCTGAAGTGATGATGATAGTTGCCAGGAGGATGAAGCAGTCTTGGTGTAGTAATGTGTTCCCAAGAGGATGAAGCAGTCTTGAGAGATGATAAGTCTTCAGGAGGATAAAGCAGTCCTGATGGATGATATGTTTGTTTGCTGGATAATTAACCTGAAACAAAGTAGCATTTGTATAATAATATTAGTTTATGCATTATGTATGCATGTATAATATGATGCACTTAAGTAATGTACTATGTACCTATGGATATGTATGTTATGGTATGATGTATGTATGATATGTTGCTGCCGGAAGCGTCTGGATATCTTCGTATAACAACTGCTGGCCAGGGAAAATAAATCCCGATTCGTTGCTGAAGAATATGGGGAACTCGTTCCTGTCTTGTTTGATAAGAAGGTATACATAACCTTCTGTCTGCTGGGGATAGCAAGGTATATATAACCTCCCGTCTGCTGGGGATAGTAAGGTATACATAACCTTCGTCTTCGTTTGATAGTAGGATAGATATAACATCCCGTCTTCCTTCGTCGTACTCTTATTGGAAAGTAAATTCCCGAATACCCGTATGAGGATAAAAGAGATGGATATAAATTCCAGGGGAGATGTGACTTTATGAAGATGGATTTGCCCTACTGAGGATTTGTAACTGTCTTGTAGGGGTGAACCTGGTGAAGCTTCGTTGGAATCCTTCCCTCGTTCGTCATTAGCAAATACTATTACTGCATTTTCATGCATTTCTGGTAAACATCAATCATATTCAAAAGCATAATACATTCAAACACAACCAATGGACGTTTTTGCTAGGGTAAAAGTAAATCTGGACTCAGAGGGAAAAGTAAAGCTGAATTTGAAAGCAGAATTGTTTCAACTTCGATAGTGTACAGCCAATTGGATCTATAGCTCCTGAAATTCTTTAACTTTCCTGAGTACCTTCCCAGAAATCCTCATAGCTGGATCTGAAGACATGATACTGACACCATCTGATACTACCGGCATAGACAATTAATTTCCATCATGGTTTCAGCTGAGAATCCAATATCAAGGTAATATAATGAGAAGAATATGTCTTCAAATTGTACTGGCCCATATATGCTCCGGCTACTAGATTTGAACAGAAAGCATTGCCCCTTGGTTAAGGATGAATTGTCCCTTAATGGAAGTATCTGAAATGAGCTACCTCAAGAGAAACCAAGCAGAATGCCCCATAAGCATATGCCCCTGGCATTGTGAACTCTGTAATGTTACCCTTGGCACTTCAGATAGATGAGGAGATCTGCCTCTGGCTGCTTAAACATAGTTGAATCTTGTCCTGATTGCCCCAAATGAGTTAGGAAGTATCATGGCCTGCCCCCTTGATTGGGAGATAATGACTATGCCCCTTTGTATACATGGACTTTGATCCAGGAAGCAACTTTGTTTATCGGAAGGACTTTGGTTCATTGAACATTCATCCTGTAAGCTTCTCCATTTGTCAAACACTCAGGTATATGCAAACAAATATATTCAAAAATGTAATGCTTATGTCTGTCTTGAAGTTTTGAAACAAGTTTTTTTAGAAAAACTGTTTTTTTTTTTTTTTTTTTTTTGTGAAAACTGTGATATTAACTCAAGTTTTATAATAAGCCCTAAAGGAGTCAGGATACCTTTTTGGAGCAGTACGCTTTCGAACTAACCATGCTTCAGTTAGGACTTTTAGAGGGTTATAACGTGGCCTGGTTCACGGTTTAAGAAACAAAGGATAAAGGCTCAAATTTTATTTGTACCCAACCCAACCTCCATGATGTTCTTCAGTCCTATGCTCAGTTAACTCATGCATTGAGGTTCCATAGCAGTTTGGAATTGTAACACTGACATTTGTGATGGTTCAGAAACCCAACATTTATTTGAACATTCAGTCATCTTTCTTTGTTGAGGATTCATAGTGACCTCTTTTTTTTTCTCTTTTGACTTTATTATCCCTTCTTTTTGCCTGAACTGCTTATTTCAAGGTTACAGTCAGCGGGATGTCTTAATGTTTTACTGAGTCTCCTTCATAGGTTTTGACTTAGTGAATTGTTCTTTTGCTGGATATTGACTGTCAGGTTTCATGATTACAGAGAACCATCATTAGTTGTGTACAACACATACAATTGGCATATTTTGAGTTAACTGAGTAACTACCCTGCCCCAGGTTATGAATAAGGGTTTTAATTTGTGAGAATAAAAACTCCTACTTCATAGGCTCAAAAGGGTTGACTAGGGATTAACTTCCTTATATCTCCACTGTTTAGGAATTGAAACAATGCCTGTACATCGTCAGCATAGTCTGTTCAAAAGCATACTGCATAAGATTATGGTATAGTTTTCGTCATCCTCCCTCTATAGGCTTATGGCTTTATCAGGAGTTAAAATATCACAAGATAGAAATAAGAAGTATAATTCAAAATATAGTGGAACGAATGGATTAATTCAAGACAAACATATGCAATGCATTAATGAAAACAAAAGTTTAACATAATAGTAAGTGTTCAAACAAATAAAAGAAATTACAAATGAAAATTCAAATGTTGTCCCATCCAGTTGGCTGAATGTCCTCAATTGCAATCTGTGAACTTTGAGGAGCAGTATATTTCACCATGAAATCAAGTTTTCCACTTGGATGCCCCAAGGTGTCCCATATCTCAACAGGCATAGGTATTCTTCCTTTCTTGTCACTTTGGGCTACTTGTCTTGCAGCTTCGGTGTTTGATGGACGATAGTAAAATTCAACTTGACCTTCTGGAGTAGCCTCTAGGATTCCTTCGTCAATCAGATCTTGAATCTTCTTATTCAATGCCCAACAGTTATTAGTATCATGTCCAGGACTGTTGGAGTGATACTCACACCTTGCCTTGGGATTATAGCGAGGAGAGGAAGTTTTAGGATTTTGAGGAGAATTTTCCAAGGAAATTAGCTTCATCTCCAACAGGCATTGCAACACTTGTGACATTGGTGTGCTGAACTTGATAAACTTCCTTCTACATTCCTTGTGTTGAGGTAGATTAACCTTATCAGGTCTTTCTTCTTCAACTGAAGAACAATCAATGGCAACCGGTTTCTTACCTTCTTTTATCCTCATCTTCCTTTCAACCAAATCAGCTTGTTTTAATGGAGGTTGACTGACAATTAGATTCCTGACTCCATTACTTTGAAGTTTGTGGATAAAGGTTCTTAGCTCTTCTTGCCCCTGAGCTAAACTTTGAATAAGAGCCACCTGGTCATTCATCTGGATCCTCATTCTTGTTATCTCAGCTTGCATTTGTTCCAACTGACCATCCTTGTCGTCCTCAGGACTCTTCTTCTTAGCCAGCAGTGTCTTTAATTCATCTTGCCCCTTGGACAAGTTCAGAATCAACTCTTGGAATCGGGCATTCTGAGCCTGGAGATCTTTGACTGCCTGTTCAAGATCCATTGCTGAAATAAACAGCGAGAAGATAAGAAACCTGTGCACAAATAAACCTGTGATGCAATGATATGATGTAAATGCGTATGCAATGTTTTCAAGGACCGTAGGATTTAAATTTGCTTAAACAAACAAGAAGGTAAACTTTTATTAGTAATAAACTTGTTTTGCCTCTTGGGCTTACAGAAAATGAAATGCAATAACTACAAGAGATGGGGTTTTAAGTCTCCCATGGACGTTTCCTCTTTGTGTTGAGGTATGAGTTGAGATTCCGCTCCTCATGAAGTTGCTTTGTTAGTTCCAGGATTCTTTCTTGGCTTGCTTTGTAATGAGCCTCGAAAGTATCCCTTTGCTCCTTCAATTGGATCCAGGATCTCTGTAAGTCTTCCATGTCAGTAGGCATGTCTGGGTGAAGGATGGTATAAGCAGTGTCTCCTTCAGCAACAGGTTCCATGGTAACTGGCAGGATAGCAGGATATGACATCATGAGAGTCTGAGCACGAGATCGCACCCATCTGAGATAAGCTTCCATAGGAATAGTGTACTTAGGCTCCAGTGTCTTGCTGTCAACCCTGTTTACTTTTCCCCAGGCTCGTATGAATCTCTGACGGTAACCTTGAAGATCGTTGTCGTAGTCAAACACAATGCCCTGAATCAACATGTCATGTGGACCATCACTCCGAGCGTAACCAAACTGTCGTAGAGCTAGAGAGGGGTTGTAGGTGATGCCTCCTCTTATGCCTAGAAGTGGCACATTAGGAAACTCCCCACAACGGTCGATGATAGTGACATTCTCCATAGATCTGGAGCACCAATGGATATCTGAATGAGAAAGTGACATGATCCTCTTGGACCACCTGAACCCTTGCTCATTCTTCATTACTGAGCGAGGGAGGTGAGAAATAAACCACCTAGAAAGCAAAGGTATGCAGCACATCAAAGTTCCTCTTGCCCTTGTAGTACGGGTATGCAGAGAATGCAGGATGTCTCCAAGCAATGTAGGTACTGGATTGTGACTCAGGAATATGTTGATGGCATGAACGTCTATGAACTGATCTGGATTGGGGAACAATACTAAGCCATAAATCAACAAGGCTAAGATCTCCTCAAAAGTATCATAGCTCATGGCCTTCAAGAACATTTGAGCTTTCTCTATCAACATCTTGGCAAGAATACCCTTGACTCCGCTTCTCGTTTCTAGAACAATGTCAGACTTCTTCAGATGTAGAGCTGCAACAATAACCTCAGGTTTAGGTTCTTTCTCCAAGCCTGTGAATGGTTTCTGATCAAGAACAGGTATGCCCAGAAGTTTAGAGAACTCTTCCATTGTAGGAACCAGCTGGTAGTCAGGGAATGTAAAGCAATGGTGCTTAGGATCAAAGAACTGAAATAGGACACTCATCATGTCTTCATTGAATCCTGAAGTGACTAGGTCCAGTAGGTGACCATGTCTCTTGATGAACTGAGAATGATCAGACACTTGAGAAACCAACTCTTTAAGCTTGGCAGGTATACCCACAATGTTGATCCTGATGGTGTTTCTACGAGCAGAAGCCATGACCTGCAACAAAGAACAAAGATAAATCCTTTGGTCCTTGAAATGGTTAGTAAAAATGTTATGCTTATGATGCATGATGATGTCATGATGTTATGTTCAATCACAAACATGTGGCACGCACAAACAAGTCACACCATAGTCCTAGGTTTAAAGGCTTGCATGAGGTTCAAAGGTAAGTACCCTCCCCTGAAGTTAGATGGTTCATCCTGTCCTACAAAAGTAACCAGGTTCTAAGGGATCTCAATATCATTGATCCTTCACAAGGGTGGTTGTTCAGAAGGCAACTTACTTGCCAACCAAAACCCTCCAAGTTTAAGATCTCAATGAGTGTAGTATCGAGTGTCAACCAACTTCAGTCTGCACCAAAGCCGGTTACCTCACTACTTTCTAAAGGCCAAGATGAGTTAACTAGGGTTCTAAAAGTTAGTTAGTGCATTGACAACATATGGCAGCCTCATATTATCCTCAACTTGACTTAAGGAACATAAGCACCAACCAAGAAGTCGCACTAACTATGGCCACCAGATCAACCGTATCGATATACGTCGTACAGTTTCCTTGGTCTATTGCCATTTAACTAAGGTACACTAGATCCGGGTTAGGACCTTTCACACATAAGAGCATCCCGACAAGATAATATAAAGCAAACAAGGCAAACAATTTTAAAGTGATCTAATTCCTAAGGGTACCCCTCTTAAATTTAAATCCCCAGCAGAGTCGCCAGTTCTGTAACACGGTGGGAGAACTGACTTTAGTTATGTTGCGGATAGCAAGAGTCGCCACCGACTTTTATTTTATCCAAAGGAAAGGCATAAAAGAACAGGAAAGACCTTAAGAGATATTTTTGGGTCCGGGGGTAGGTTATGTAAAGGGAAGGTGTTAGCACCTTTTACATCCATGGTTATCCATGGGCTCTTAGTTACTTAGATCACTTTGAATTGTTTTTGAAAAGTGTAGTGTGTGAATAAAAATTTTCATAATAGTTAATAATGATCCATGTACGGATGCGTAAAAACTTGTGTTTGAAAATTTGTTTTGAAATTTGTTAAGTGTTTGGAAAATTTTGAATGAAGTGAGCAAGCAACTAGGAGATACCTACCCTAAAGTTTTAAGTCTTTCTTGTTCTTTATCCTTTAATTGGTAAGACTATCCCTACTATTAAGGAGTAAGTAGTCATTACCTTGGATGTAAGGGACATATGAGGGACATCTGTTTATGAAGGCAACTGTGGGGTGTATTAAGCATTTAGGAGGGACTATCATCATTATTCGAAAAGGGACTTGATCTTTAAAGGCAACCATTAGGGACTTGATGATTTTTCTTTTAAGGGACTTGCTTTATACACCCCGCTTGACCTTATGATTAGGCAACATTGAGGGATAGCCTTAGAAATGTGAGATGGCGATTAAAAATCGACTTACGTGTGTGAGTGTTTAATTTATATTTATCTTATAATTAAAGTGATCTAAATTTTATTTTAAATTGAATACATGTTTACACTCCCTAAATTACTAACCATAGCATGAAATTTAAATAAATTACATATTTACAAAATTTACACCAAGGAGCAATTACATAATTATAATCAAATTAAAAATAAATAGCAAAAATAAATATAGAAGCAAAATATAAATAATAAGCAAAAATCATAAATAAGCAATAAGTAAATAAAATAGGGGTTAGTAATAATAATAAAAATTAAATAAAGTTAGTGAAATAATAATGTAAAATTAAATAATATTAGTGGAATAATAATAAGCACAAGTTAGTAATAATATGGTTAATAATAATAATAATAATCAAAATAAATTGAATTAGCAAAAATATTATAACAACAATCAAAAGATTAAAAGTTTTTTAATATAGACAATTATATTTAGAAATAAAAAGGAATATAAACAATTAAATAATTATTTTAATTTACAAATTATTAAATTATTTTTAAACATATTATAACTACAAAATTTAATTATTATAGATTCAATTGTTTCTAAACATATATTAAAAGAAAATAATCTAGGTTATAAACATAGTATATATTTACATATTATAAAAAAAATAGGTTATAATTATATTTAAATAAACATGTATATAGTAATTATATTGCAAATTAGAAAATAAACAATTAGGTTTTTAATAAGTATTTAGAAAATAAATTAGGGTTTTGAAAATTAGGGTTTTGTTTAGAAAAATATTTTTAGGGTTTATAATATACAAAATTTATTTTAACTAATATATATATATATATATATATATATATATATATATATATATATATATATATATATATATATATTATAATTTATTTACAAAGTAAAAGAAAATAATTTTTGAATTAAGAAAAAAAATATGAGTTTTGAATATTATAAACATTGAATAACATTTTATAAAGTTATTTTATTAATATATCATTATTAACAAAACTTAAATCAATTAAATAAAATTAAATAAAACAAAAAAATAAAATAAAATGTCAAAACAAACCTGGCTGGGATTTGAACCCAGGAGGCTTTGTTCACCAGAAGCAAGACACACCACCAGGCTAGCCCACACGCAGGCAACAATGGAGGGGGTTTAATTAGTTTTGTTCTTTGTCACAAAAAACCTGGAAAAATAAAAGAAACAAAAGGCCTGGGGTGGTGTTGAACCCAGGACCTCATAGATATACATATGCGCGCATGACCACCTGGCTGGGAGAGCCTATCTGATAATAGAATGGCCATATAACATAATATATTGTGTTCGCTTCTCCTGGAAAAAATAAGAAAAAAGAATGTCCCAACCAAGACTCGAACCAGCACCATCACACAATACACAAACCAACATTACCACTAAGACAAGCTGCACGCTTGTGAAACCAAACCAACAATTAAACATAAAATATTTTAATTAACATTTGAATTTTTGCTGAGCGCCAAACTGCTTCTTCTTCAACCTATTTCCTGCAAATTTTCCTTCTCTTTTTCCTGCGAAATTTGTTGCAAGTTCTTCATGGTTTTGAACCTGCGAAATTGAAACTCATACAAAACAGCATTGATTCATGAAATTGAAGATATCAATGAGTTCCTTATGACTCATACAATCTTTCTACGTTGTTAAAATTCATTTATATGGCCTAAATCATGAAACCCTAAATGTCACTCAAGAACCCTAATCATGGCCGTTTGAGGTTTAGGCACTCATTCTTCAATCCAATTGTCCAGAATCACTCTACATAACATCACAAACAATATTATATAACCAAAATTCATTGATATGCAACAAAATAATAGAATCGAAAAAAATATTTTTAAGAGTAAATTGGATTCGGGTAGAGCATTATAGCATGTATGGGATGCATATGAGTACTGGTTTATGATCAGTGATGTCCAATGAAGCTTGCCATGTCTTTGTTTTACCTTCTAGGGCCCTGGAATTCAAAAACCGAATGGGAGTTTTGGATGAGTTTTTGAGGTTTTGAAACTGGATTTTGAGGCAGAGGATTCGTCGTTTGGCAATAGGATAATGTTCAGTACTTATATGTGAATGAATTAGGTTAAGAAAATTGAATGGTTGTGTGGAAAAATTGATCATTGAAGATTGAAAAAGATCATGTCTTAAAAGTCCAATATTCATGCATAAAGGCTTACTATTTTTGTACCAATCTTGTGATTTCCTTCCCTTTCAATTCCAATCAGCATTGAAGATATTCTAGAAGCTCAATCTCCATCAAATATTGCATTTTCATATTTTATATTTATTTAAAATGATTTTTTATGGATTAAATCAAAATAAATAAAAATAAAATAATAAAAATTCTGATTTTTAATCATTTGGGTCGTGCATGATGATGGTATATGGATTGGATCATAATTTGACAAGCCCATTTGGAAAGAATTGGTTTTAGACCTCCATTTTCATCATAAACCAACTCAAAATTTCCCAACTTTGCAAGGGCACATCTCCCTCAATTTTAATGCTATGAGGGTGTTCTTGGATATTTTGGAAATCTTGAAGAGTCCTCTAAACAACCCCATTGGTTTCATGTCCATATCATTTACCAATCTCAAGTTATGCCCTTTTGAAGTTGTTGACTTTTTGTTGACTTTCAAAATGACCTATAATGTCTTAGCTCATACCTTCCAAATGAAGCATTTTTGGGCTTGGCTTGTGAGACACAAAGTTGTAGAGAATTCAATTTCATTAAAAATGAGCTTTGAGTGGAGACTTGGTGATGAAGTATGTGAAAGTTATGGCTGGTCAAAGTTCAGTTGACTTTTACTAAGGAAACCCTAATTTAGAAACTCCTGATTCTTGATGATCTGGAATCTCCTTGATGAATCATGATCAACCCTTGATCAAATGATGAATTTTACTTCATATACTTGATGTTGGCAAAAAATCATGAAGTTTGACTTTGGTTTGACCACAGTTGACCTCAGTTTGACTTTTTAACTGCATTGACTGATTTTGACTTATCTGATCATCTGACTGAGCAAACTTCTGAGAAAAGTCTTGAAACTTGTCATGGGGGTTCTTACACACATATAAGATGTTATGAAGCTCACTTGAAGCCTTGGTAGTTCATTTAGCCTGATTAAAGTCAAAACCCTAGTTTTGGATGCACTCCTTAGGAGGTGCGTTGTCTGAGGGAATTGTCAACTCTTATGGCCAATTGTGAACCTTGTGAACCTTGTGAATCATCATAAAATGTCCTGTGAACCTTATGAACCTCATGGGAGGTCTTGTGAACCTTGTGAACCTCATAAAGTGACTTGTAGACTTCATGAACCTCATGAAAGGTTTTGTAAGCATTGTGAATCTTGTGAACCTTGTGAACCTCATAAAGTGACTTGTAAACTTCATGAACCTCATGAAAGGTCTTGTAAGTGTTGTGAATCTTGTGAACCTTGTGAACCTTCAAGAAGTGACTTGTAGACTTCATGAACCTCATGAAAGGTCTTGTAAATGTTTGAGAAGCTTGTGAACCTTGTGAACCTTCATAGAACACAAAGTCTTGTATTGTGAGGGCAAATTTTGGGGTGCAACAGCTGCCCCTGTTCAATTTTCTGAAACCTGAGGGGTTAGATTGGTATATTTGCCAGTCGTAACTTGGAAGGTTGAAGGGGATTGAACACAAAAGCCCAAAAATTTGCACTCACCAGTGCATAAAGTGGTACAGATGGTTAGTTGAATATGATTGAGTGGGCTTACAGATGCCACTTGGAGGAAAGTTCTTCAGATATATGTCTTGGAGGATGAAGCAGTCCAAAATATGGAGATACAATGATGGCTGTCAGGAGGATAAAGCAATCCTAAGGTAAAGAAGCTGTCAGGGGGATAAAGCAACCCTGAGGTAATAATATACTTCCAAGAGGATGAAGCAGTCTTGATTGATAATATGCTTTCAGGAGGCTGGAGCAGTCCTGGTGTAGTAATATGTTGTCAGGAGGATAGAGCAATCCTGAAATAGTGAAGTTGTCAGGAGGATAAAGCCATCCTGAGGTAATGAAGCTGTCAGAGGGATAAAGCAACCCTGAGGTATTTGATAATATGCTTTCAGGAGGATAGAGCAGTCCTGATGTAATAGGAGTTTTCAGGAGGATAGAGCAATCCTGATGTAAGAGGCTTTCAGGAGGATAGAGCTGTTTTGATGTAGTGATGTGCTTTTAGGAGGATGGAGCAATCCTGATGTAATAGGAGTTTTCAGGAGGATAGAGCAGTCCTAAAATAATGATAATAGCTGTCAGGAGGGTGGAGCAGTCCTGAGGTATAAGAAGCTGTCAGGAGGATGGAGCAGTCCTGAGGTAATAATATACTTCCAAGAGGATGAAGCAGTCTTGGAAGTACTCAGCCAACACTTTGTCTTCACTCATCTTGAAGGAATACAAGGCTTGCTTCAGGTAGAGCCGATTCACCAATGATTTGGTCATGTACAAACCTTCAAGTTTCAACCATAACCTTGACGTCGTCTCCTTTGATACTTTTCGAAGAACCTTATCACCAAGGCTCAACAATATTGCACTGTATGCTTTCTCAATTATGGCCATCTTTTCAGCTGCCGTCAACGCAACATTCATGACTGTCTCTCCTTTCAACGCTTCCAATCAACCCTGCTGAACAAGTGGGGCATTCATCTTCAAGTGCTACAGACCGAAATCGTTCACTCTAGTGAACTTTTCAATCTCATACTTTGTTGAAGGCATCTTCTCCACGCTCACCGCACCAATTTGTTATGAATATGATACCTTAGAAAATAAAGTATAATATGTTTCTCAAGAAACCCATAAGGGTTAGGATTTAGGTTAACCAATGATAAAATGATTGGTTATAAACTGCTATTCTTTACTTACTCTTAAAACAAGATTACAAGTATACAAGAATAACAAATAACCTCTCTCAATTTTGGAATTAGGGTTTTATCTTCCTATTTTCCCTTATGCAAAATATGAGAGACTAATATGCTATTTATAATAAAACTAACACACTAACCTAATGGGCTTTTTAACAATTACCCATTACAAGCTAACTTAAACAATTGGATCCATAACACAAGGCCCAATTAAACAATAACATGTGAGCAGACTTCGACGACATGCTATTTGTACTAGGGTTTGTTCTAATATTTCACAAAATCAATTTTCTTCCATTGCAACGAATCAACTACATGGTGAATGTTTCCATCACGAGTCCTTTCATCTGCACGCCTTCTAAGATTCTTTGTGTCATTCGAAATAGCAAAAAATCTCTTAAATCGTGAAATTATTGGCATGTGCCATAACACTTTAGCAGAAGGATGCTTCTACTGACATTGTCATAGTCATCATCATTGTTAGCCTTCAGCTTGTAACATGACACACTACATTTCAGACATTGATACAAGTTTTCACACTCTTGCCAGTATAATATGCAATCATTAGGGCAAACATGTATTTTGGTATACTCCAGACCCATTGGACACAATATCTTTTTGGCCTCATAACAACGATTTGACAATTTGTTATCTTCTAGTAACATTTGCTTTATCAGTTCAAGTAATTCCGTGAAATTTTTATTCGACCATCCCTTTTTTTCCTTCATATTAAACAACTTTAATACCACCAACAATCGTGTAAAATTTGTGCATCCCTTATATAAAGGGGTGTCTTTATCACTACATAAAGTATCATAAATATGAGCATTCTTAAAAGAAGTCTCCCTAATATCACAAAACATATCCTCTAATTGATCTTCCATATATTCATCTTCATCCACTCTTTGACTTTGTGACGCCCGACTTTCCTTTTTATCCACCTCACCCTGCCACATCCATATTATATAATTTTGACATATACCATCACAACAAAGTTGATTAAATATTTCTTTCTTTGAGCCCTTTTTGATATTCGCGAAAACAACACAAGGACAATAAAATATATCATTATTATCGGGAAGATGTTTATCAGCGTATTCAAGAACTTTGTTCTCATAAACCAGACATAATCTATCAGCTTTCATCCAATTACGATCCATAACAACTTCTGAAACACTAAAAATGGTGACGCGATGTCGAGGAGCTACCACGAAAATGTTGGTACAATGGAAAGACATACCTAGTGACAAAGCAACTTGAGATTTAGAAGTTTCCAAATTTTCCTCCATATGGACATGGCTGTTATTCTTATAGGCAGAGTATTGTCGCATGAATTTAATATTTACAAATAAATTATCATTCTATCAATTTTGTCTTTTTTCCTATTTTGTCTTTTACATGAGTTGTCTCAAATGCTATATTTGAACATTTGATATGTTAGATTTCATTAGCTGACCTGTAACCAATTAGACTATATATAGTCGTTTTTGCATATGGAATGAAATAACGATTACGACTGAAAAACTCTCTTCTCCTTTTAGATTTTTTTTATTTGTTATATAATTCTGCATCATCAGTTAACATTCTTAACCATTATTATCTCTGACCTAGAGAGGATATTACCTATTAACTACCTAATATCCAAAGGGTTCACATCATATTAATTTAAAAATAAAACTAAATTAAATAAGCTAATTTATTCGCACACTCGCAAAAAGATACAATAATTTTCAATCTTCAGTTAAATAGAGCCTCAATTTCCATTTCACACAAGGATGAGAAAATTAGATAATGCATGATTAATTCGATAGTGATGGAGGAGAAATCTCACTTAATATTGTTAAAAGCTTCTCCAAATCAAATGAAAAAGCAACAGCTTCCACATGATGTAGACTATTATTATAATGATAATAATAGATAGGTAAATAAAGTGAGTAGCATTATGAATATAGGTGTGATTAATAGTGGCGTGTGCAACTTAATTCGTGGAAGTTGAGCTACAACTACAACAAATTAAGCCAACTGTCTGTTATGTCTAATTGTTGAAATGTTTGAATTAATTTCACAATACACAGCCGTCATGCAGCTCAGCTATCCATCCAACTATCCGCCAACTAACTAACATCAATCTACTTTTCTACGATTTATTTATTAGCCCCAATAATACCGGTAGTACTTTTCTTTCCACTCTCTTCCTTTATTACTCATTTTTCTCTTAAATATAACAAAACTAAATAAAATTTATTACTAGATTTGACCACTTCAAAAGATTTTTTACTTTTTATAAGTTATTTTGACATTAAAAGCACTTTACTATATAAAATTCTGGGTAGGCAGGTCACAAATATCCTAACTACATGTCGGGATATTATTCTCTGCATCGTATTAAACAATGACAAAAATAGTACATTTGATATTCAACATATCAGCGCGCAAACATGTGGAATGTTCCAACATCTGTTTTGACATGTTCAAACAACAAACATAATAACATAGATGTAAATATACAGAATGATAAATAACACAATAATTGTTAACCCAGTTCGGTTGAACACACCTACTCTGGAGGACACCAATCCAGAAAGAATATCACATTATCAGTAGGATTATTGCTTGCACAAAATCTCTGTTGTACATGTAAACAACCTCCATTTTACCTAATGTTATCCAATGTAATTTTTATCGTAGAAACTCCATCTTTAATAAGAGAACTAGATCTCACTCCCTTTAATCACCACTTGTGATTCTTGATAGTTACAGCCCAATAACTACATCATTCTACTTGAAAGCCCCACCTTTCAATACAAAGTCCAGTCAACACTCTTGACTAACAACCATCTTGGATATGCTTCAAAGCTTCATCCAAGAATAATACTTAACTCATTACCTACGAGTTTCTGAGTTATGTTTAACAACTATGTCTACCATAGTGTACACAACCGATAAAAATGGTGACTTACAATACAAGAGAGCATACGACTCTCAAAACCTTAAAACCTTATTTTCTAATTTTATAAAAGTGTTACAAGGATTAATTGTTTTTCCCTAGGTCTAGGTCTTCTATTTATAATCTTCTGTTGTCCATGGGCTTCGAATCTTTTGTCTTCTGATTCCTTGATCCATGCGTTTGATTGACTCAGAGAATCTTTAAAAATATTTAAACCATATTTAAAACATCTTTGTCATACCATAAATTTTTACCCTAAGATATATACCACATCAAAGGAAATCCACTGACTAAAGGACAATGTCAGACTGGTCTAAACAGTATCCCCGTAATGAATCAGGATTCCTGAGCCCCTCAGAGGATTCAGGAAAAGGAACAATCATTGATACCTAAGATTTTCAACCTTTCAATCATTATCAAAGGATCAAGTAATCTCAAATGATGGAGAATCATTCAAAGACTATACAAAAATTTCAGTGATCTGGGCCCCGAGTCATTAGTATCACCAATTAGGGTTTCAGTCAACTGAGTCATCCAGATGAAATTTTTCATGGAAAAAGGAGCCAAGGCCTCCACATGTCATCAAGAAAAGGTTGACATGACTTTTACAATCCATCTACAAGTTCAAGAGGTGCAAAGATCAAGGATTTCAAAGTTAGGGTTTCATAGTGCTCAAATTAGGATTTCTGACTGATCGGGGAACCCAAAGTCAAAGTTTTCATCCGGACAAGAGCCAATACCATAGGAAATGGTTAAATACTCATATATACCTTAGAAGTCCATTCATAAGTTCAAAATACCTTAGAGATGTCTAGTCAAAATATCAGAAACTCAGCTATCTAGTGTAATTTCCACCTGGACCAAAAAGTCAAAGTTTGACTTTTTAACCTAAAACAAATTTTCATAAAACTTAAGAATTGGATTTTGATGAGTCAAGGTATCAGATAAAGTGGTCTTAAGAATCTAAGTAATCATTACAAACCTTATCAAACCTACACATTCATGATTGCACCAAGGAATTCCCATTTATGGCATTTATGAATTTCAACACATATGTCTTTTGATCCAATGGTCACCATGCTCCAAAATGGAATATTCTTAGATCTCTTGATCAACAATAAATATGTGTCCACAATACAAGATCAAAAATTCTGAAAAATGTGACTTTGCTTGCTGCGTAGCTGAGCTATTTGAGGAATCTCATCATTCACCATTTAAGAGATATTATGGCAAGCAATGATCAACAATGTTGATCTATAACTTCAAGACTTGTAGGCTAAGTAATCTAAACATATTTTCCTATAAATAAAGACCTTATTTGATCATAAAACTTACACAAAAGCCTCTTGTAACACCCCAAAATCTTCCCTCTTATTTATCACCAACTCCGAGTAGCTTATGCTTCGTTCCCGGGTCATCTAGCATATTCGTCCATACATTACATAAACATAAAATAAAAATAGAGCATGCATCATTGGTTGAGGCGCGAAGCATGTGTTCAAGGGTTATTTGGCAATTATCGGGTCTCAGAAGAAAAATAATCTCAGAATGAATGACCAAGACCAGATATCCAAAACTTCCCACCAAAAAGAAGAAAATTTCAAATTTTAGTTGAAGTAACCGGTTACCACATAGGTAGTAACCGGTTACCTGTTGAAATTTGTGGAAAAAAGCCAGTTTTTTGAACTGGTAACCGATTACCACATATGTAGTAACCGGTTACCACATGCAAAAATTCAAATTCAAAAATCAGTTAGTTTGCTTTGTCCATCACTTGCCACTTCATATTGCTTTGCAATTTCCACCCAATTTTAGAAACTTCTACCACATTCCAAATGAATATTCCAAGAATATGCCAAAGGAATATTCTAAGAATATGCCAATGGAATATTCTAGGAATATTCCCAACTAACTTTAACTAACCCTTAGCTTAGGTCCCAAGCCTAAGGCCCAAGTCTTAAACCTAACCCAAACCAAGTTCCAAACCTAACACATATATAATCATTTCCCTCCAAACCTCACACAAGGAGACTTCATTTTTCCCCATTTTTTCACAACTTCTCTCAATTCTCTCATTTTTCTCCATTTCCCAAACTCACACCAAAGCTTCATCATCATCAAGATTCTTCAAGTTTTGCATTGAAACTTGAAGAATCAGAAGCTAAGCATCCACCATTTGTATCAATTCCGCGGATTATCGAAGAAGTTACTACAGTTTCGATGTTTATTTCACCTTTCGGAAGTATGTTTTGAAGATTGTGATCAACCACATTTATTTTGCGCATTTGCGGGAAGAAGCTTCGGATCTCCGGTTCTCTTTTCTTTTGCTTATCATTTCGACATTGCAGCAATTGTCAAAGCAAGCCTCCGCTTTGTAGGTTGGTGAATTCGTAATCACTTCTCGTTTTAACTTATTCCTCTTCATCTCCCTTCGTGTTTTCTTGCTTTTTGATATATTAATTGATTCAATCATTAGAAGTTAGAATCGTGATATGATTGTGACTTTAATTGGTGTTAGATTGTTGCATTTAGATGTGATTTTTGTGCTTAATTGATAAGCATTCGGATCGAGGTTATTTAAATAAGTCGCTACTGCTTTTTACAAGAAAATGCAGAAATTTTTGGTTCTGGTCTCAAAGTAACCGACTACCTGTGTTAAATTTTGCAGAAATCCTTTTTTTTTTGAACTGATAACTGATTACTGCATAGGTAGTAATCGGTTACCACTGAAACAAAATAAAAAATTCTTGCTTTTTCTTGCATTTTTGTTATCCATTTCCCCTTCAATCATCATGGATCTTTAGGATATGATTTTAGGGAGTTTTTAGGAGCTGTTTAGGTGTAGGTGTGGATAGTTTCGACAACTTTCGACGCACATTTCATTCGGTTCCAATTTTTGGCATAATGGTTGAATTTATGTTCATAACATGTTGTGAATGTTGTTACCATGAGTGAGCATCATTCTTAGCATGTTAATGAGTGTTTATAATTCTGTTTTGCATTGTATTTGCGATCCATGCATGTTTCAGATGTTTGTGCGCATAATTGGAAATGTTGCATGCTACGAATGAATCAATTCCATATGGAACTGGTAGCTTCGGAAATGGCTTGGAGTTTCATGCTAATTATCTTATTTTTGTGTTTGATCAAACAATTCATGGAAATGTTAGCAGCAGTGATCAGTTCTTTGGTGGTAATGCTGCTAATGTTAATAGAAACGCACTAGACGTCCGATTTTCAGCATCAGATCGGCACAGCATCATCATTATGGGATTCCACTCAGCAGTGACATTATTACCGTAGGTTATCACAGTGATAGTCGTATAGTAGTTGTTGGAAATGTTCTTGTTTCTGGTGGCACAAATTATTCTATTTTGCAGCTACCGTTTCTGGTTCATCAGCAACAGGAAGCAAGATTTCATGACAGGAATTCGTCGGTTATGGGGCTGATTAATGGAGGTGGAGTCGGTATGGGTCTGCAGTTGGGAAACAATCATAATGAGTCTTATCCGAACTGTTTTGAGGAAGAGGTCAGAAAAATCATTTCCATCTTGTCCAACTGATAAGTGCAAATTGTAGTTATTTTGTATATAAGTTTTGTTGCACTTATCGATACTTTTTGTTGGAATCGTTCGAATAAATCCCGCTTTGTTTATAAATACGTTTACCTTACATTATAGTGTATATATTACGTTATCTTGTAAATATTATTGAACTTAATTGTTTTCCATTTATTTTTGTAGGTTTTACATCATTGATATTGGAGCATTATTAAATAGAGCATTGAGTAAGCTTTCCAACGCTTCGAACCGGGCAAAAATCGGAGTTACGGTTCACAAGTTACGAAGAAAACAATTTTAGGATTTTTGAACTTCCTGCTGGAATTTTCGCTGAGCGAGCTGTAAGGCGGTTTAACAATTTTTTTAGGTCTCGCTGAGCGAGCCCTGCGATTAAGACAACTTATATAAAGGGAAAAACAATTTTTTTAGAGGATGGGTTTGGGTATTTTTTGCTCTCACTCCATCAAACTTCATTTCTTCATAAATTTAGCTTAGAAAACAACATTGGAGCTTGCATTTGGATGATCCGGAGTCGAATCTCTCGTCAATTGGTGTTGACAAACCAATAAATGTTTGGTTCCTCTTCTCCTCTTCTCTTTGTAAATTCTATTTGTTGAGTGTTGTATAGTTACTATGAACATATGTATCTTTGTTGATCATAATAATGTATAAATCTACTTTACAAATCATTATCGATCTCTTCCTTGATCTTTTTGCATTTATGTTTGGGTTTGGGTTGTGTTAAAGATAAACATCACAAATCTTGGTTAGGGATGGATATCTATTGTCTAGATGCTAGATATAGATTTAGATAATAATCTTTATGGTTTCGGAATTTAATGTCTTCCGTGTTTCGAGGCGTCGTGCGCGAGAGTAGCGACGAGAGTGATATGATTGCTCTCTCAGCTCAGTGTGCCAGAGATGGACACGGTTGTGAGCAATGCTGGATGATTTTGATGAGTATTGTAGTAGAGTGAAAATGATCGATAAATTTATGTTTGTGACGAGTCAATTATATACATGCTTGATAAGCTTATTTTCTCTGAAGAATGTATACTTTTATGTTCTTATTTACTTTCCCGCATTTACCTTAAAACCATTTTAATCCAAACTCATAAACTTAGATATTGTCGAACGACAGTTCAATAGAACCGATCTCTGTCGATACGATAAATTCCCGGAAAAATACTTCCAAAACTTTTGTTGCTTGCCGCTGTACCGCATTCCAACAAAATGGCGCCGTTTCTGGGGATCAATGTTTCTATTGGATCACATTGCGATAGTTTCAATGTTTTTGAGTTTTGCACATAATGTCTATATTGTTCATACATAATTTCTTGTTTTTCTTTGATACATTTATACTTGTCAATATATACTTGTTATGTTTAATGTTTGTTTAAGTGTTTGGTTAGGACACTTGCTTTTGGTTTGCACAGTGAACCATCACCATGGCATGATGGGAGGAAGTTACTAGCTAAGCATAATAAAGGTGTCGAACTTATGACGTAAAACAAGAATGTTTTGTTGTGTTCTTAGTAGTTGTTTTAACGTGTTAAATTTTGTGTTTTCCTCAAGCTTGTCGTGTTTAACTTGAGGAAGTTTGTATGTGTAAATATTGTATGTTTTGTAATTGAGTTGTGTAGGTGATAGTGGAGGTAGCATGAAATACATTTTGTTGTCCTGTTTTTCTGCTTCTGGTGTAGCTCGCTGAGCGAGACCTGTTGTACTGAGACAATGAATTGTTTTAATTGTTCACTTGGCTCTCCCTTATTCCATCTTCCACCAAGGCTTTATATATTGGTAATTCTTAGTAATTTTTCTAATTCTTTTGTTGATTATTTGGACTCAAATTTTGGCCCGATAACTTGAAGTCGCATTTGGTGATTTTTCAAGTTTGATTGTTTCAACTTGCGAATGCGTGGTAATGAAAATGTTTAAAGTTTCGTACATGTTCAAGGTATGTTTTTATCGCTTTCTATACTTTATCATATTCATGATACTTAGACTTTTTACAACTTACATGCCATTCATTCTTTTGTATACTTGTTCATTTTGTGAATCACTTTAATTCCCACCCTTTTTGTTAGAAAGCCTTCCATTGTTCATATATGCTCGGAGTACCAACATTCTTGTTTTAACTAGATTTCATTATGTTTATTCTTTTGTTTGAGTTGTTTATACGAAAGCATGAAAACGATAAAGGCATTTGTGTTTCATATTGAGCATAACTACCTAGCCAAATAGTCAAATTACCATGTGAGTATGTGCGCATTTGCTAACCCCTTTGAGATTTGTCAATATCCGTATTTCGTGTGAACTTAATGCTTGTCTATGAGTGTTAGTTCTCTTTCTGTATGGATTTTGATTCTTTTTTTTTGAACCCTCAACCATAACTTATGGTTTGAATTTTTACCTTACCTTAGAAAGTAGGGAGTATTCACGCTTTGATGTTGGTTGAATTCAAGTTGGGGAGAGAAATGTTTGCTCACTTATGTTGTTGGTTTCTATGAGGTTAAAAAAAATAGAAAAGTATATAAAAAAATTGAAAAAAAGCTTTGAAAAAGAAAAACAAAAAGAGTAGAATAATGTTGTTCTAATAAGTTCTATTGTGTTTGGTGTAAAATTTGGGATGAAAGAAAAAGTTTGATTGGAATTATCTGTTTGAAACTTTGTGAGTTGATCACTCCCTTAGGTTTAGGCAAGTTTTTTGTTTCGATTAGCTTTAGGAATTATCTCTTGTTTGTTCACCCGACCGTATTACAACCCTTAAAGTCCTTTTGATTCTTGCTTTTGTGTTTTCAACATGATTTTTGGATGATTGCATAATTTAGTCTTTTGTTTGCAAGATTATTGTGTGAGTGAGAAACAAATCCCTCATTTTGTGTTTTTCATCGACCGATGATTGTGTGCTAGGTGTGATTCATTTGTGAACTTGTATTGTTTCAGAATGTTTGGCATGACTTTTGTATTAAATATTTGTTTCATGATTATGTTAGCGTTGAGGTTTAGTGGTGAGTATTTACTTTGTGTGTATCATTTTCGATTGAACCATTGCATTTGTTTTTCGTTTTCAAAACTTGTTGATTCGTGATTCTTGGATTACCATCTTTTGTTCCTTTAGTGTCTGGCTTTGTTTGAGGACAAACAATTATGTAAGTTGGGGAGAGTTTGATAAGTGCAAATTGTAGCTATTTTTGTATATAAGTTATGTTGCACTTATAGATACGTTTTGTTAGAATCGTTCGAATAAACCCCACTTTGTTTGTAAATATGTTTACCTTACATTATAGTGTATATATTACGTTATCTTGTAAATATTATTGAATTTAATTGTTTTCTGTTTATTTTTGTAGGTTTTACATCATTTATATTTGAGCATTGTTAAATAAAGCATTGAATAAGCTTTTCAACGCTTCGAACCGGGAAAAAATTAGAGTTACGGTTCACAAGTTACGAAGAAAAGAATTTTTGGATTTTTGAACTTCCTGCTGGAATTTTCGGTGAGCGAGCTGTAAGGTGGTTTAACAATTTTTTTTAGGTCTCGCTGAGCGAGCCCTGTAACACCCCCTTTCTATACCCCCAAATAATCAATTAAATCATTTAGGCACATAATACAAATTTCATCAGAGTATATTTGAAACATGGTATAAAAGAGGCATGTCACATCAACAGTGAAATTAAAACATACAACACCTGCTCATTTAAAGATATGCAACGATCGGGGTAACTTGCAACAGAAGGATTTCATCCTTACACCCGTATTCAAAAGATTCAAATAACAACGGAAACTAATATCAACAACATCAAACTTATATACTTATATAAATATATAAACAAGTTTGATTCACCAAATATTTCATGTTTACATAAAACATTCATCACCAAAATACATGTACAAAATGTATCACAAAAGGCATCAAGCCGACCCTAGCTACCCGATGCTACATATCAGAACCGATCAACCAAAAAGATGAATACAATCTTCACAAAAAGACCTCCAACAACCTACTTTGCAATGCCTCATAGAGCATCATAAAACAGTAGAAAGGTGAGAAACATTATCATAATAACATTGCATATAATTATATATCTCAACATATAAAATACACATAAAACATGTTCTCACCACAAATCATTTCTCATCACCCATATACATCACAATGTATATACGTATATATATTCACACTAGCACATTCATTATGCACAATTCACATAAATACATATTCATTTATGTTTATTCACACATATACACTACAATGTACACACACACACACACACACACACACACATATATATATATATATATATATATATATATATATATATATATATATATATATATATATATATATATATATATATATATATATAAACAAGCATGTTTTCATCAATACATACTTTCATCTCCATTTAAACATATATATATATATATATATATATATATATATATATATATATATATATATATATATATATATATATATATATATATATATATATATATATATATATATATATATATATATATATATATATATATATATACATATAAACAAGCATGTTTTCATCAATACATACTTTCATCTCCATTTAAACATATATATATATATATATATATATATATATATATATATATATATATATATATATATATATATATATATATATATATATATATTCATGTTTATTTCATCAACTCACAATTTAGATGATAAATGCAAATCATAGAGACCGACTCACGACTCTATGCAAATGCAATGCGGTACCGACTCAATCATCATCAAGTTTACTCAGGAACTAATTGCAACCATCGCTCGTTACCTAAAGTAACTCCCCGTTGAACATACGATGTTCACTCATTGCTCACACCCCACATGGGCACACAATGTTTATGGATTGCTCACACTCCACACGGGCACACAATCCGATTGCTCACACCCCACACGGGCACACAATCCGATTGCTCACACCCCACACGGGCACACAATCAATATGAATAAAACACCCATTGCTCATACCCCACACGGGCACACAATGTTTATGGACTGGTCACACCCCACACGGGCACACTATCCGATCGCTCACACCCCACATAAGCACATGATCATGTTGTAGTCTTCGCTCACATTCCACATGAGCACACAATGCTACATCGGATTCACAAAGAATCCCACAACACAAGAATGCATACATTATGCTTCACATGCAAAATGACACACAACATTCTTGAAAATGCATACATTATTCACAATATAATTATGCACTCATTTCATTCAATTAACATACATTTGCATTCAATTCAAGCAATATATTCATTTGCCAAACGGACACAACATCACATCAAACCCATATTTCCATAATGAACTCATTTATGTTTTATCGGAAAAGTCGGGCAAAATTCGGCTAAAAATTACATCTCTTAGCATCATTAGTTTCTACACGTTTTTAGCTTCGAATCAATATAAAGAACGCCTAAAACGGATAACCGAACCTAAAGTTATGAATTAAAACACAAGACTTCCAAAAAACCTCCAGGCTTGCTGAACGACCTCCTCGCTCGCTGAGCGAGAAAATCTCTGGAAAACTCGATGAGCGAGGGGTTGCTCGCTGAGTGACGAGTGCGATTTCTGCAGGAACTCAGTTGCGCAACATTCATCTCCAATACTATCAAAACCCCAATAAACCTCCATAAACATGATCTATAACATATATTTAACATCATACTTCGATTATAACGACTTTTAACCGATTAATCTACCAATTTCTCACATTTTCATCAAAACCCTAACATTTCATTTTCTCTAAACTTCATCAAAACAAAACCCCAATGATTCTCATACATACATACTCATATACAAGATTAAGATAACAATGTTTATCACCCTTACCCGATTGTTTCGATTCCTAGGAGCAATCTTGATGCTTTTCCAACTTTTCCCTCTTTTCTCTTCTTTTCTCTTCTCTTCCTTTTCTTTCTCTTCTTTTTCTTTCTTTTCTCACAACTTATATCTTTTTCTTTCTATCTTTCTATTTTTCTCTCTTACTAACTATTTCTACACTTAACTCATTTTCTTCTCTTTTCCACCAAATATCATTTTCTCACAAAATTATAATTCTACACAATTTCTAATTTATCATTAATTAGCAAATATCTAAAGTACCCTCAAATCTAATTTGACCCGAAAATTCACAAAACGGTAAAATCACATTAACATATCAATTTCACAAATAAGACAATTATTACTGAAATAAAATAAAAGACTCAACAAAATTGGGAAATATCGAATTGGGGCGTTACAAGCCGTGCGATCAAGACAACTTATATAAAGGGAAAAAAATTTAGAGGATGGGTTTGGGTATTTTTTGCTCCCACTCCATCAAACTTCATTTCTTCATAGATTTAGCTTAGAAAACAACATTGGAGCTTGCATTTGGATGATCCGGAGTCAAATCTCTCATCGATTTAGCTTAGAAAACAACATTGGAGCTTGCATTTGGATGATCCGGAGTCAAATCTCTCATCGATTGATGTTGACAAACCAAGAAATGTTTGACTCCTCTTCTTCTCTTATCTTTGTAAATTTTATTTGTTGAGTGTTGTATAGTTACTATGAACATATTTATCTTTGTTGATCATAATAATGTATAAATCTGCGTTACAAATCATTATCGATCTCTTCCTTGATCTTTTTGCATTTATGTTTGGGTTTGGGTTGTGTTAGAGATAAACATCACAAATCTTGGTTAGGGATGGATATCTATTGTCCAGATGCTAGAGATAGATTTAGATAATAATCTTTATGGTGTCGGAATTTAATGGCTTCCGTGTTTCGAGGCGTCGTGCGCGAGAGTGGTGATGAGAGTGATACAATTGCTCTCTTAGCTCAGTGTGCCAGAGATGGACACGGTTGTGAGCGATGTTGGATGATTTTGATGAGTATTGTAGTAGAGTGAAAATGATCGATAAATTTATGTTTGTGACGAGTCAATTATATACATGCTTGATAAGCTTCTTTTCTCTGAAGAATGTATACTTTTATGTTCTTATTTACTTTCCCGCATTTACCTTAACACCATTTTAACCCAAACTTATAAACTTAGATATTTTCGAACGACGGTTCAATAGAACCGTCTCTGTGGATACGATAAATTCCCAGAAAAATACTTCCAAAACTTTTGTTGTTTGCCACTGTATCGCATTCCAACACCAACATCAAGCTAGAAGTTCAGAATGAGGATACATTGAAGTGGGATTTGGAGGTCGATGACATATTCTCGGTTAAATCGTTCTATAAAAAGTCCTTTCATATGCGCTTTCCTCAAGGATCGTCGGAACATCATGATTCTCTGTTTGGTTTGTCGTGGAAGACGAAAGCTCCGAAGAAAATTAAGGTATTCAGATGGAGATGTTTTTCGAATATACTTCCAACAAAAGATCTTTTATTGGGTAGAGGAATAACCTTTTCGTCAAGTGATAATAATTGTGTTATGTGCAAATCTCATCCGGAATCCATATTTCATTTTTAAGAGGTTGCACGATTTCTAATTTGGTCTGAACCGAGGTAGCGTAATGGTTAGGTGGAATTCATGGCGGTGGTTCTGATGTTAAAGAGTCGTTTTTATTCTGGCACTCTTTTAGTACAACTAGTAGAATGAAGGCGGGTAGAGAATGCTTTGTTTGGTTAGCTACGTGTTGGAGTTTATAGTCTCTAAGAAATGACATTATATTTAGAAACTTGGATTAGAATGTTATAGACACGGTTTGGAATATTAAATTTCTATTGTGGAGGTGGTCGCTCATAGGTGAAATTGACAATTCCAATTGTAACTTTTACGAATTCAACAAAAACTCGATATTGTATTTGTCTTAGGTGTTAATTGGTAGGTAATTTTCTTTTTGTTGAGTGAGATTCATCTCTTTTTTGTAATCTGGTTGAGTATTTTGACACTCTCATCAATATACTTCTTGCTTACAAAAAAAATACATAATTAACTACCAAATTTGACTACGAATTACTTTCATAGCTTAATCTCAAATTGAAAGACAAACAACTCACTTGAATATTACATTTTTCTTACAATTAATAACATATAATACTATTTAAAAGACAAAAATATAATTGAATTACAATAATTATTACATATACTATTTATCTATTTTAACTATCGGTGTGAGCCTCAGAAATCTTGAATTACAATAATTATTACATATTACTATTTATCTATTTTAACGATCGGGTGAGCCTCAGAAATCGTGTCTATATATATATATATATATATATATATATATATATATATATATATATATATATATATATATATATATATATATATATATATATATATATATATATATATATATAGATATATAGATCCATTTTCCTTGGATATAGAGTTTTCCCTTTGTGTTGGAGTTATGTAGGTGACATATAAAAAGAGTAAATTTCTCCTTCCCAGCATCCTTTCTCCTACCCATGCATATCTCACTTTCATGGTCAGCTCTAAAATGATTGCATATATTACCAAATCAACAAAACCGACAATGATCCTTTCATCATACACATTCATTTACTTGAGAGTGGTGGAATAAATCACAACCGTCCTTATCCTCCAAAACCGCATGTGTTTGGGTAATGTACAATTCCCTCCATAGGCGCCAGAGTTACAAGTAATCCCTACTCTATTTGCGCTAATATCTTGTATTAAAGTGTAGTAAAAGGAATTGGATCCTCTCCAATTTTCTCTATTATTGGATTAATCTATTACTTAAAAGATAAGAAACAGAAAAATATTATTTATTTTTAAAATCATAGGATAAATGTAGGTAAGTAATTGAAACCAAAAAAAATGTATGTAAGTAAAAAATAATTAAATTTAATATTTTATAATAGTTAATATAAAATTATTATTATTATAAATCAATTATAATTTGTCATACTTATTGCTTAAACAATATTTTTCTGCATGCCTAAGATAGACGATAAAGAATACAATTTATATATGAAAAACTTTATTTTTCAACAATCAAGAAAATGATTTTATTAAATACACATTGTTAACACAAGTGATACGTTATAGAATGTTGTCCAATAATAATGACAAATATTGAAATTACTTCCGAAGAGTGTTTTTCGGTTTTTGATTGAAATTTTTTCATGAAACTAATGTAATTAAGTAGTTAATTTAACTTTTTCTCTATTTTCTAAAAATAAGGATAATTATAATGTTATAAAAATGGTTAAATACGTTTTTAGTCCTTATAAATATCTCAATTTTGATTTTTAATCCTTATAAAAAAATGTTAAGTTTTAGTCCTTATACAATTAATTTTGCACGCATATTTAGTTACTATAGATGAACTAAAACTGCACGCAAAAATAATTTTATAAGGACTAAAATTCGAGCATAGGGATTAAAAATCAAAATTGAGATATTTATAAGATCAAAAATATATTTAATTTTATAAAAAGTAAAGAAAATTAACATTCTGAATTTTGGATGTGTAATCATTTTTCTTGAATATTGGATTTAAATAATGAAAATAAAAAAAAAATATTAATACATATTTCTCTCTATTCTTTAAATAATATTTGTTTTTGTATGTTTACTTTTAATAATTATGATTAATCCAACACGATACATAATTACACATGAGAGAGGTCATGAGAAAAAATTTGAGAGGATCCAATTCCGTAGTAAAATCATATATTTTCTCTAATTAATACTATTGTGAGTAAAAATAAATAATTTTACAATGATTACAAAATTAGTTAAATGCTAGTTAATTAATTTTTTAAGTTTTTATAAAATAAATATTAAATTCATAGTGGAAACCATTTTTTAAGCAAGTGAAGACCCATTTTAGTTTCTAAAAAAACTATATTACCAAAATTAATGTCAAGATTTTTTTTTATTCTTATGCATTAAGACCCGTTTCTTTTGCCTTTTTTTAATTGTAATGTAGCAAAACAAGCATGAGAGATTCTAAAGACTACTCATGAAGGGATGTCTAGAGTGAAGGTATTAAGACTTCAACTTCTTACAATTAAGTTTGAGAACTTGAAGATGAAGGAGGATGGGAGTATTCAGGATTATCATATGGTTATTATGGGTATAGCAAATCAGTCAGATGTTTTAGGAGAAAAGATTTCAAAAGCCAAATTGGTTAGAAAAATTCGGAGGACTCTTCCAAAGAGATTCGACATGAAGGTGACTGCCATCGAAGAAGCTTAGGATATTAACACCATAAAAGTTGATGAGCTTATTGAGTCACTTCAAACATTTGAAGTTGGAATCAGAAGTGATAGGCCTGAAAAGAAAAAAGACATAACCTTTATGACTAATGAAGATGGAGGAAATCATCAAACAAAAGGGAGTATACCTAAGGCTTGTTGGGATACATGGAAAACAGTTAAACCAAGTATTGAATACCTGGAGTTCAAGACAGGATGTCAAGAATAAGCCATACGACATCAACAGAAGACATAATTTTAGGAGAAGAACCATAACTGAAGACAATCAAGACAAGGGAATAAAATGTTTTAAATGTGAGAGATTTTGACATGTAAGGTCTAAATGTCCTACCTACCTCAAGAAGGAGAGGAAATGTCTAGTTGATTCTTGGTCAAAATATGACTCAGGTAGTGAAGGAGAATTGGCTAAACAAGTTTCTGCCTTTACTGGAGTTTATCATGTTGACAATGAATCTAATATAGAGGAGTTTACCTTTGATGAACGTGTTAATTTATACAAAGAATTATCGCTCAGAAGTGAAGAAATAATTCAAATAGGAATCGAGCAACATATTATTGTAAATAAATTTCATACTGAAGGATTGAAGCAAATTTTTGTTATCTCTAATTTTGAATAAGAAGTTACTGTGCTCAACTCAAAGCTTGCATCAATGACAAAATCTGTCAGAATGCTTAACAGTGGTTTTATAGTGTTGGATTAGATTCTTCAAATTGGGAGAAATGCTAGAGATGTTGCAGGACTTGGTTAGCTAATCAAACTGTTGTGAAGAAATCAAAGAAGTTTACAATGAATCAGACCATGTCGAAGCAGATGTCTCAACATTCAAAGAGACATCAGAAAATAAATCAGAAGAATCACTCAAAAGGTAAAAATCAAGGATGGAGATGTAATCATTGTGGCTAGTTAGGTCACTTAAAATCCTACTGCTACAAATTGCATGGTTATCCTAAACCTAATACACAACCTAGAAGAAAACTGGACACCAGTAGAGCTAAGAATGCATGGATTCCCAATAATATAATTATTGCTCTCATTGCTCACACCTCACTAAGAGCTTCTGCTAAGGAAGACTTGTACTATGACATTGGCTACTCTAGACACATGATTGGTGTCAAAACGTTCTAGGCAGATTTTAGATCACACTCAAAAAAACTATATCACTTTTGGAGATGGATCAAAAGGTGAGATAAAAGGTGTTGGGAAGCTTGATTTTGTTGGGCTACCTAGTCTTGAGAATATGCTATTTGTTAAAGGTTTAACTTCCAACCTAATAAGTGTAATTCAACTATGTGACCAAGGTATCAAAGTTAACTTCACTAGATATGAATTCTTGGTAACTAATGAAGAATTTGTAGTTATCATGAAGGGACTCAGGTATAAAGATAATTGTTACTTATGAACTCCTCAAGAAACAATCTCCACATGCCTAATGTCAAAAGAGGATGAAGTTAAGCCGTGACACCAAAATTTTGGCCATTTTCATCTGAAATGGATGGAGAAAGTCCTATCAAATGGAAAAGTCAGAGGTGTTTCTAGTTTGAAGATTGATGAAAGGAGAATCTGTGGTGAATGTCAGGTTGGAAAATAGACAAGGACGTCCCATAAAATGCTCCAACATCTTACCACGTCAAAAATTATAGAGCTACTTGACATGGACTTGATGGGGCCTATGCGGGTTGAAAGTCTAGGAGGAAAGAGATATGCTTATGTTGTTGTTGATGACTTCTCAAGATTCACATGGGTGAATTTTATCAAAGAAAAATCTGAAGTGTTTGAAGTGTTCAAAGACTTGCGTCAGGAGATTTAAAGAGAGAAGGAGTGCGGCATTATCAGAATCATAATTGACCATGGAAAGGAATTTGAAAATATGTTTGATGATTTTTGTTCCTCTGAAGGAATAAGTCATGAATTCTTTCCACCCATCACACCTCAACAAAATGGTGTTGTCGAGCGAAAGAATATGACTATACAAGAGTGTGTAAGATTAATTGCTTCATGCCAAAAAACTTCCATACTAATTTTGGGCTGAAGCTATGAACACTGCTTGCTATATACTTAATCGGGTGATTATCAGATCTGGTACAACTGCCACTCTATATGAACTCTAGAAAGGGAGGAAACCAACAGTTAAGTATTTTTATATTTTTGGGAATAAATGATACATCCTTTCAGATTATGAGCAAAGAAGAAAAATGGTTCCTAAAAGTGAAAAATGAATTTTGCTTGGATATTCTACAAATAGTCAAGCTTATATAGTGTTTAACTCTAGAATAAAAGTGGTAATAAAATCTATAAATGTTTTCGTTGATGACGCATTTATAGAAGCTGATGTAACAGAGAATGTTGGAACACTTTTCCTCATAAAGTGATGTTCCTGAAGAAGATGAAGATACATGAAAGAATATTGAATATGAGAATGATCTTGAACCTATACATGAACCAGAACCCGAACTTGAAGAGGATGAACCAGTATACAAAGGACCATCCATCGTAATTCAAAAAAATCATCCTAATGAACTTATAACAGGAGATCTAAATGAAGGAGTAAAGACTAGGTCTAAGGATGTTGTTTCAAATTCTTGTTAATCATGGATACCAGAATGGAGGTATAGAAAAAACTATTTTTGTCAAAGACAAGGAAGGTAAATTGATGATAGCTAAAATCTATGTAGATGATATTGTGTTTGAAGAAATGTCAGAAGAGATGGTTCGACATTTTGTCAAACAAATGAAATCAGAGTTTAAGATGAGCTTGGTAGGTGAATTAACCTACTTTCTTGGTCTACAAGTAAAGCAAATGGAAGACTCAATACTTATGTATCAAGGGAAGTATGCAAAGAGTACTGTGAAGAAGTTTGGATTAGAGAATGCTGCTCATAAAAGGACTCTTTCTCCAACACACCTAAAGTTATCCAAGGAGGATAAGGGAGTAAGTGTTGACCAGAGTCTTTACAAAAGCATGATTGGTAGTGTAGCTCGATTTTTGTGGTCTCGAATCACTATCACTCTGGTGCTATAGTTCTATTCATTTTTTATCCTATGAAGCTGATTAAGGAATGGAAATAGATGTCTCCAATTAACCCTGCTTGCAAAATGAGGTTAAACAGTCAAAACTGTTGGTTTACAAATGCTATAAAAAGTGTGGGTCTCTTTTAAGTTATTTTTCTTAGAAAAAGGGTATGTATGTTGTTTTTTGATATGTTTGAGAATCTAATTGTAATTTTTTGTTGTGTGCTCACAAAGATCTTATGATATTTTGCCTACGTACCCCCTAAAAGAGAATTGAGGGATTAGAGCATCGTAGTTCCTCCTAAAAGGCTGGAGCTAGGAGGAAAGGGTTGATTTATATCCTGGTTAAAGCACAAGATGTTGATGCTAAAATTTTGTATTTGTGTCTTAATCAAAGCCCAAGATTGAAACTGAGAAGTTTGTTTGTGTCATGATTAAAGCCCAAGATTGAAGCTGAATTGGTTTATTGTAACTGATTGGTTGCTTCAATTGCATAGCTCAAGGCATAAGATGCATGGTATCTTGATTTGCATAGCTCAAGAAAGGATGAATGGCTGACCAAAATTGCATAGCTCGGGACAACTGAAAGGGTTATCTTGATTTGCATAACTCAAGAAAGGTTGGATGTTTAGCTTAGTTAGAGTCCAAGACTATGACTGTGAGAAATTATCTTAGTTAAAGTCCAAGAGTATGACTGTATTGATGTTGTTAGCTTAGTTAAAGTCAAAGACTACGACTGTTGTTTGATTAACTGTAAAGTATTTGACTATTTGTTCCTTGATTGAAGCCCAAGGTTGAAGCTAAAGGTACTAATTAGAGATAATTTGTCATCTCTAAAGAGGGAGAATTTGTTTTATTTGTGCCTTGATTAAATCCCAAGGTTGAAGCTAAACAAAGAAAACTGACTTTGTGGGAACGTTTTATCTGTGTCCTGATTTGGAAGCCCATGTTTGAAGCTTATTTATGAGAGACTGACTCTTGGTTTATCTGTATCTTATATGAAGCCTAAGATGGGAGGCTGATAAATTGTTGGCAGACTGACTCTGTATGAAAAGTGTTTTGTCTGTTTGGAAATTTATGAGAGATCTGGTCATCATACATTCCTTTGTCTAGGGGAATTCAATTGTACAAAGCCCAAGAGGAGACTAGTTTGGTCATCCATCAGGGAGAGGGAGATTATTGTATGTATTTGATTATAAAGGAGTTGTTCATATGCTTTTAGGAAGCCTTTTAGGGTCCATGTGTTTAAGCCCAAGAGGAGATTATGTTACCTATAAGAGGCCCATGGGTCCTGGAACAAAGCCTAAGAGGAGGCTGAGTAACTTCTAAGCCTGAGAGAAGGCACATTTAAGAGGCCTGAGGGTCCTTGAATTAAGCCCAATAGGAGGATATGTTTTGCCCTAGTAGGGTTCTAATTATTCAAAGGTTAGGTATGGTGACAGTAACTCAAGATTTTAGATTCTAGCAGAGATGCAAATATATACAGTAAGGATGCATGAAGACAGATAAAAGGTGTATGTGAATGTGTTTGACAGTCTTTTAGTATGTCTTTGTTGTGGTTTGAGTATTCTTAAAAAGAATTTAAGAATGATGTTGGGAGTTACACTGGGAAGTAGATGCCCAAAATTCCGAGGGAGAAAGATTACAAATATTTTTTACATTGTATTATCTTTGTAATTAAAAAGTATTTTATTATCTTTGTTGTAGTATGAGGTGAAGAAATATATTTCTGGCAAATAATCTTATTTTAACACGCAACATCAGTTTAAGAAAACAACGAGAAGTTAAAAGGAGAAGAGATGGCTCAGAAGTAAATAATAGGGCTTATACATAAGGATTCCTATAGAATTTTTTTTGTTGATTTATTATCTTGTGATTTCATACACAGAGCAGGGCTTGAATGTTGAAAAGCTGCCTACAGCCTAGAAAACAGTTCACTGGAGTGAAGCTCAGTCTAGTTACTGGTGTATTAGATCTTTAGTCATAAAGATGAATGATCAATGTATTTTAATGCACAATCTTCCATGTTTGCACTTAAGCATTTCTTTGGTTTTCATTGCATATTTTTATATTTTAATTTGTTTTTCTAATTTATTTTATTTTTGGGTTAATTTGATTTTCATACTTAATTTTCAGCTTTAACAGCTTTTACAGAAATGACCATAATTGGAGTTCCAGGAATCGGCTTGAGTCGTTCTACCAGTTGATGGAAAGCTAAGAGAGAGGGAGCTACAACTTTCATGTTGGAGTCGAAGTCAGATTCAGAGTCATATTTTCCAGAATTTCATTTGAAGCTGCAACATTAGTTTTATTTAGTTTTGGGTCATTTAGAATTAGGCTTGGGTTATGTATTTGATCCAGTGGGGTTGTAAACGGGTTGTTTTGGTCTTCCGTTTTGAATCAAAATCGAAAACCCCCCATTAATCCTTATTGTTATTAATTAATTTCTTACAAGAATCCTTGAGAACGATAATTCGAGTTGTCGTTACCATATACTATTTATTTTCAAAATTACTCGTTTTTGATCCGTGTGCGATACGCGGATCAATACAAAAAGAAAGTAAGATGAGATTTGTAAACAAATGCTTATGAATCTCTATTTAAGAGATTAAAAACTGTTTAAGAAACAGTTGGGTGGATTCAGGACTTATACGGAAGTCTGACGAAGTTTTTAAAACAGATCGGAGAAAGTTTAAAACAAAAGAATGGGTCATAAACACAAAGGATTCCCCATGACACATTTTCACAATTTATTTTATAAAATAAAAGGTTATGTGTAAAGAAGTTCATAGAAAAAGATTCGCAGATGAAAACTTAATACGGTGAAAAAGACGATCGCGCCGAGTTTTTGAAAATGGATCAGTTGAACCCTAATGGCTCAATTTTCAAAAAGTAGTGGGTCTTACACTCTAATAGAGGCCCATGAGTGTGATAAAAATCAATTGGAGCGTGATTAAATCAAAACCCTGATTTTTGATATTTTAAATATTAAAAAATATTTAAAACTTTTGATAAATTTCAAACACAATTGAAAAACAAGTTAAAATCTTGGATCAATGTTTGAAAAAATATGTTTTATCCATGAGATAACTTGAATATCATTTATGTTTGAAAAATCAAGTGAAAGAAATGAATTTTAAAATGTTAAGAAACAAATAAAATTAATTCTTTATGACAATAATAAATATATTAAAAATATATTTTTTGGTGATTTTTTCATGGAATAAAATATTTAAACATTTTTTAGAATTAATGAAAAAAGAATCATTTTAAAACTCAAAATAATCAGAGAGAAATTAACTTTGGAATGAACTAAATAAAATCACAAAATTCAAATATTTGAAAATTTGAAAAAGGGCGCCAAGAACACGCGCCATGGCTGTTTTGTCCAGATTTGCAAAATGATTCATAACTCGATGATTTATTAATGAAATGAAGTGAAATAAACATCAATCTTGCTCGATTTTAACTCACGAACAACATGGGAACAATTAATTTCATTTATTTTTAGTGTGGAGTGAAAATCAGTGATGAACACTGAAGAACCCTAATTTGGACTGAGCCTCATGAAATTCAACATGATGATGATTTTGTGAAATTGATTGAGGGGAATTACTTAGAATATGATTACACACACGTGGTTAAAAGATAGTGCGAGTAAATATGCATGGATTATGAAATGACCAAGTTTGAGGCTTACCTGAACTTGGAGCTACAGTAGCTTAGATGATTTCGAGCTGGAGGTGTTACAGTGATGTTATGATGATCTGGACAGCTTTCCTACACCATATGGAATGTGTTTGAACACTTGAAGTTGATTGCAAATGGTTGGATCAGTTGTGGCCTTCAAGTTTCATAAACAAAGTGTTTTTGAGGTTGTGAAGGGTGATTTTGTGTTGGAGATGTATCAGAGGTGATCTAAGTGTTTGAACACCTCATATACATCATATGTGATGTGTTTGAGCAATTGGTTTGAGTTTGTTGTGGCTCAAACTCAAAAACCGACTGTGATTGCTCAAAATATCAAGTTTTGAGTCTTTAGGAGTGAGGGGGAGTAAGGTTAAAGATCAAAGGCTTTCGTGTAAGTTTTATGATCAAATGAGTTCTCTATTTATAGGCAAAGATGTTGAGATTGCTTAGCCTTTAAGTCTTGAAGAGATGAGGCCACCATTTTGAGTCATGGTTTGTGAAAATATATCTTACACATGGAATGATGAAATTCTCAAATAGCTCAGCTATACATCATCAAAATTCACATTCCTCCGAAGTTTTATGCTTGGATTTTGTCCATGTATTACTTGTTGATGAAGAGATCCAAGAATACGTCATTTTGGAGCTTGGTGACCCTTAGATCAAAATGCATAAGTGTTGAAATTCATAACTGTCATTTATGGGAATTCCTTGGAGCAATCATGAATTTCCAGGGTTTCTCAGGTTTATAATGATTGCTAAGATGCTTAAGATCACTTGGCATTGTCCTTTGACTCAAAAAACCAGATTTCAATGTTTCATGAAAGTCTTTTTTTTGGAAAACAGTTTTGGATGGCCACTTTGATCCATGTTTTCTTTATGTACAAGCAAGATCTTTTCATGCCAATTGGTTCTTTGAATTTTTGGCAACATTTGCAACAACATTGGTGTTTTGAAAAGGATTTGAATCAACTTGGAACTAGGTGAAAAATCCCTCCAAGTTTTGTCTAAGTGTTGAAAATCAGTATTTTTCTTGATTTTGATCCATCTTCAACTTAAAATCCATAATTAATTGGAGCTTTGTGTAGTTGAATTATTTGTAGTTTGTGATGATATCTTTCATTTGAGCTTTGGTTCACCAAAATCTGATGCTTAGATCACATGTTGTGATGCTTGGAAGTAGGATACTTGAACATTTTTTCTATAACTTAGAAAGTTTTTTAAGTTTCAAAGATTGCCCCTTTTACATGTTATCTTCAAATTTCTGATTTTTTGTGATCAAAGATTGCCCCTTTTACATGTTATCATGACGGTCATTTTGTATGAAAAAGTCAAACTTTGACTTTTTGGTCTATATGGAAATTACACTAGAACCCCTGGTTTTCTGATTTTTTGACTGAATATCTTCTGAGGTATTTTGACCTTATGAATGGACTTCAATGATGTATGTGAGATATTTAAACCATTACCTATGGTATTGGCTCTTGTCCGGATGAAAATCTTGACTTTGGGATCCTTGATTAGCCAGAAACCCTAATTTGGGCACTGTGAAACCCTAATCTTGGAATCCTTGATCTCTACACCTTTTGTACTTGTAAATGGCTTGTCAAAGTCATGTCAACATTCTTGATGATGTATAGATGTCTTGGCTCCTTTTTCCATGAAAAATTTAATTTAGAGGACATCAGTTGACTGAAACCCTAATTGGTGATTGTGATGGCCGGGGGCCTAGATCATTGAAATTTATGCACAATCTTTGAATGATTTTCCTTCATTTGAGATTACTTAACCCTTTTATGGTGATTAAAAGGTTGAAAATATTATGTATTAATAATTGGTCCTTTGCCCGAATCCTCTAAGGGACTCAAGAATCCTGATCCATTGCGGGGATATTGTTCAAACCAGTCTGGCACAATCCTTTGGTCAGTGGATTTACTTTGATGAGGCATATACCTTAGGGTCCAAATTTAGGGTATGATAGGTAGTCTGCTTTATCTTACAACAAGTAGACCCGATATAACATTTGTTGTTGAAGTGTGCGCTATATATCAGGATGAACTAAAGGTGAGTCACATTAATCAAGTCAAAATAATCTTGAAATATGTGAATTGTACCATTGACTATGGTTTATTATACTCTCATAATTCAAATTTCATATGGATGGGATATTGCGATGCTGATTGGGCTGGAAGTGCTGATGATAGAAAGAGTACTTCGGACGAATGTTTCTTTTTGGGAAACAACTTGATCTCTTGGTTTAGCAAGAAGAAGAATTGTATTTATCTATCTACTATTGAAGCTTAATACATAACAGTAGGAAGAAATTGTTCTCAACTAATATGGATGAAGCAGATGTTGTCTGAATATAATGTCACACAAGATGTCATGATCTTGTACTATGACAACTTGAGTGCCATAAATATTTCAAAAAAATCCTATTCATCATAGCTGAACAAAGCATATAGACATCATTAATAACTTCATTAGAAATCTTGTAGAAGATAAAGTTATTACCCTGGAGCATGTTAACAATGAAAATTAGCTAGCTGATATTTTTACCAAGGCTTTGGATGTGAAGCAATTTGAGATTTTGAGAAGCAAATTGGGAATTTTCTTATCAAAATACTTATAGCAATTAATTGGATATAGGATAAAGATGACAGAGCAAATGTTTGGAATCTATTTGATACCTATATTTCAAAATGGAGCTATGAAGACTGAAGTGTTTTTAATGTGTAAGGTTGTATCAAGATCTGGAATGGTTGTGCTCAGGAGTATAAAGCTGGTAATTTTACAAAGAATGTATCAAATGGTATATGCAATTACTATCATGAAGGGTAAAAATGTATGTAATCATGAAAATGTTCATGAAATTCATGCGGGGTGTTTTATTGAGGGGGAGCTATACGTATATGACAATGTGAGGATATGGTTGAATAATTTCAAACATGATGTCTTAAGATTATTTAGTTTATAATTCACTGTTCTTTTTGTGGAACTAGGAGGTTCTGCTTGATCCTTCAAATATCATTGTTTTGGGAATGAAATTTTTTCTTAAAAAGGGGGAGATAAAAGTCATATTAGTTTTTCGTTGTGCAAAGTCATATTTGTTGTCTGTTTTAGCCAAAATTTGCCAAAAGGGGAGATTGATATTTTCGCGTATTTGTGGTTGTGTTGCACCCCAAAATTTGCCCTCAACAAGACAAGAAATTGTGTATTAAGAGGTTCACAAAGTCCACAAGGTTCACAAGACATCTCATGAGGTTCACAAAGTTCACAATTAGTCAGAAAATTTGACAATTCCCTCAGACAAAGCATCCTCCTAAGCAATGCATCTTAAACTAGGGTTTTGACTTTCATCAAGCTAAATGGACTTCCAAGGCTTCATGTGAGCTTCATAACATCCTATATGAGTTCAAGAATCCCCATGTCAAGTTTCAAGACTTTCCCAAAATATTTGCTCAATCAGATGATCAGAAAGGTTAAAATCAGTCAAGGTAGTCAAAAAGTCAAACTGAGGTCAACTGTGGTCAAACTTCATGATTTTTTGCCAACATCAAGTATATGAAATAAAATTCATCATTTGATCAAGGGTTGATCATGATTCATCAAGGAGATTTCAGATCATCAAGAATCAAGAGTTTCTAAATTAGGGTTTTCACAGGAAAAGTCAACTGAACTTTGACCAGCCATAACTTTCACATGCTTCATCAAAAAATTTCCATCTAAATCTCATTTTGAAGGAAATTGAATTCTCTACAACTTTGTGTCTCACAAACCAAGCCCAAAAATGCTTCATTTGGAAGGTATGAGCTAAGACATTATAGGTCCTTTAAAAAGTCAACAAAAAGTCAACAACTTCCAAAGAGCATAACTTGAGAATGGTAAAAGATATGGACATGATACCAAAGAGGTTAGTTAGAAGACTCTTTAAACTTTCCAAAATGTCCAAGAACACCTTCATAGAATTAAAATTGAAGGATTTGTGCCCTTGCAAAGTTGGGAAATTTTTGGGAAGTTTATGAAGCAAATAAGGCCTTAAAACCAATTTTTGCTAAATGAGCCCACCAAATTGCCATCCAATCTTTACAAAATCATCAAGCACGACCCAACCCACACCTTTTTGGATTTTTTATATTTTATTTAACATTTATTTGAATTTTATTCATTAAAATACAAATTAAATTAAAATAAAATATGAAAGTCATATATTTGGAAAAGATTTTGATTCTAGAAGGTCTTAATATCCATTTAAACTTGATTGATACCATAATATTTCAGGTCATACCAAAATAGCAATGTTAGATCAAAAAAATTCAAGTTTTAATAACAAATCTTTTTCAATCTCACAAGGTCCAAAAATCCACAAGTTTGGTGAATGTCTTGACCTAATTTCATTGTATGATATATAAACAACATGAAGCAAGCAAGAGGACACGAATTCACAGCCTCAAGGACAAGTTTCAAAACTTCAAATTTCATCCAAAATACCAAATTCAGATTTCAAGCTAGAGCCACTTTCAAGGCAATTTGAAGGTTGTTTCAGCTTCATTGAACCTCACTGGTCATGTTTGGATCACAAACAGCATATGAAACACCCCCATTCGCATAAACCGAACGCATGTTCATATCATATTTGAATTTTTTCGATTCCATGATTTCACTGGTTTTTAATTGATTTTGATTGTCTAACTGTGTTTGTTTCGTTGTACTAAAGCGTTCTAGATGGTTAGATTGAAGTTTCACGGCCAAATCCGTGAATCACCATGACTAGGGTTCCATAATCGTGATTTTGGGGATTTCATTATAAAACTAATTTCAGGCCAAATTATGGATGTATTTAGACATATTGGACTGCTTTTGATTAATTTGAACCCTTAAACTGGATTTATCGTTCCTATTTGTCATGTTTAAGTATGCAGGGTTTCTAGTGACGGGAAAATATCTGTCACTATAGGTTATTGTGACGGACAAACTGTCACTAAAGGCTAAGTGGACGGTCAGAGGTACGAGATGATGTTTTCGCGCGCAGGAAAATTTGAAATTACAGGATTTTTTAAAATGAACGCGTTTCGTATGTATATCAAAACGAGCGCGTAGCTCAGCTGGTTTTGGATAAATGCCTTTGAGGCCAATGACCAGGGTTTGATCCCTAGGTTGTTCATCTTTTTTGCTTAAAATTCATTTGTTTTAACAGGCTTATTATATTATTATTATTACTCATCCTATAGCCACGCTGCACACGCAGCTCAGTTGGTTGGATGCTGGTGATGGAGGTTGGGAGACCTGGGTTCGACCCCAGGCTCCAGCAGGTAAGTTTTACCCTTATTTTTTTTTATTATTTCACTATTTGTTTTTATATGTTTTAATATATATAGTTAATATTATTAATATTATTTAAATATAATTAATATTGTTAATATTATTCAAAAAATTTCTAACAAATAAAAACCAAAGATTTTCTTTATAATTTTTTTTTAATTCAAATTTTATGTTTCTAAAACATTTGCAAATAAATTAATTAATATTTTAAATATGTAAACCCTAGTTTTATTTTCTAAAATATGTAACCCTAATTTCTAAAACCCTAATCCTGATTTTCTCAATTATAAGGTTAACCCTAATTTCAAATACTAATTTCTAACCCTAATTTTTTTATTAACTTAATTAATTTTTCTAATATCTAGTTAAATAATTAATCATGTTTTTTTGTAAATAATTATTATATAGTTTATTTATTATGTTCATTATCTTATTTCTTTCTTTTAAAAAATTCTTTAAAATGGTTTATTTAATTTAAATATTATCTTAACTTGTATATATTTTATATTTGTGCTAACCTTTTATTTTTTTTATAATTATTTTATTACTAATCTTTATTTAATTGCTTATTTCATTATATAGTTATTATTTAATTATTTTTATTATAATGTAACTGCCAAAGCTGTGTAATAGTCGTAGTTTTTTATTGTTTATTTATTCATAAATATTTATATTGCCATGGTTAGTAACAATAGGGAGTGATAACATGTTTGCGCTTTAAAATTAATTTAGAATCACTAATTTAATAAGATAAATATATGAACACGAACACTCACACACGTAAGTCGATCTTTGATCGCCATCTCTCACTTCCTATGATTATCCCTTATGTTGCCTAAATCAAAAGGTCAAGTAAGGTGTCTTAAAGCAAAGTCTCTTTCATAAACTATCATCAAGTCCCTTTTACGATTATAAGATCAAGTCCCTTCGATGTTGCCTACGGTAAATGATCTTGTCCCTTTCGAATAAAAGATGATAAGTCCCTTCGTATTGCTAAGACACCTTACAGTTGCCTAAACACAGATGACCCTTCATATGTCCTTTATAACATCCAAGGTAATGACTACCTATTCCTTAATAATAGGGGTAGTCTTACCATTGAGAGAACATTTAAGAACAGTAAAGATTTAAACATAGGGTAGGTTCCTCTTAAGTACTTGCTCACTTCTTCAAAAATATTTCATTACACTTCACATTTCAAACAAATTTTCAAAAAACAAAGTCTTTATATACAACCATACAAGGATCATTATAAAAGTACTTAAGAAAATTTTTAATCACACACTACACTTCTCAAAACAGTTTAAAGTGAGCTAAGTAACTAAGAGCCCATGGATAACCATGGATGTAAAGGGTGCTAACACCTTCCCTTTACATAACCTACCCCCCGAACTCAAAAATCTTTTAAGGTCTTTCCTGTTCTTTTATGCCCTTTCCTTTGGATAAAATAAAAGTCGGTGGCGACTCTTGCTATCCGCAACATAACTAAAGTCAGTTCTCCCACCGTGTTACAGAACTGGCGACTCTGCTGGGGACTTAATAAAAGAGGGGTACCCTTAGGAATTAGATCACTTAAATTGTTTGCCTTGTTTGCTTTATATTACTTGTTGGGCTTTATGTGTGAAAGATCCTAACCTGGATCTAGTGTACCTTAGGTAAATGGCAATAGACCAAGGAAACTGTACGGCGTATACCGATATGGTTGATCTGGTGGCCATAGTTAGTGTGACTTCTTGGTTGGTGCTTATGTTCCTTAAGTAAAGTTGAGGATAATATGAGGCTGCCATATGTTGTCAATACACTAACTGACTTTTAGAACCCTAGTCATCCCATATTGGCCTTTAGAAAAGTAGTGAGATAGCCGGCTTTGGTGAAGACTGAAGTTGGTTGATACTCGATGCTACACTCATTGAGATCTTAAACTTGGAGGCTTTTAGATGGCAAGTAAGTTGCCTACTGAACAACCACCCTTGTGAAGGATCAGTGATATTGAGATCCCTTAGAATCTGGTTACTTCATAGGACAGGATGAACCATCTAAACTTCAGGGGAGGGTACTTACCTTTAAACCTCATGAAAGCCTTCAAACCTAGGGCTATTGTGTGACTTGTCTGTGTGTGCCACATGTTTGTGACTGAGCATAACATCATAGCATCATCATGCATCATAAACATAGCATTTTCACTAACCATTTCAAGGACCAAATGATTTATCTTTGTTCTTTGTTGCAGGTCATGGCTTCTGCTCGTAGGAATACTATCCAGATCAACTTTGTAGGAATACCTCCTAAGCTTAAAGAATTGGTCTCTCAAGTTTCTGAAAACTCCCAATTCATCAAGAGGCATGGGCACCTACTGGATCTAGTCACTTCAGGGTTCAATGAAGACATGATGGGTGTTCTGTTTCAGTTCTTTGACCCTAAACATCATTGCTTTACATTCCCTGACTATCAGCTGGTTCCTACAATGGAAGAATTCTCCAAGCTTCTGGGTATACCTATCCTGGATCAGAAACCCTTCACAGGCTTAGAAAAAGAGCCTAAACCTGAAGTCATTGCTGCAGCCCTACATTTGAAGAAATCAGACATTATCCTAGAAACAAGGAGTGGATTTAAGGGTATTCTTGCTAAGGTATTGATGGAGAAAGCTCAAGTGTTCCTGAAAGCTATGAGTTATGATGCTTTTGAAGAGATCTTAGCCCTATTGATTTATGGCTTAGTATTATTCCCCAATCCAGACCAGTTCATAGACGTACACACCATCAACATATTTCTGACCCATAATCCAGTGCCTACATTACTTAGAGACATCTTACACTCTCTTCATACTCGTACTACGAAAGCACGAGGAACTCTGATGTGTTGTATACCTTTAATATCTAGGTGGTTTATTTCTCACCTTCCTCGATCAGTGATGAAGAATGAACAAGGGTTCAGGTGGTCCAAGAGGATCATGTCACTTTCTCATTCAGACATTCATTGGTGCTCTAGATCTATGGAGAATGTTACTATCATTGACCATTGTGGGAGTTCCCTAATGTGCCACTCCTTGGCATAAGAGGGGGCATTACTTACAACCCTTCTTTAGCTCTACGTCAGTTTGGTTACGCTCGGAGTGATAGTCCTCATGACATGTTGATTCAGGGTATTGTGTTTGACTACGACAACGATCTGCAAGGTTATCGTCAAAGGTTTATACGAGCATGGGGGAAAGTGAACAAGGTTGACAGCAAGACTCTGGAGCCCAAGTACACTATTCCTATGGAAGCTTATCTCAGATGGGTGCAATCTCGTGCTCAGACTCTTATGAGGCCATATCCTGCCATCCTGTCAGTTACTATGGAGCCAGTTGCTGAAGGAGATACTTCTTATATCATTCTTCATCCAGACATGCCCACTGACATGGAAGAGCTACAGAGATCCTGGATCCAGTTGAAGGAGCAAAGAGATACTTTTGAGACTCATTACAAAGCAAGTCAAGAAAGAATCCTGGAGCTAATAAAACAACTTCACGAGGAGCGGAATCTCAACTCATACCTCAACACAAAGAGGAAACGTCCATGGGAGACTTAAAACCCCATCTTTTGTATTCATTTCATTTTTATTGTAATCCCAAGGGGTAAACAAATTTATTACTAATAAAAGTTTACTTTTTGGTTGTTTAAACAAATTTAAATCATGCGGTCTGTCGCACCTCGAAAAATACGATCCTAAAACAAACAACAGAGTCGCCACCTAATTCTATTTATTCTACGAGAGAAAAGGGAGATATAGACACAACCTAAATAAAGGATAAGAATGGTCAACGAAACCACTAATCTAAGTTCGGGAGTCAGTTACGCAAAGGGAAGGTGTTAGGCACCCCTCACGTCCGTTGTACTCAACGGGAACCTCTTAGTCTAGTTTGCGCTTCAAATGTTAACTTGTTATTATTGTCTTCTTTTAATGATTAAGTATCGATATTTGTTATGGAGAAAGGTTAAGTTTTTTATTATTGTGCTCGCGAAGGATTAAAAATCCCTGTGCCTACGTATTCCCCTGTGCAATGGGAAAGTCAGAGCTTCGTAGTTCGTGCTACTACGATTTGTGTTTTTTAATTGAACGATTGTTTGAAAAATGCATTCTACTGCTAAGCGTCGGCTTATCTGCTCATGATAGGAGGCTGAAGCGCTAGCTTGTTTGAGAGATAGAATGATCTAAACAATGTTCGTTTTGAGGAAAGATGTTTGATCTTTGTTAAGGGTGTTTTAAAAACGAGAGGGTGAATGAACCACGCGTGGGGCTAGCCCATGTTGCGGTTGCATTCAAGAACGTGCGGAGTGCGAGACTCCGGAGTTCAGTTACTCGCTAATTAATCATGAAAATGATTTGAATTGGTTGGTAAATTTTAATTTGTATTTGAAAGAAAAAAGACAAGTCGTCGTCTTTAAGAGAAGTATCTCCCCTATTCCACCACAAACGTTGAGAAATGAGAAATCGAAAGAAGCTTTAAACTTGGATATAAGATCGACAAGCAATGCCACATTCTTTCTTTGAGAATAAATAAAATCGGAAGAAGCTTTAAACTTGGATATAAGATCGACAAGCAATGCCACGTTCTTTCTTTGAGAATAAATAAAATCGGAAGAAGCTTCAACTTGGATATAAGATCGACAAGCAATGCCACGTTCTTCCTTTGAAAATAACTGTTTTGTAAGATTTTTGTTTGTGTTTGTGGAGATAGGAGGAACAACTTTCCTATGGAGATGAATCATGCCTGATCCTTTAAGATTGTTGAATTGTTTTGAATACGAATGGTGATTGAGCCATCACGTGGGGCTAGCCCATTTGCGGTTCAATCCAGAACGTGCGGAATGCTAGACTCCGGAGTTCCTTTTTTCCGTTAATTAAGATGGATTGAATTATTTTATACGAATGGTGATTGAACCAACGCGTGGGGCTAGCCCATTTGCGGTTCAATCCAGAATGTGCGGAATGCTAGACTCCGAAGTTCCTTTTTCGTAGATTAGTTAAGATGAATTGAATTGTTTTTATACGAATGGTGATTGAACCAACGCGTGGGGCTAGCCCATTTGCGGTTCAATCCAGAACGTGCGGAGTGCTAGACTCCGGAGTTCCTTTTTTCCATAAATTAATTAAGATGAATTGTTTGAAGAAAATCGCATTTTTTCAAGAGATTTAGGATCCGTGAGGTACAAGTAATCAGACGAACGCAAACGTGGTATCAAGAATACAGTGAGGCGCAAAAGAGATAACATTGAATTTTAGAGGTACCTAACGGAGAAGGTCTGTTGCCTCTTCAGTACGTGCCAAAAGTAACTCAAGAAAGATATCAAAAGATTCACACGATCAACCAAAGTATCCCTTCATGTCCACATCACGAATCATCATGGTTAGTTCAATCAAAATTCTAAAAAAAAAATTAACTAAATCGCAAACAAGTCATTCTATCAATAATTGAACAAAATAAACATTAATTGATATCATCGAGAAATGGTGACAACTACAAACCTAAAAAAAATCCAATAAAACAAGACTTAATAAATAAATAAAAATAGCAAGATAGTTAAAGTACATAGCGATTTCTAATTAATAATATAAATAAAATTCTAAAAAAATAGAAATTCACATAAAATTCTAGAAATTATTCTTAAAAAAAAAATTAAGCCAACAATAATTAATAATTATTTAAAAAAAACAAATCTAACAAACAAAATTAGTACAAAAATAGAAAAGAGAAAAAAAACAAAATAGGAAAGGGATCTGGCGTCGGGTATGGGGGATGCAAGCAGGAGAATCCGAATGGGTTTAAGACATAAGCCCATTGACTGCACAACAACATAGTAATCACAATAATTAGCTTGATAAATAATAAAAAAAATGTAACAGAGTAAAAGGATTAAGTGATAAAGTCAGTGTAAACTTCCTCTTTCCCAGTTTCATAGTGCCCCATCTAAAGTTCCTCTTCCAAGACCCATCTGCGGCGGCACTCGATCATCGCCATTATCTCTCAATCGCGACTTTGAAAAACCTACCCTTTCTGAAAATGCGATTTACAGTGGCAACGGTTTCGTGGCCGGCGGTGATGAAGGGTCGCGACTTGGGGATGATTTCGGCGGTTATTTCCGGTGATGTGAGGGTTGCGGCTTTGATGTGGTTGTGAGATGTCTGTCTGTGTTGGGAGAAAGAGAAGGTTAGGTGTTGGATAAGGGTTACGGCGGCGTTTAAGGCGGAGTGATTTTGGCTTGGCAAGCGATGGTTTCTGCGGTTGTTTGTTATTGGTGAGTTTATGTGGAGATGAAGAGTGATGGATTGAGTTATGGCGGAAAGGGTTATGGAGGTTTTCGGTAGTGATGAGGTGGTGTGATGTGAAGAGGAGGGTGGTGCGAAGAGGGTTCCGTGATTTGGCTTGTTCGCTGGTTCGCGTCGAGTTGTTGATGGGTTTGATTTTGCGGAAGCTCACATCTCTCTATGGCGGGTTTCGCGGAAACGGTGAGTTTGGCTTGGTTTCAGCTTCTTGTTCAAAACTTCTTTTTTCTGATTTTTTGTTTGGGTTATAGTGTGGTTAACAGGTAAAATAATAGAGAAAAGGTGAAGATGGCTGAGGCGTGGTTTGAATGGTTGGTGATAAGTGGTTGGGCGGTGATGTTTGAAAGAATGGCAGTGCTTATGGTGTTAGCGATGAAACGCAAGGGTTGAAGGTTGAAGGTCACATTTGATGTTTCTGCTGATGGTTTTGACGTTTAGTTCAAAAGGTGTTTTTGTTTACAGGTTTTGATGATTTTTGATGATGCAGGGTCGAAGAGGTTTTGTGTTTGTTGAAGGAGTTTGTTGGAGGTGTCGGTGTTGGTCTGGTGATGATGATAACAGTGGGTTGAAGAGTGATACTTGGTTGAGTGAGGTGTGAAGGAGATTGTTGTGGTAGTGGTGTTCGGATTGAACAAAGGGTGATGAAAGGTGGGTTAACACAGCCGGTTTTTCTGAAGTAGTGTTGATATTAGGTTCCAGGATCCTCACATGAAAACGGTGGTGGTGGTTCTGTTGTTAGGATGATGGTCCGAGATGAAGAAGGGTTCTGTATGATGGTTAATGGCTTTTTTTTGGCTGGGAAGGGTGAGGGCTTTTTTATCCCCATGTTCGTGAGAAGTCCCGTTTCCAGTTTATGGTATTGACCCAAAATTTTGCCAGGTTGTTTCCCCTTTTTTCCTTTTCAGAAGAACTGGCGGTCAATTAAAAAATCCCCTGGTGTTTGTTTTGTTCCCCTTTTTGAAGCTTGGTCCTTCTTTGCTTTATGTTGGTTTGGTTTTTGAAACATGGGATAATAGCAGGGTCCTTCTGTTTTGGTGCAAGATAGACTTTTGTTTATGGTAGAATGGTATTGTCCTCCTTATCCTTTACTTGCAGCAGGTTATGAGTGACTGAAATTAATGAAAAAAAATATGATGGAGTGTTGCAGGGTGTTTGGCATGTTGTTGCAGGAAGGAGTTTGTGGCTTAATTTGCTTTTAGCCAATTTGGTGTATTGTCATGGCTAGGGTGTTGGAGGATGTAACATGTAATGGAGAAAATTGGGGGAACCAACCCATATGGACTAAATCAGAAATTAAATCTTAGTTACATAAACTACACATTATATTATTATTTTTATATAAGATAAAATAATCCTAAATATTAATTAGAGAAAAATAAACAGTAAAAAAAAAAAACTAATTAAATAATAAAACTAATCTCTAAAATAAATTGTAATTAAACTAAATTGAAATACTTAAATTAAATTAATTGATTAAACTGAAATTGATCTAAATCAAAAATTAAATTGGAAATTAGTTATAGACCATCTAAATATAAACAAAACTCTTTCTTTCTTTCTTTTTTAAAATTAAATTAACTTAGGAATTAGCATAAAAAAAATACTACAATTAAACTAAATTAAACTCTAAAATAATCTAAAATAAATATTTAACTAAAACATAACGAAATGACAAAGTGTGACAAAATATTTTAACTGAAATTTTAAGATTGGATCGAATTCTAAAAGATCTATACAAAAAAATGATCAAAACAAGAACAACCATTCTTATTTAAAAGAAACAAATTCTAATAAATAAAGGATGTCAATTGTGATGGTAAAATGTATGATTGGAGACATGTTTTAATTTAACAAATGCAAAATGATCAATTTCGATAAATCGACGAAAACACGTCAAAAAAAGAAAAATGAACACAAATTTTGAAAATTTTATGGTCAAAATTTAGGGTATGACAGCTGCCCCTATTTAATCATCCTGAACCTGAATATACGAGTAACAAAGATTTCTTTTTTGTACATTCAAGATGGAGGAGGATTAAATATCAGAATACCTAAAATTTTGACCGAAAAATGCAGATGAAAATGACATGATATGCAATGCAAAAATGCAAGATGAAGGCTACAATGCTATTGGGAAAGAAAATTGACATCACTGGGGATTAAACACACATGACTGAAATACAGACCACACGAGGATTTTCTCCTGAGTGGAGCCAGACGACAACTGTCTACAAGTCCTAAGATGACTCGAGACCTTTGAACAAAATTCCACTTTGAGGAAATCTACTGCCGAGATTTGAAACCTCATTTGGAAAAACCTTTTGTTGGTGTATCGAAACAAAACAGAAATCTACTGCCGAGATTCTGAAACGAAAACCAATTCTTCCGAAGTCTACTGGAGATCTAACTGCCGAGATGACCAGAGATTCTGAGAATGAGATACCTTCTGCCGAGGTATCAAAATAAACCGAAATCTACTTCCGAGATCTTGGAACGAAAACAAATTCTGTTGAAGTCATGCTGGAGATCTACTGCCGAGATTACCAGAGATTCTAAGAATGAGATACCTTCTGCCGAGGTATAGTAAATGAACTAAAAATCTACTGCCGAGATCTTGGAACGAAAACAAATTCTGTTGAAGTCATGCTGGAGATCTACTGCCGAGATTACCAGAGATTCTAAGAATGAGATACCTTCTGCCGAGGTATAGTAAATGAACCAAAAATCTACTGCCGAGGTAGAGTGGAAATCTTCTGCCGAGACTTGCCAGAAATAAAAGGAATCACCTGTTGTCAAATCTTCTGCCGAGACTTGCCAGAAATAAAAGGAATCACCTGTTGTCAAATCTTCTGCCGAGATTCAACTAAGGATGCCATTGAACAAAAACTCTCACCATACTTCCCTTCTTCTGAAAGAGACAGCCATATGATGGAGAAACAACTTCACGCTCAAACTTCTCAACTTGTATGGAAGAGATGGCCATTTGACGGAAATTGGAAAAAATTCACAACAAACTTCTCAACTTGTCTGGGAGAGATAGCCATTTGTTGGATAAGTAAAGAGATTCATATCAAACTTCTCGACTTGTATGGAAGAGATAGCCATTTGACGGAAATTGGAAAAATTCACAACAAACTTCTCAACTTGTCTGGAAGAGATAGCCATTTGTTGGAAAAATAAAAGAGATTCATATCAAACTTCTCGACTTGTATGGAAGAGATAGCCATTTGATAGAAATTGGAAAAATTCACAACAAACTTCTCAACTTGTATGGAAGAGATAGCCATTTGTTGGATAAATAAAGAGATTCATATCAAACTTCTCGACTTGTATGGAAGAGATAGCCATTTGATAGATCATTCATCATACTTCCCTTCTTCTGAAAGAGACAGCCATATGATGAAAAACAACTTCACGCTCAAACTTCTCGACTTGTATGGAAGAGATAGCCATTTGACGGAAATTGGAAAAATTCACAACAAACTTCTCAACTTGTCTGGAAGAGATAGCCATTTGTTGGAAATTGGAATCACGACAAACTTCCCACCTTGTCTAGATGAGATTCCATTTGCCGAACAAACTTCTCACCTTGTCTGGATGAGATGCCATTTGTTGAAAGTTGGAATCACGACAAACTTCCCACCTTGTCTAGATGAGATGCCATTTGCCGAACAAACTTCCCATCTTGTCTAGATGAGATGCCATTTCTTGAAAATTGGAATCACGACAAACTTCCCACCTTGTCTGGATGAGATGCCATTTGCCGAAAGTTGGAATCACGACAAACTTCCAACCTTGTCTAGATGAGATGCCATTTGCCGAAAATTGGAATCACGACAAACTTCCCACCGTGTCTAGATGAGATGCCATTTACCGAACAAACTTCTCACCTTGTCTGGATGAGATGCCATTTGTTGAAAAATAAATTCATACCAAACTTCTCCGCTGGACAGGGGAGATGCCATTTGATAGAACAGAAACCTTGCTGAGGATGAACAAACTGCTCGAAAAGAGAATGCCATCTATTGATTTACTGGGAAATCTATGGATAAGAAACAAGCTTCTCAAATAAGGAGACGGCCACTTGTTGATTCCGATTAGAGATCCAGGGATAGGAACAAGCTTCTCCAATAAAGAGACTGCCACTTGTTGTCAGGTGTAAATACTCCAAGAGAATGCTGCAACAATATTGCTGGGGAGCACAGATTTGTCTTTACTGGGGGAAGTTTCAACAAATTCCTTCTAGGAGACAAAGTACTCAAAGGCGCAAAATGAATTCACTTTCCATCTGGAATTGCTGGGGATGGAACGACTGCTCGGAAAGAGACGGTCATCCGTTGATTTACTAAAAAGTTCGAAGACAAAACAAGCTTCTCAAATAAAGAGACTGCCACTTGTTGATTCCACTTAGAAGTTCTAGGATGAAACAAGCTTCTCGAATAAAGAGACTGCCACTTGTTGATTCCACTTAGAAGTTCTAGGACGAAACAAGCTTCTCGAATAAAGAGACTGCCACTTGTTGTCGGGTATAAGTAATCCAAGGGAGTGTTGTAGTAACACTGCTGGAGAGCAAAGTTTGTCTTCAATGGAAGCCTCCAACAAATTCCTTATGGGAAACTAAGCATCCAAAGGTGCAAAATAAATGCACTTTTCAATTGGTAGTTCAATCTTCAAAAATTGCCAGCGACCAAAATTCAATCCAGGAACGAGCTGGAAAGAAACTGTCAAGCAAGACACTAACCCATGAGGAATGAACTCAACCGGGATTTATCCTATCCAAGTGTGGAAAAGAGAACTAAAGCAAATATCTTCCACGAGGGTAAGAACTCAGTGGGGAATTAGAAAGAATGTACATTTTCTGCCTAAGGCTGACAACTCTATTTAGAGAGAGACATATCACTTGGGGATAAACACGACCAATGTAGAGGAGGTATGCATTAATGAATGCAACATGAATATGGATATGAATATGAATATGAATTCAATTATGATGTACATGTATGTATATGCGTTATGTTTATGCTGACAAACAGACAAAACAGACACAAGAGATGTACTGGTGATGCAATAAACATCACAACAAACGGATACTCGACCAATCTCGTCAAAGTGTACACAAACACTGAGGATAGGGTAAAGAGCCATCCATGGAACAAAGTCCTGCAACAAGGCTCAAATCTCTTTGAGGAGAGAAAGACACTTCATTCGGGAAATAAACCCAGACAAGTCTTCTAACTTCAACATCTATCAGAAAGAAGCAACCATACAAACTACGTTTGCTTAGGATGAAGTAAAACTTGTACTCCGTTGGGGATAGAAAATCAGATTCAACTGGAGAAGCTTGAATCAAGGCTCAATTGAGGATACTAGACTTAGTATCTCACTTGAAGCACTAAGTAGTAAAAGAAATCCACCAGAAAATAATGAGTCATGCCCCTGACACATCATAGCAACTTGGTGTAAGGACCCCGTCATCTGGAGGTACTCGCAAGGTATATCCCAAGAGCGTCTTGCTTAGGGGAACACGTGGTCATGCGCCCAGGAAATGGTTTGTGAAAAGAGATCATCTCGAGAGGATTTTATAGAAGACTTGTCATTCAAGATGCCCCAGGGTCTTCAAACTCTTGTAGAGATTCGTCGAATCTCGACGTCACTGCCTCAGATTAACTGTACTTGGCACAAATGAGTCTTCAATACTTATCCTTTTAGGGATGATAAGAATGTGTAAGCACAAATTGGGAAACGACTTGCCCTGGTTTAGCAAAGTCTTCAAGCAACATGCCCCTATCTGGCAAAGTATTCCAACAACGTGCCCCTGTCTAGCAGAGTCTTCAAGCAAAATGCCCCTGGCTGACAAAGTATTAAGGCAACCTGCCCCTGACTGGCAAAGTATTCAAACAACATGCTCCTGCGGCAAAGTCTTCAAACAACATGCTCTTGCGGCAAAGTCTTCAAACAACATGCCTCTGGCTGACAAAGTATTAAGGCAACCTGCCCCTGGCTGGCTAAGTTTTTCAAGTAACTTGCCTCTGACTAGCAAAGTATTCAAACAACATGCCCTTGTCCAGCATAGTCTTCAAGAAATTTGCCCCTGTCTGGAAAGGTTTTCAAGCAACATGCCCCTGGGGGTGATCATTCTCTGAAATGGTTTTTCAACTACTCATCAGAGTTTCAAATCTCAAGAGATTAAGCTCATCACTGGTGCTCATACATAGGTTTCTATGATATCAAGCAAATGCTGACAAGCACAAAGGTTAATGTTAAGACTGCTAATGCAACACACGTGTTTGTCTCGAAGTTTTTTTTTGTTTTTTTTTTGAAAAGATTTTCACAATAGCCTGTGACCGAATCACTAGCTAGGAGGTGATATTCATTTTTTTTATAAAGCCAACACAAATTTCTGAGCAAAGCTCAATGGGAGTCGGGAAACACTTTCTCATCGAGTGTGCTTTCGAAATAAACCCTACTTCAATTAGGACTTTTGAGGGTTGTAACGTGGTTTGGTTCACGGTTTTAGAAACAAAGGATAAAGGCTCAAAGTTTATTTGGTACCCACCCACTCTCCGTGATGTTCTCCAATCCTAGGTTCAGCTAATTGACACATACATTTGTCTTGATAGCGTAGAGATGAAGATCCAAGGTTTGCTTGAAATGACAGTCATCTTATTTGTCCCCTATGGATATTAGTGACCCCTTTGACTTTGGTATGGCGGTCACTAAATCTTATGTATTTGAGGTTGAGGATTTGAGGACCTCTCACGAATGACCTATTCTATTGATCTTTTTTGTGTCTAAGTCCTTTTGTAGGTTTGACTTAGAGGGATTTTCTTTTTCTTTTTTCTTTTTTTTTTCACTGGAAGGTTGAAAATCGTGACTGTCAAGTCATTAATTGTAGTGGATTCCCTGATGGGATGTTTCATCTTATGATTTGAATGTGTAACCAGATTAACTGAACACTACCCTGCCCCAGGTTAAGCGTAAGGGTTTGAAATATCTGAAAGAAACTCCTACTTCTAGGCTCGAAGTGGTTGACTAGGGATTAACTCCTTATTTCTCCAGTGTTTGGAAATTTGAAACAATGTCTGTACATCGTCAGAAGGGTTTTAATCAAAAGCATTCAACTAGAGAATTTGTGTTCTAATTTCGTCATCCTCCCTCCAATTCTCTGCCTAAGCAAGAGATGGGATAATGTTGGCATTATAAAGTTGAAAAAGCATTATGAGTGAATACGAATGGATTACTTCAAGACAAACATATTCATTGCATTAATCATTCAAAACAAATAAGTTCTTACATGCCAAAACAAATGCATTAACAAAACACAGCAAAATACATATGAAAAGCAGCAAACGAGCTGAACATCTGAGAGGATAGCTCCAAAGCATCGAAACGGTCGCGTGCATTCAGGAACTTGTCCTATGCTCCAGCAACAGATTAACTTGGACATGACTCTCTTGAGTTTTCTATCAGCACAAAGGCACTCCGTCCACAGATGGGATTCCTCCATTGAAGGTCAACACCCCGTAGTCGATCATTTCTTGAACCTTTTCCTTGAAGACTTTGCACTCTTCAATCGGATGCCCCTGTACTCCATTATGAAACTCGCATCTGGTATTCGGATTGATCCCACAGGGCCGAGACCTCGTGGCTCTGGTCTTTCTGGGTGTCATTATTGAGTTCCGGGCAAAATGAGACCACAATTGACTGTAAGTCATTGGAATTGGGTCAGACTGATGGGCCGCTCCTTCAGGACTGTTTGGAGACCTCCGCTGATTCTGACGTCGCTGACGAGTAGAGGTAGAATTTGACCGACGCTGGAAAATGGCCAGATCTTTGGCCAAAGAAATCAGTCGCCCTCTATCAATCTTCAAGCTGTGAATCTCTTCCTGGAGTTCAGTGTTCTCCTGCACAAGTCTGTCTACTAGAGTCTTCATTGTAGTTGAGAATATTCCCATACGATTTCTCAAAGTCGTGACTTCACTTCTAAGCTCTCTGTTTTCCTGCTCAAGTTGGTCCATCTTTCTCTGGTGACTGGTCGAGTACAGTTGACTGACGGAGAATAAGACATGGGTGAGTTGGATTGTTGGAAGATGATATGCAATGCAAATGCAAATGCAAATGGTATGCGAATGGATGCAAAGCTCAGAATTCTCAAAATCACAAACAAAAACAGCTCCAGAATTGGATATAAAGGCAAGGTGCTGGATCCAAGGTACAAGTAACTCGGAATCTCCTAACTGGTAAGCCTTTAGTGGAGAGTTCTAAATTCTTTACCCATAAAGCCCACTCACAGGGTAGCTTCTATGGTAATGGTATAAGGATACTCAAGGTCACTGACGTTTATCGTACTAACGCCCCGCCGCAGGCTAGCTGCATTGTGACGATAATAACGATAAGGTCTACCTTGAGTGGAGTTCTCATGCCAGGCGTGCAAGGAGCGAGTCCTTGGAACCTAACATTACACAACTACCAGAATTGAAACAGGTTCTAGGGGGGTCCTAAAATCACAGCCCTTTCATGAATCAGGTCCCGCGACAGGCTAGCTGCGTTGTGACAAGATCTACGAAAAGTCTAACTATCTGGGGGAGCTTTCATGCTAGGCGTGCAAGGAGCGAGTCCTTGGAGACTAACACTAATAACATCCAATTCTAACTTAGGTGTTCCCTCTTCTTTTTCAGAACTCAAGTACAAATTCAAACCCCTGATATCCCGAGATCCAACAGGCAGATATAATGAGCAGGTAATAAAGAAGGAAGCAATAAATAGAATATCAACAATAAATAAAGAAGACAATCAAACAAGTCAGCAAACAAACGCAACTATCCTAAGCTAGGCTCGACTCTCTTATGCATAAGCAATTTCCCCAGCAGAGTCGCCAGCTGTCGCACCTCGAAAAATACGATCCTAAAACAAACAACAGAGTCGCCACCTAATTCTATTTATTCTACGAGAGAAAAGGGAGATATAGACACAACCTAAATAAAGGATAAGAATGGTCAACGAAACCACTAATCTAAGTTCGGGAGTCAGTTACGCAAAGGGAAGGTGTTAGGCACCCCTCACGTCCGTTGTACTCAACGGGAACCTCTTAGTCTAGTTTGCGCTTCAAATGTTAACTTGTTATTATTGTCTTCTATTAATGATTAAGTATCGATATTTGTTATGGAGAAAGGTTAAGTTTTTTTATTATTGTGCTCGCGAAGGATTAAAAATCCCTGTGCCTACGTATTCCCCTGTGCAATGGGAAAGTCAGAGCTTCGTAGTTCGTGCTACTACGATTTGTGTTTTTTAATTGAACGATTGTTTGAAAAATGCATTCTACTGCTAAGCGTCGGCTTATCTGCTCATGATAGGAGGCTGAAGCGCTAGCTTGTTTGAGAGATAGAATGATCTAAACAATGTTCGTTTTGAGGAAAGATGTTTGATCTTTGTTAAGGGTGTTTTAAAAACGAGAGGGTGAATGAACCACGCGTGGGGCTAGCCCATGTTGCGGTTGCATTCAAGAACGTGCGGAGTGAGAGACTCCGGAGTTCAGTTACTCGCTAATTAATCATGAAAATGATTTGAATTGGTTGGTAAATTTTAATTTGTATTTGAAAGAAAAAAGACAAGTCGTCGTCTTTAAGAGAAGTATCTCCCCTATTCCACCACAAACGTTGAGAAATGAGAAATCGAAAGAAGCTTTAAACTTGGATATAAGATCGACAAGCAATGCCACATTCTTTCTTTGAGAATAAATAAAATCGGAAGAAGCTTTAAACTTGGATATAAGATCGACAAGCAATGCCACGTTCTTTCTTTGAGAATAAATAAAATCGGAAGAAGCTTCAACTTGGATATAAGATCGACAAGCAATGCCACGTTCTTCCTTTGAAAATAACTGTTTTGTAAGATTTTTGTTTGTGTTTGTGGAGATAGGAGGAACAACTTTCCTATGGAGATGAATCATGCCTGATCCTTTAAGATTGTTGAATTGTTTTGAATACGAATGGTGATTGAGCCATCGCGTGGGGCTAGCCCATTTGCGGTTCAATCCAGAACGTGCGGAATGCTAGACTCCGGAGTTCCTTTTTTCCATTAATTAAGATGGATTGAATTATTTTATACGAATGGTGATTGAACCAACGCGTGGGGCTAGCCCATTTACGGTTCAATCCAGAACGTGCGGAATGCTAGACTCCGGAGTTCCTTTTTCGTAGATTAGTTAAGATGAATTGAATTGTTTTTATACGAATGGTGATTGAACCAACGCGTGGGGCTAGCCCATTTGCGGTTCAATCCAGAACGTGCGGAGTGCTAGACTCCGGAGTTCCTTTTTTCCATAAATTAATTAAGATGAACTGTTTGAAGAAAATCGCATTTTTTCAAGAGATTTAGGATCCGTGAGGTACAAGTAATCAGACGAACGCAAACGTGGTATCAAGAATACAGTGAGGCGCAAAAGAGATAACATTGAATTTTAGAGGTACCTAACGGAGAAGGTCTGTTGCCTCTTCAGTACGTGCCAAAAGTAACTCAAGAAAGATATCAAAAGATTCACACGATCAACCAAAGTATCCCTTCATGTCCACATCACGAATCATCATGGTTAGTTCAATCAAAATTCTAAAAAAAAAATTAACTAAATCGCAAACAAGTCATTCTATCAATAATTGAACAAAATAAACATTAATTGATATCATCGAGAAATGGTGACAACTACAAACCTAAAAAAAAATCCAATAAAACAAGACTTAATAAATAAATAAAAATAGCAAGATAGTTAAAGTACATAGCGATTTCTAATTAATAATATAAATAAAATTCTAAAAAAATAGAAATTCACATAAAATTCTAGAAATTATTCTTAAAAAAAAAATTAAGCCAACAATAATTAATAATTATTTAAAAAAAACAAATCTAACAAACAAAATTAGTACAAAAATAGAAAAGAGAAAAAAAACAAAATAGGAAAGGGGTCTGGCGTCGGGTATGGGGGATGCAAGCAGGAGAATCCGAATGGGTTTAAGACATAAGCCCATTGACTGCACAACAACATAGTAATCACAATAATTAGCTTGATAAATAATAATAAAAATGTAACAGAGTAAAAGGATTAAGTGATAAAGTCAGTGTAAACTTCCTCTTTCCCAGTTTCATAGTGCCCCATCTAAAGTTCCTCTTCCAAGACCCATCTGCGGCGGCACTCGATCATCGCCCTTATCTCTCAATCGCGACTTTGAAAAACCTACCCTTTCTGAAAATGCGATTTACAGTGGCAACGGTTTCGTGGCCGACGGTGATGAAGGGTCGCGACTTGGGGATGATTTCGGCGGTTATTTCCGGTGATGTGAGGGTTGCGGCTTTGATGTGGTTGTGAGATGTCTGTCTGTGTTGGGAGAAAGAGAAGGTTAGGTGTTGGATAAGGGTTACGGCGGCGTTTAAGGCGGAGTGATTTTGGCTTGGCAAGCGATGGTTTCTGCGGTTGTTTGTTATTGGTGAGTTTATGTGGAGATGAAGAGTGATGGATTGAGTTATGGCGGAAAGGGTTATGGAGGTTTTCGGTAGTGATGAGGTGGTGTGATGTGAAGAGGAGGGTGGTGCGAAGAGGGTTCCGTGATTTGGTTTGTTCGCTGGTTCGCGTCGAGTTGTTGATGGGTTTGATTTTGCGGAAGCTCACATCTCTCTATGGCGGGTTTCGCGGAAACGGTGAGTTTGGCTTGGTTTCAGCTTCTTGTTCAAAACTTCTTCTTTCTGATTTTTTGTTTGGGTTATAGTGTGGTTAACAGGTAAAATAATAGAGAAAAGGTGAAGATGGCTGAGGCGTGGTTTGAATGGTTGGTGATAAGTGGTTGGGTGGTGATGTTTGAAAGAATGGCAGTGCTTATGGTGTTAGCGATGAAACGCAAGGGTTGAAGGTTGAAGGTCACATTTGATGTTTCTGCTGATGGTTTTGACGTTTAGTTCAAAAGGTGTTTTTGTTTACAGGTTTTGATGATTTTTGATGATGCAGGGTCGAAGAGGTTTTGTGTTTGTTGAAGGAGTTTGTTGGAGGTGTCGGTGTTGGTCTGGTGATGATGATAACAGTGGGTTGAAGAGTGATACTTGGTTGAGTGAGGTGTGAAGGAGATTGTTGTGGTAGTGGTGTTCGGATTGAACAAAGGGTGATGAAAGGTGGGTTAACACAGCCGGTTTTTCTGAAGTAGTGTTGATATTAGGTTCCAGGATCCTCACATGAAAACGGTGGTGGTGGTTCTGTTGTTAGGATGATGGTCCGAGATGAAGAAGGGTTCTGTATGATGGTTAATGGCTTTTTTTTGGCTGGGAAGGGTGAAGGCTTTTTTATCCCCATGTTCGTGAGAAGTCCCGTTTCAAGTTTATGGTATTGACCCAAAATTTTGCCAGGTTGTTCCCCCTTTTTTCCTTTTCAGAAGAACTGGCGGTCAATTAAAAAATCCCCTGGTGTTTGTTTTGTTCCCCTTTTTGAAGCTTGGTCCTTCTTTGCTTTATGTTGGTTTGGTTTTTGAAACATGGGATAATAGCAGGGTCCTTCTGTTTTGGTGCAAGATAGGCTTTTGTTTATGGTAGAATGGTATTGTCCTCCTTATCCTTTACTTGCAGCAGGTTATGAGTGACTGAAATTAATGAAAAAAAATATGATGGAGTGTTGCAGGGTGTTTGGCATGTTGTTGCAGGAAGGAGTTTGTGGCTTAATTTGCTTTTAGCCAATTTGGTGTATTGTCATGGCTAGGGTGTTGGAGGATGTAACATGTAATGGAGAAAATTGGGGGAACCAACCCATATGGACTAAATCAGAAATTAAATCTTAGTTACATAAACTACACATTATATTATTATTTTTATATAAGATAAAATAATCCTAAATATTAATTAGAGAAAAATAAACAGTAAAAAAAAAAAAACTAATTAAATAATAAAACTAATCTCTAAAATAAATTGTAATTAAACTAAATTGAAATACTTAAATTAAATTAATTGATTAAACTGAAATTGATCTAAATCAAAAATTAAATTGGAAATTAGTTATAGACCATCTAAATATAAACAAAACTCTTTCTTTCTTTCTTTTTTAAAATTAAATTAACTTAGGAATTAGCATAAAAAAAATACTACAATTAAACTAAATTAAACTCTAAAATAATCTAAAATAAATATTTAACTAAAACATAACGAAATGACAAAGTGTGACAAAATATTTTAACTGAAATTTTAAGATTGGATCGAATTCTAAAAGATCTATACAAAAAAATGATCAAAACAAGAACAACCATTCTTATTTAAAAGAAACAAATTCTAATAAATAAAGGATGTCAATTGTGATGGTAAAATGTATGATTGGAGACATGTTTTAATTTAACAAATGCAAAATGATCAATTTCTATAAATCGACGAAAACACGTCAAAAAAAGAAAAATGAACAAAAATTTTGAAAATTTTCTGGTCAAAATTTAGGGTATGACACGGTCCTTGAAAACATTGCATACGCATTTATACACCATATCATTTCATCACAGGTTTCTTATGTACATGTTGTTGCACCCCAAAATTTGCCCTCACAATACAAGACTTTGTGTGCTGAGAAGGTTCACAAGGTTCACAAGATTCACAATACTTACAAGACCTTTCATGAGGTTCATGAAGTCTACATGACACTTTATGAGGTTCACAAGGTTCACAAGATTAACAATACTTACAAGACCTTTCATGAGGTTCATGAAGTCTACAAGACACTTTATGAGGTTCACAAGGTTCACAAAGTTCATCAATAGTCAGAAAGTTTGACAATTCCCTCAGACAATGCATCCTCCTAAGCAGTGCATCCAAAACTAGGGTTTTGACTTTAATCAGGCTAAATGGACTTCCAAGACTTAAAATGAGCTTCATAGCATCTTATATGTGTGTAAGAACTCCCATTACAAGTTTCAAGACTTTTCTCAAAGGTTTGCTCAGTCAGATGATCAGATAAGTCAAAATCAGTCAAAGCAGTTAAAAAGTCAAACTGAGGTCAACTGTGGTCAAACCAAAGTCAAACTTCATGATTTTTTGCCAACATCAAGTATATGAAGTAAAATTCATAATTTGATCAAAGTTTGATCATGATTCATCAAGGAGATTCCAGATCATCAAGAATCAGGAGTTTCTAAATTAGGGTTTCCTCAATAAAAGTCAACTGAACTTTGACCAGCCATAACTTTCACATGCTTCATCACCAAGTCTCCATACAAAGCTCATTTTGAAGGAAATTGAATTCTCTACAACTTTATGTCTCACAAGCCAAGCCCAAAAATGCTTCATTTGGAAGGTATGAGCTAAGACATTATAGGTCCTTTTGAAAGTCAACAAAAAGTCAACAACTTCAAAAGGGCATAACTTGAGAATGGTAAATGGTATGGACATGAAACCAGTGGGGTTGGTTAGTGGACTCTTCAAGATTTCCAAAATGTCCAAGAACACCCTCATAGTATTAAAAATGAAGGATGTGTGCCCTTGCAAAGTTGGGAAATTTTTGGTTGGTTTATGAAGAAAATGGAGGTTTAAAACCAATTCTTTCTAAATGGGCTTGCCATATGATGACCCAATCCATACTATGACCTCATGCACGACCCAAGTCTATAAAAATCAGATTTTTTATCATTTTATTTTTATTTATTTTGATTTAATTCATTAAAAATCATTTTAAATAAAAATAAAATATAAAAGTCAAAGATTTAAAATGGATTGAGCTTCTAGAAAATCATAAAAGTGATTGGTATAAAAGTGGTAAGAGAATCATGTTGATTTGCCTAAAATAGAAGGTGTTCATACAAGGATATTTGATTTTTAAGGCCTAATATTTTTGAATCTTTTCCAATCAAATCTTCCATACAAACATCAATTTTTTCTGACCTAATTCATTGTACTATAAGTATAGAACATAACCCTAATGATTGGACACGAATTCCAGCCTCAAAGTGTAAGTTTCATATTTTCAAAAACCTCACAAAAGTCAAATTCGGTTTCAACTCCACAAGGCATTTGAAGGTATTCTAAAGACCTAGCAATGATCCCTGGACACCATTGAGTCGAAATCAATGATCATTTGCATTCAAAACCACTCATATAGCATAAACCGAATCAAGCTTTGTTCTTGAATTTGAGTTTTTCGATTTCACATATTTGCTTGATTTAAATGATATTTGATGATTGCTTGATGTTTGTGATAATGCTAGGAACGTTTTTGGGCAGAAATCTTGAAGTTTAGTAACCTCAATCGCATTCCACCATTGTTAGGGTTTGAACGGCCAATTTAGGGTTTTACGATTTGGACAATATAAATAAATTCTAACAACGTGGATTGACTGTATGAATCATAAGGAATTCATTGGTATAACCAATTTGATGTAATTGTACCATTTGCTTGATGTTTGAATTTCGCAGGGCATGAATATGGAAGAACCTGCATGAAATTTCGCAGGAAAAATTGTATCAATTTCCGCAGGTACCATGAAGAAGATGAAGGCCCTGCGCGCGCATTCTGGAATTTGAAATTGGTTTTAATATTTTTATGTTTTGTTTCTATTTTATATCACAAGCTTGTGCTTGTCCCAGTGGTGAAGCATGCGCGTGTATTGTTGGATGGCTGGAGTTCGAATCCTGGCTCCAACCAGTTTTTATTGTTTTTTCCATTTTAATTGTTAAACATTATATATTATGTATTGTGGTGAGATTAATATCAGGTGCGCTCTCCCAGCTGGAATGGTTAACGTGTTGGTGTGATTGCTTGGAGGTCCTGGGTTCGATCCCCCCAGGCCTTTTGCTTTGCTTTCTTTTTTATGATTTTTCAGGAATAACACAACAAAACCAATTGAACCCTTGATCTTAGCACCTGCGCGCGCTGGCCTGGTGGTGAATGTTGCTGGCTTGAGTGCATGAAGGCAATAGGTGCTGGGTTCAACTCCCAGCCAGGTAAATTTTCTTTTTTTTCTTTTATTTATTTTGTTTATTGTTAATGTTAATTAATTAAAATCATAATCTTAATTTAATAAAATCATAATATGTTTTCATAAATATAAATCTTAATAATATTTTCTAAAACAATTTTTTTTATATGTATATATATAATTTATTTATAATTAGATTAATATTTAATATTTAACATTTTTTGTATATAAAACCCTAATTCTTATTAAACCCTAATTAATCTTAATAATTTTCAAAATCCTAATTTTTTTCTTCTCCTATTTATTTAATAATATTATTTGTATATATTATCTTCATAATTTAATTATAATTCTTAATTTAATTTTTATTAATATATAAATTGTTTATAATTTGCATTTTTATATATGTTTAAAAAAATTAGAATTCTTAATATGATAATATGATATAATTTGTTTAGAACTTAATTTTTGCATGTAAATAATTTTATTATATGTTTAAAAATAGTTAAAAATTGCTAATTTAATGTTATAATTATAACTTTATTTTTATAATATTTTCATAATTAATTTAATTTTATAATTTGTATATAACTTAAAACTCTATAATAATTCTTATAATTGTCAATATTTTCTTATTAATTTTAAATAATTGTTTATAAAAATTTGATCTCTTCTTTTAATTATTACAATATTTTTGCTTATTTCGTTATTATTATTATTAATCATGTTTATTACTAACCCCATTTAATTTAGTATTATTTTTATTATTATTATTATTTTCACTAACCCAATTTTTATTATTATTATTCACTATTTTGCTTATTTAAATTGCTTTTATTATTATTGTAATTGCTCCTGGATGTAATATTTTATAATGTTTATTATTTATTTTATGCTATGGTTAGTAAATAGGGAGTGTAACATGTATGTTTATTTAAAATTAATTTAGATCACTTAATTCAAAAGATAAATATTAAATTGTACACTCACACACGTAAGTCGATCTTTGATCGCCATCTCAGGGATACCTCTCATGTTGCCTATTACAAAAGGTCAAGTAGGGTGTATGAAGCAAAAAGTCCCTCAAAATAAAGTCATCTAGTCCCTTAATAAATAAAAGATCAAGTCCCTTTCGAATGTTGCCTTCGTAATGATCTTGTCCCTTCCGAATAAAGATGACAGTCCCTCCAAAACTGCTTATACACCCCACAGTTGCCTAAATAACAAATGACCCTTCAATTGTCCCTTACATCCAAGGTAATGACTACCTATTCCTTAATAATAGGGATAGTCTTACCATTTAAAGGATTCAAGAACAGAAAAGACTTAAAACTTAGGGTAGGTTCCTCATAGTTACTTGCTCACCATTCAAAAACTTTTCAAACACTTCACACTTTCAAACAAATTTTCCCAAACAAAGGTTTTTTACGCATCCGTACATGGATCATTATCAAACTCTTCAGAAAATTTTTATTCACACACTTCACATTTCAAAAACATTTTAAAGTGAGCTAAGTAACTAAGAGCCCATGGATAACCATGGATGTAAAGGGTGCTAACACCTTCCCTTTACATAACCTACCCCCCGGACCCAAAAATCTTTTAAAAGGTCTTTCCTGTTCTTTTATGCATTTCCTTTGGATAAAATAAAAGTCGGTGGCGACTCTTGCTATCCGCAACATAACTAAAGTCAGTTCTCCCACGGTGTTACACATGTATATTATCTTCTCGCTGTTTATTTCAGCAGAAATGGCTCTTGAACAGACTGTCAAAGATCTCCAGGCTCAGAATGCACAATTCCAAGAGTTGATTCTGAACTTGTCCAAGGGACAAGATGAGTTGAAGACACTGCTGGCTAAGAAGAATAAGAAGACTAGAAGATCATGAGGCCTTATTAATCTGGGAAGAAGGTTTAGAGGTCCTGTCAAGACAAAGGAACAGGTTGAAGATTATGAGTCTGAGGATTCTGAGAAAGAGGGAGGCAATCTCCATAATACTGTGAGAGATTTTGAAGCAAATTATTATCATGATCCTAATGAAGATAAGTTCAAGATGCTGGTGGATAGAATGAATTCCATGAAGTTCCAAAAATCTTCTGGGCTGGATTTTGAAGATTTGAGCTTAATATATGGAGTGGTTATACCTATTGGTTTCAGAGTTCCTGCTTTTGTGGTATATGATGGTGTCTCGTGTCCCAATTTGCATCTAAGGTCCTATGTCCGGAGGATTCAACCACATACTGCTGATAAGAAGTTATGGATTCATTTCTTCCAAGAGAGCTTGTCTGGAGCTCAATTGGAATGGTACTATCAATTGGAGAGTGTCAACATCCGTGATTGGAATGATCTTGCTGAGGCCTTCTACAGGCAATACCAATACAATGCTGATTTAGCACCTACTCGCATGCAACTCCAAAGCATGTCAATGGGTGCTAAGGAGAATTTCAAGGAGTATGCTCAGAAATGGAGAGACCTGGCAGGCAGAGTTCAACCTCCTCTGACTGACAGGGAGCTAGTGGATATGTTTATGAGTACGCTGAATGGTCCTTTCTATAGTCATCTCATTGGAAGCTCATCATCTGGCTTCACTGAACTGATAATGACTGGAGAACGTGTGGAAAGTGGTATAAGAAGTGGAAAGATACAAGTGGGTGTCTCTTCATCAAGCACTGCAAAAAAGCCCCCTAGTGGGAAGAAGGAGTCTAATGATGTTTATGGTCAATCTGGTCGTAACAGGAGTCACCAATCTGTGGGAGCAGTTCACATCTCCAATTCTACTCCTGCAGCACCAGAGCCACCACAGAGCAATCAGCATAAGCCTAGAAGACAGTTCCCCAAGATCAACATGTCACTAGCCCAAGCCTTGCAACACCTGTTGAAAGGGGAACTCATTACTTTGAAGGACCCTCCTCAGAATCCTAATACTTCCTCTCCTCGGTACAATCCTAATGCACGATGTGCCTATCATTCTAATTGTCCGGGACATGACACCAACAAATGTTGGATATTGAAAAACAAGATTCAAGATATGATTGATGCTGGAAAGATTGAATTTGACCCTTCTGGGACTCCAAATGTGATTACTGCTCCCATGCCAAATCATGAGAAGATTGTTAATGCCATTGATGAAGTTTCATATATTTCCTCAGTTGCAGATGTGACTACTCCATTATCCGTTATTAAGAAGAAGTTGGTACAGGATGGATTCTTTCCAGGTTGTAATGAAGATTGTTCCTATTGTGCTTATAAACCTGATAGCTGCTGGAAGTTGAAGGATGGTATTCAACGCCTCATGGACAATTACACCATATTGTTTGAGAGGACACCTTATGTGGAAAGTATGGTTGAACATCTAACTCGAGGTACGAAGGTTGAAGATGTGGATATGGTTGATAAAGTGACAGTGAAGATTACCTCCAAAGGTCATGTCAAGATCACTTCTAGAGGACCTATCAAGATTACTGCGGAAGGTCTGGTGAAAACTGTTGCTGAAGCTAGAGTGGCTCCCATGATTATTACCACTCCTGGCCCTATTCCGTATACTTCTGATAAAGCTATACCTTGGAATTATGGTTCCGATGTTTATATCCATGGTGTTAAACAAGAACCTTTGACTGATAACCCTGCTACTGATAATAATCTTGATGTTGATAATATTGCTGGATCTAGTAAGATCACCAGAAGTGGAAGAATTTTCTCTTCTCCGGCTACCTCAAAAAATACAGTTACTCAAACTACTACCTCCACTTCTGAGCCAAATGCTGATGCTCGGGGCAAAGGTCCTGTGGTTGAACCTATGCAAACTGAGGCACCAACTGCTGAGAATCTTTCTAAACAGATGGAAGAAGTGCTGAAGATCATTAGCAAGAGTGATTATGATATTGTTGATCAATTGGGGCATACTCCCTCCAAAATTTCCATGTTGTCTTTGTTGTTGTGTTCTGAGGCTCATGCTAAAGCCTTGATCAAGTTCTTGAGGACTGCTCATGTACCAAATGAAATTTCTGTGGATCAATTCGAAAATTGTGTTGCACACCTGACTTATGATAATGGGTTAGGATTTTCTGATGCTGATTTGACTCCTGCCAAGAGAAATCATAACAGCGCTTTACATATCTCTATTGAATGTAGGGGCACTACCCTGTCTCATGTGTTGATAGACAATGGTTCTTCACTGAATGTACTTCCCAAAGAGGTTCTGAACAAGCTCAGTCCTGAAGATGTTGTGTTAAGACCAAGTAATATAGTGGTGAGGGCCTTTGATGGTTCAAGAAGAGAGGTGCATGGAGAAATAGATCTCCCAATCAAAGTAGGCTCTCAAGTCTTCAATTCTACATTCTATGTAATGGATATTCGTCTTGCGTACTCTTGTTTGCTTGGGCGCCCCTGGATCTACGGGGCAGGTGTTGTGACCTCCACTATACACCAGAAGTTGAGATACCCAGTAAAGGGAAAGGTCGTCACTGTTTATGGAGAGGAAGAATATATGATCAGTCATGTGAATACATTTAAGTATGTTGAAGTGGAAGGTGAATATGTTGAGACTCCTTGCCAGACATTTAAAGTAGTTCCTTGGGTTGTTCCTGCTGCTGAAGTTCCTCCTGTTGTTAAAAAAGTTCCTGTGGTTACCAGAGTACCTCCTACAATGGCCTCCCTCAAGGATGCCAGAGCGGTGGTTGAAGAAGGTGGTTGTACTATTTGGGGTCAGCTTCCCGACATTCCTTACAAGTCTGACAAGTTTGGTTTGGGTTTCACTGCAGAGTCCCAGAAGGTTGTTCGTCGTGCTCGTGTTGTTCGTATCACTAATCAAGGGATCATGAAAGATCAAATCAATGTTGTGGGTGACTATAATGAAGACTACAACCTGGATGACTGGATCTTTCCTACTGTGGGTGATGGGCTCAGCAATTGGAAGACCGAAGACGTTATTCCTATCTCCTTTAGTCAGGAGTAAATACTATTACTGTGTTGTTTTTAAGTTTGTAATTTTTGAACAATTAAACTTTTAAGCCTTGTGTCTTACCCGGGGCACAATGTTATGCTTGTTTTGGGATGTCATTTCATTTGCATACTTCATTCAATAAAAATCAATGGACGTTTCGTTTTCGTAAATATTGTGTTCCTTTGTCTTTCTTCTATTTTATTCTTGTTTTATCATCTATGTGTTCTTACACACACCCACATCACTAAAATGCAGATCCTCATCCACTCTGGATCCTGTTGATAACAGTTCTACTATTGCCAATTATGATTTCGAGAATCCGATCTATCAAGTTGAAGATGGAAAGGAGGAAGATTGTGAAGTACCTGTAGAGCTTGCTAGGTTGTTACAACAAGAAGAGAAAGCTATATAGCCACATGAAGAGCCAATCGAAGTTGTGAATCTAGGAACTGAAGAGAACAGGAAAGAGGTCAAAATAGGGGCTGAATTAGAGGATGGTGTTAAGAGCAGATTAATTCAGATGTTACGTGATTATGTGGAGATCTTTTCTTGGTCCTATGAGGATATGCCAGGGTTGGATACAGACATTGTGGTTCACCGTTTACCAGTAAAAGAAGACTGTCGTCCAAAGAAGCAGAAGGTTCGTCGCATGCATCCGGAAATGTCAGAAAATATTAAAGCAGAGGTGATGAAACAGTTTGATGCAGGGTTCTTAGCTGTGACTTCTTATCCTCAATGGGTTGCAAATGTGGTATCGGTACCTAAGAAAGATGGTAAGGTACGTATGTGTGTAGATTATAGGGATTTGAACAATGTCAGCCCTAAAGATGACTTTCCACTTCCTCATATTGATGTTCTGGTAGACAACACTGCTCAGCATAAAGTATTCTCTTTCATGGATGGTTTCTCTGGTTACAATCAAATCAAGATGGCACCTGAAGATATGGAGAAGACTACATTTGTTACCCAGTGGGGCACTTTTTGTTATAAAGTGATGCCATTTTGTTTGAAGAATGTCGGGGCAACATATCAGCGTGCTATGGTGGCTTTGTTTCACGATATGATTCATCATGAGATAGAGGTATATGTGGATGATATGATAGCCAGGTCCCAGAATGAAGAGCAACACCTTGATCATCTGCATAAGTTGTTTGAAAGGTTGAATAAATACAAGTTGAGATTGAACCCAAACAAGTGTACTTTTGGAGTTAGATCTGGTAAACTCCCGGGTTTCATTGTCAGTGGAAAAGGTATTGAAGTAGACCCTGCAAAAGTGAAAGCTATACAAGAGATGCCAGCTCCCCGTACTGAGAAGGAAGTTAGAGGTTTCTTGGGACGATTGAATTACATTGCAAGATTTATTTCCCAGTTAACTATTACCTGTGAGCCAATCTTTAAGTTGTTGAAGAAAGATCAGGTGATGGAATGGAATGATGAGTGCCAGACAGCCTTTGATGAAATCAAGAGATATCTTTTAGAACCTCCAATTTTGATGCCACCAGTTGATGGAAGACCCTTGATTATGTACTTAACACTATTAGACAACTCAATGGGGTGTGTTGGGGCAACATGACGAGTCTGGTCGAAAAGAGCAGGCAATATACTACCTTAGCAAAAAGTTTACCGACTGTGAAACAAGATACTCACTGCTTGAGAAAACTTGTCGCGCTTTGGCATGGGCTGCTCACCGACTAAGACAATATATGTTGACTCATACTACCTTATTGATTTCGAAGATGGATCTAATCAAGTACATATTCGAGAAACCTACTCTCTCCGGACGAATAGCAAGATGGAAAATGATCTTAACAGAATATGATATACAATACACTACTCAGAAGGCCATTAAAGGAAGTGTTGTAGCTGATCATTTGGCTCACCAAGCAGTGGATGATTATCAGTCGATGAGTTTTGAATTCCCTGATGAAGATATTATGATTATTACCAAAGAACCTGGACAATATGACGGACCTGAACAAGGATCCCGATGGACTATGGTTTTTGATGGAGCTTCAAATGCACTTGGTAATGGTGTTGGTGTTGTGATCAGTTCCCCTGAAGGTTGTCATACCCCGATTACTGCAAGACTTTGTTTCTATTGTACCAATAACATGGCTGAGTATAAGGCATGTATCATGGGTATCAAAGCTGCCATTGATATGAAGATTCAGTTCCTGGACGTGTATGGAGATTCAGCCCTGGTAGTAAGTCAGATCAAAGGAGATTGGGATACCAAGCATGATAATCTCATTCCTTACAGAGAGCATGTGTTGTCTTTGATCTCATATTTTGAAGAGATTACCTTTGGACATATTCCACGAAGAGAAAATCAGTTGGCAGATGCATTAGCCACCATGGCATCTATGTTTGAGATTAGCTGGGATGATGAAGCTCCCAAGATTACTATTGACAGATTTGAGAAGCCTGCATACTGCAATGAGATTGACACTGAAGAAGCAAAGGGGAAGCCTTGGTTCTATGAAGTGAAAAGATATCTTGAAGCTCAGGAGTTCCCTGAAGGGGCATCTGTCAAAGATAAGAAGTTTCTGAGGAGGTTTTCTGCTAAGTTCTTCTTGAGTAATGGAATTTTGTATAAGCGCAATCATGATTCAACTTTGCTTCGTTGTGTGGATAAGAAGGGGGCAACAGAAATTATAGAAGATATGCATGATGGGATCTTTGGCACTCATTCTAGTGGTCATACCATGGCAAAGAAGATATTGAGAGCAGGTTACTATTGGTCTACCATGGAAGCTGGCTGCTATCAACATTCCAGAACATGTCACAAGTGTCAAATCTATGCTGACAAAGTACATATACCTCCATCATCATTGAATGTGTTGACTGCTCATTGGCCTTTTGCCATGTGGGGCATTGATATGATTGGTGAGATCAAACCTACTACTTCTAATGGGCATCGTTTCATCCTGGTCGCTATTGATTACTTTACTAAGTGGGTGGAGGCAGCTTCATTTGCATATGTTACTAAGAATGTGGTGGCTCGATTCATTAAGAATAATCTCATATGTAGGTATGGCATCCCTGAAAGGATTATCACAGATAATGGCTCTAATCTGAACAACACTATGATTACTGATCTCTGCACGCAGTTCAAGATTAAGCATCACAACTATTCTTCGTATCGTTCGAAGATGAATGAGGCAGTAGAAACTGCCAATAAGAACATTAAGAAGATTCTACAGAAGATGACTGTTACTTACAAGGATTGGCATGAGATGTTACCATTTGCTCTGCATGGCTATCGTACTACAATACGTACTTCAACAGGGGCAACCCCATTCTCCTTAGTCTATGGTATGGAAGCAGTTCTGCCCATTGAGGTTCAGATCCCTTCCTTAAGAATCATGAAGGATGCAGGCTTGGATGAAGATGAGTGGATTCAGACTCGACTTGACCGATAAATTTGATTGATGAGAAGAGGTTGACAGCTGTTTGTCATGGTCAGATGTACCAGAAACGGATGATCAAGGCTTTCAATAAGAAGGTTAAGCCAAAGGTATATCAGGCTGGTGACTTGGTAATCAAGCGTATCATACTACCACAGGGTGATCCTAGGGGCAAGTGGACTCCTACATATGAAGCGCCATTTGTGGTCAAAACAGTATTCTTAGGAGGTGTCATGATGCTTACTACTATGGATGGTGAAGACTTTCCACAGCCTGTAAATGCAGACATAGTTAAAAAATACTACGCATAAAAAGAGACCCGCTAGGTTGGCTGGCCTAGGAAAAAATAAGGGCATCCCGTCCAACCAAAACGGTTCGGGCAAAAATTAGGGATATATATATATATAAAAAATGTGTACACCCGACAAGTCGAAAACCTGAAAGGGCGGCTTGGGCAAAAAAGGGTATCCCGGTGGATTGAAAACCCGAAAGGGCAATCCAGGCAAAAGTTAGGGATTAAAGCGTATGACTATGTCTCGTTTGGATCACCCCTGTAACTCCAACCAGTTGTTCTACTTAACTCAAGCTCGAACAGATAAAGATCAATCCAATCGTTTCCATCTCAACAGCAGAAGATGAGATACTTGAAGATAATGGCAATAGTAGAATTGAAACTCAATAGGATTATTTCTCACATAGCTGATTTTCTTTGTAAAAAAACATTTTACGACAAATTCCTCTTACTAGGATTTCTGTCTCCTTGTACAAACTTACCTATGTATAGGTCACTTTGTAATATAAATAAAATTTCATCTTTAAATCCAGGTTTACTTTTACCCTATTTACATAAGCGAAAACGTCCATTGGTTGTGTTTGAATGTACGTATGCTTTTGAATATGATTGATGCTTACCAAAAACGCATAAAATGCAGTAATAGTATTTACTAAGGACGAACGAAGGTAAGAATTCAACGAAGCTTCGCCGGTTTATCCTCACAGGACAACTACAAATCCCCAGTACAGCAAATCTATCTTTATAGATACTTAGAGTTACATCTCCCCTTGAATTTATGTCCATCTCTTTTTATAGAAGTACGACTAATGAAGGCGGAAGATTATAAATACTATGTTATCAAACAAGACGGGAACGAGTTCCTCATATTCTTCAGCAACGAATCGGGATTTATTTTCCCTAGCCAGCAGTTGTTATACAAAGATATCCAGACGCTTCAGGCTGCATGATTCCTATATACATCATTTACATCATGCCATAGCATATCCATAAATGCATAACAAATTTACTTAGATGAACTATGCCATGCCTGCATACACATTACATAAACTAACATTTTTCTTGCAGGATAATTATATGCAGATAAAACAACATCAACAATTCACAACAGGTCAGAAATGATCTATACATTACTCAAGATGTCCTCGGAGAGTAGGCAAACGGTCTGTACAAAGATCTATTCCCTAATCCAGGATATTTTCAGGAGATTTAATCCTGACACTCTTTTGTCCTCGGAGAGTTGGAAAACGGTCTGTACAAAGATCTATTCCCTAATCCAGGATATTTTCAAGAGATTTAATCCTAACACTCTTTTGTCCTTGGAGAGTAGGCAAACAGTCTGTACGAAGATCCATTCCCTAATCCAGGATACTTCCAGAAGATTTCATCTATCTGGTCTTGAATAGTAGGCAAACGGTCTGTACAAAGATCTATTCCCTAGTTCAAGATGTTTTCAGAAGATTTAATCTATTTGCCCTTGAATAGTAGGCAAACGGTCTGTACAAAGATCCATTCCCTAGTTCAAGATATTTTCAGAAGATTTAATCTATTTGCTCTTGAATAGTAGGCAAACGGTCTGTACAAATATCCATTCCCTAGTTCAAGATATTTTTCAGAAGAATTAATCCTGATATTCTTTTGTCCTTGGAGAGTAGGCAAACGGTCTGTACAAAGACCCATTCCCTAATCCAAGATGTTCCCAGAAGAGATAATCGTCACGAAGATTTATTTCTACTGATCTATTCAACAATTCAAACTATGTTGCATAAACGATTCAGAGACGGCCTATACAAAGACCTAGTACTGATATCCAGTATCAACATCAAGATATTATCACCTCCTGATATTATGAATGACATCTATAAGCCCATTTACAGTTCTTTCAAGTGGCATCTTCAAGCCCACTCAAGCATATACAATTAATCATCAGTGTTACTTTACGCACTGACGAGTGCAAATTTTTGGGCTTTTGTGTTCAATCCCCTTCAACCTTCCAGGTCACGACTGGCACATATACCAATTTAACCCCTCAGGTTTCAGAAAATTGAACAGGGGCAGCTATTGCACCCCAAAATTTGCCCTCCACAAGACAATACATTGTGTATTAAGAGGTTCACAAAGTCCACAAGGTTCACAAGACATCTCATGAGGTTCACAAAGTTCACAATTAGTCAGAAAATTTGACAATTCCCTCAGACAATGCATCCTCCTAAGCAATGCATCTTAAACTAGGGTTTTGACTTTCATCGGGCTAAATGGACTTCCAAGGATTCAAGTGAGCTTCATAACATCCTATATGAGTTCAAGAATCCCCATGTCAAGTTTCAAGACTTTCCCAAAAGATTTGCTCAGTCAGATGATCAGAAAGGTTAAAATCAGTCAAGGCAGTCAAAAAGTCAAACTGAGGTCAAACCAAAGTCAAACTTCATATTTTTTTTCCAAAATAAAGTATATGAAATAAAATTCATCATTTGATCAAGGGTTGATCATGATTCATCAAGGAGATTTTAGATCATCAAGAATCAGGAGTTTCTAAATTAGGGTTTTCATAGGAAAAGTCAACTGAACTTTGACCAGCCATAACTTTCACATGCTTCATCAAAATTTTTCCATCCAAAGCTCATTTTGAAGGAAATTGAATTCTATACAACTTTGTGTCTCACAAGCCAAGCCCAAAAATGCTTCATTTGGAAGGTATGAGCTAAGACATTATAGGTCCTTTAAAAAGTCAACAAAAAGTCAACAACTTCCAAAGAGCATAACTTGAAAATGGTAAAAGATATGGACATGAGAACAAAGAGGTTAGTTAGAATACTTTTTAAGCTTTCCAAAATGTCCAAGAATACCTTCATAGCATTAAATTTGAAGGATTTGTGCCCTTGCAAAGTTGGGAAATTTTTGGGAAGTTTATGAAGCAAATAAGGCCTTAAAACCAATTTTTGCTAAATGAGCCCACCAAATTGCCATCCAATCTTTACAAAATAATCAAGCACGACCCAACCCACAACTTTTTTGATTTTTTATATTTTATTTAACATTTATTTGAATTTTATTCATTAAAATACAAATTAAATTAAAATATGAAAGTCATATATTTGGAAAAGATTTTGATTCTAGAAGGTCTTAATATCTATTTAAACTTGATTGATACCATAATATTTCAGGTCATACCAAAATAGCAATGTTAGATCAAAAAAATTCAAGTTTTAATAACAAATCTTTTTCAATCTCACAAGGTCCAAAAATCCACAAGTTTGGTGAATGTCTTGACGTAATTTCATTGTATGATATATAAACAACATGAAGCAAGCAAGAGGACACGAATTCACAGCCTCAAGGACCAGTTTCAAAACTTCAAATTTCATCCAAAATACCAAATTCGGATTTCAAGCTAGAGCCACTTTCAAGGCAATTTGAAGGTTGTTTCAGCTTCATTGAACTTCACTGGTCATGTTTGGATCACAAACAGCATATGAAATACCCCCATTTGCATAAACCGAACGCATGTTCATATCATATTTGAATTTTTTCGATTCCATGATTTCACTGGTTTTTAATTGATTTTGATTGTCTGACTGTGTTTGTTTCATTGTACTAAAACGTTCTGGATGGTTAGATTGAAGTTTCACTGCCAAATCTGTGAATCACCATGACTAGGGTTCCATAATCGTGATTTTGGGGATTTCATTATAAAACTAATTTCAGGCCAAATTATGGATGTATTTAGACATATTGGACTGCTTTTGATTAATTTGAACCCTTAAACTGGATTTATCGTTCGTATTTGTCATGTTTAAGTATGCAGGGTTTCTAGTGACGGGAAAATATCTGTCACTATAGGTTATTGTGACGGACAAACTGTCACTAAAGGCTAAGTGGACGGTCAGAGGTAGGAGATGATGTTTTCACGCGCAGGAAAATTTGAAATTACAGGATTGTTTAAAATGAACGCGTTTCGTATGTATATCAAAACAAGCGCGTAGCTCAGCTGGTTTTGGATAAATGCCTTTGAGGCCAATGACCAGGGTTCGATCCCTAGGTTGTTCATCTTTTTTGCTTAAAATTCATTTGTTTTAACAGGCTTATTATATTATTATTATTACTCATCCTATAGCCACGCTGCACACGCAGCTCAGTTGGTTGGATGCTGGTGATGGAGGCTGGGAGACCTGGGTTCGACCCCAGGCTCCAGCAGGTAAGTTTTACCCTTATTTTTTTTTATTATTTCACTATTTGTTTTTATATGTTTTAATATATATAATTAATATTATTAATATTATTTAAATATAATTAATATTGTTAATATTATTCAAATTTTTTCTAACAAATAAAAACCAAAGATTTTCTTTATAATTTTTTTTTTAATTCAAATTTTATGTTTCTAAAACATTTGCAAATAAATTAATTAATATTTTAAATATGTAAACCTTAGTTTTATTTTCTAAAATATGTAACCCTAATTTCTAAAACCCTAATCCTGATTTTCTCAATTATAAGGTTAACCCTAATTTCAAATACTAATTTCTAACCCTAATTTTTTTTATTAACTTAATTAATTTTTCTAATATCTAGTTAAATAATTAATCATGTTTTTTTGTAAATAATTATTATATAGTTTATTTATTATGTTCATTATCTTATTTCTTTCTTTTAAAAAATTCTTTAAAATGGTTTATTTAATTTAAATATTATCTTAACTTGTATATATTTTATATTTGTGCTAACCTTTTCTTTTTTTTTTATAATTATTTTATTACTAATCTTTATTTAATTTCTTATTTCATTATATAGTTATTATTTAATTATTTTTATTATAATGTAACTGCCAAAGCTGTGTAAGAGTCGTAGTTTTTTATTGTTTATTTATTCATAAATATTTATATTGCCATGGTTAGTAACAATAGGGAGTGATAACATGTTTGCGCTTTAAAATTAATTTAGAATCACTAATTTAATAAGATAAATATATGAACACGAACACTCACACACGTAAGTCGATCTTTGATCGCCATCTCTCACTTTCTAAGGTTATCCCTTATGTTGCCTAAATCAAAAGGTCAAGTAAGGTGTCTTAAAGCAAAGTACCTTTCATAAACTATCATCAAGTCCCTTTTACGATTATAAGATCAAGTCCCTTAGATGTTGCCTACGGTAAATGATCTTGTCCCTTTCGAATAAAAGATGATAAGTCCCTTCGTATTGCTAAGACACCTTACAGTTGCCTAAACACAGATGACCCTTCATATGTCCTTTATAACATCCAAGGTAATGACTACCTATTCCTTAATAATAGGGGTAGTCTTACCATTGAGAGAACATTTAAGAACATTAAAGATTTAAACATAGGGTAGGTTCCTCTTAAGTACTTGCTCACTTCTTTAAAAATATTTCATTACACTTCACATTTCAAACAAATTTTCAAAAAACAAAGTCTTTATATACATCCATACAAGGATCATTATAAAGTACTTAAGAAAATTTTTAATCACACACTACACTTCTCAAAACAGTTTAAAGTGAGCTAAGTAACTAAGAGCCCATGGATAACCAAGGATGTAAAGGGTGCTAACACCTTCCCTTTACATAACCTACCCCCCGAACTCAAAAATCTTTTAAGGTCTTTCCTGTTCTTTTATGCCCTTTCCTTTGGATAAAATAAAAGTCGATGGCGACTCTTGCTATCCGCAACATAACTAAAGTCAGTTCTCCCACCGTGTTACAGGTTGGCATTAATTTTGGTAAAACAACCTATCAATGACATGTTGGACAAGATGTCCTAACAAGCTGAAGATCAAGTTATGTTTTGAAGAATAACAAGTTTTTGCATGTTGGATAAGATGTTCCAGCAAAGTTATTCAACATTTTTTCCTGTTACAGTTTTGAAAATATTATTTTCTATAAAAATAACATAATATTCTTTTGAATATTATGTGATCCTAGCAGGCGTCCAAGTGTGAAGATTTTCAGAGATTCAGTTTGGAATTGAAGATTGCAAATCAAGGAGATTTTTTTTTTGGAAACTAAAGATTTAAAAAGTTTCTATTTTCTTGGAGAATATTTTGCAGATTCTGTGCAACCAAATTTGCTGCATTTTGAAGCCCAAATCCATTCTGATTTATAGTTATAAATAAGATGGATTAGCCCTATTTTTAAACAAGAACAAATACTAAAATAATGAGTATTAGGGTTTATGCTTTGTGAGCCTCTCTTGTATCAAGTTGATACCAAGAGAAGGACGACTTTATTGAGTTGTAAAATGTTGATCACTCTAAAGCTTTTAAGCATATAGTGAGTATGATCATGTGGGGATTGTTAGGGAATTGAGAAGGGTCTCGACCTAGGAATTGTCTTAGGTTGAAATATAGAACGAGTAGTGGTTAAGTGACAAGTTGGAAATCAGAGGTTGTTTCACTTCAAATTAATACTATTTAGTGGATTTTATTTTTGGCTTGGAAACCCCTAGAGTAGGTGAGTTGCACCGAACTAGGTTAATAATTGATTGTGTGTTATTTACTTTCTCCAACTATATTTGTTTTGTGTTTATCTTGTTCATTGTGTGAAAAGCAGAGATCAATTGTCTCAACATCTCATAGGACATCTATGATCTGCTACATAAGAATTTCAAGTTTCATCCTTAGTTTTCTGGATGAATACCCAAAACTTTCTAGAGTAATCATCAACTATGGATAGAAAATACTTTGCACCTGAGTGTGAAAGATTCCTTCCAGGCCCTCAAAGATCAACATGAATTTAATAAATGGATCCATGTGTTATTTTCTTACCTTTGTTAAACTTTATTCTACAGAAATTACTAAATACACAAGGTTCATAAAACTCTAACTTTCTGTCCTTATCACCACACAACATATTTTGTTTCGATAATTCGACTAAGCCTATTTCAATGACATTGAAAAGTCTTTTGTGCCATAGCTCAATCTTTGACACATGTTTCGTGGATGCAACATCTATTGAACCACTTACAACCTCAACCTCAAGGGTATACAAGCCTTGTTTCTTCACACCTCTCAAGACTTCCTTCGAACCTTTCATTACCCATATGATACTTTGCTCTCCTTTGAAAACATATCCTTTCTTGTTGAATTCACCAAGAGAAATTAAATTCCACTTAATATCGGGTGCATACATAGCATTAGTCAATAGCATTATTGACTCATCTTGGAGCTTGAATTTCAAAGATTTAGTTCATACACTTTTGTAAGCTTTGTTGTTTCCTATCATCACTGATCCACCATCTTGATTACGAAATTCCTCAAACACATCTTTGTTTGGATTCATGTTCCAAGTACACCATGAATCCCTAATCCACTCCTTGCTAGAGTCGTTGCTTGAAACCACCAGGACATTAGATGATTCATAACCATCTTGAACAATGACTGCATTACCATTATCCTTTCCACCATGACTGTTCGGACATTTATGGCATACTTTTCTTGTATGACCCCCCTTCTTACAATGATAAAACTTAATAGTAGGAGCATTACCAGCATAATAATTATGCATAACTTTACCCTTGTTCTTATCAAACCTACCATCTTTCTTCAATAATTTCCCCTTAATTGACAAACCTTCACCAACAGAGGATGACTTGTGCTCCTTTCGTTCATTCAAATCATTAGAGTACAAGGCATATTGAACATCTTCAAAGTTCAACAACTCTCTTCCATGCAAAAAAGTTTCTTTAAAGTGAGCATGAGACTTAGGGAAAGAGCACAACAACAACAACAACGTTTGATCTTCATCATCAATCTTGACCTCGATATTTTCAAGATCAAGAATCAACTTGTTAAACATATCCAGCTGCCCAGTCAGGGATTTTTTTCCACTCATCTTGAATGAATATTAAACTTGCTTCAGGTAGAGACAATTAACCAACGATTATGTCATATACAAACCTTCAAGTTGCATCCACACACCAACTGCAATTTTCTCCTTTGAAACCTGCTAGAGAACCTTATCACCAAGACTCAACACAATGACACTATTGGGTTTTTCTACCATTGTTGTCTTCTCCTTCTCTGTTAGAGCAACATCAATCTTCTCTGATCCTTTCAACGCTTCTAACAAATCCTATTGAACAAGAAGGGCTTGCATCTTCAAGCTCCACAAACCGAAATCATTCACATCGATGAATTTATCAATCTTATATTTATGAATATCTTACAAGCAATGCTCAAATGAACGTGCTAAAAATCCTAGAATTTCGACTACTACATGCTTGAGCATACTTTGACTGCAATATACAAGATCAGTATATGAACAAACTTCAACTTCATACTAAACCTTTTGTCGAACCATGAAGCTACCCTTGTTAACAATATAGTTAGATCCAAAATTCCACATGTTCTAATATATTGGTTGGTATGTGTTTCAAGTGCATCACTGATGTTTCATGTGGATTGACGAGTTAAAAATGTCTTGACCTTGTTACTTTATAAATGGACGACAATGATATGTTAGTAATATAAACAAACACACAATTTTCCCTCGGTTGCTTGCCCGATTGAGAGAATAAGTATTAACTAAACAATTAAAAAATGCACTAAAATGTTAGTGTCGAGATTCATAAAGAAATGCTTAAATGCAATTGTTGGAATTCGAAAGAGGTTAATCATAACCTTTCTCCTTTGTTACTAACTCAACTGAGTGAATTGTTCATGATAAAAAAATGCATTTAAATATAGTTGTTGGAATTCGAAGGGGGTTGATCATAAATTCCCCCCAGTTCCTAGCATAACCAAGAGAATATGTATTATGTTTCTTAAAAAAATGAAATGTGGCACGCCTATGGTTACCACCCCAGTTGTCTGTGACTGGGATGGAGATTTTATCATAAAATGTATTATTTGTAGTAGTGATCCTTTGAAATTGAGTTTTAAACAAACCTTATTAGTTCCAATTTGGGTGCATATAAACATGAGGTGTTGAATCACATTGTTAAATTCAATTAGAATGTTATTTGTTAGGATTTGAAGTAATGCCTTCTACTACTTTGGAAATATTTATATCTTTTGAATCATAGTCCTATTAATTTAAGACCTTGCAAGGAGGGTTGTAAGTGTTTTTCTCTCTAGGAAGAAATTAAGTCCCCATGTTCTTAAGAGGATCATATTTTCTTCTTTTTCATTCTGAATTTTCCTTTAGAAATCCCTTTCATGGAAACAGTTTCCTTTCTTTCGATTCTTTTGAAGATTTATGCAAATTATTTTTCAAAATTTGAACATCAACGAGGAGACAATATAACCTCATTTTTTGTGTTACATTCATTCTAAAGGAACTTTAACAACAACTCAACATTCTTACGATAGACCTAATCGAAAGACTTTCTTCTTTGAACGTCTTAATCACAATGTCAATTTTGTCTTCTTTCATGAATACAATTTCTATAAGAAGAAATTTTAAAGTCGACTTCAATAAAGTCCACATCAAAAAAATCATAATATACTTTCATTAGTATTTTTATTTTATCATCAAACACAATTATACTCTCTTTTATTATCTTTTGAATTATATGCCTTAAACAAATGCATAAATTAATAAATTAGTGTGATGACAAAAAAATGTTATCCATTTTATATGGGCGTTGTCTACCATCATGTAAGTAATTAGAAAATTTTCTTTTTTTTTCTTTTTCAGTTTCAACTATTTGCCGGCGGTTTCAAACCGCCACAAATTTTCAGTTATTATTTTGCGGCGGTTTAAAACCTCCTCTAAAATGTTGGGGGGAAAATTTAGCATCGGTTTAAAACCTCAACTAAAAGGTTGAAAACAAAAAAAAACTGAAATTTTATGGTTGAAAACTGAAAAGAAAGAAAAAGAAACTGAACTATTGCGTTGGTTTAAAACAGCAACTAGTGGCAGATCTAGTGGGGGAGGGTAGAAGCCACTGCCTCCCCCACTTATTTAATTTTTTTATTTATCAAATTGATAAAACTCCATCCAATTTTGTAAATAAATTCTTCTTTCAAACGCAATAATACAATACAAATTGAACTTTTCATCTTCTTTTGTCACAACAAACCAAGCAACAAATACAACATATTAATCTCTTCATCTTCTTGTTCAAACACAACTTCAATGTCACAACCGCAACGATAGTGACAACTTTGTTCACTCCTTCGATGGTGACAACATCTTTGTGCACTATTTCGACGGAAACTTTGATAACAGTTTCAACGATAGCTTTTCTTAATGGTTTGACAACGACTTTGTTTACGGTTATGACGACATCTTTATTCGACGATAATAGAATGTTTCTCTATTATCTTATTGACAATCCGCCACTATAGTAGACATTAGTTTAAGGTTTAGTAGAAATTGTTTATAAAACATATCAAAAGACATCATTATGCAATGTGAGGGTTTTAGTAGAAACTAGTTAGGAATTATATGTCATTGCTTTATTAGTAATTGTTTTAGTAAAAATTATTAGCCATTGCTTAAGATAATGTCACTACCACGGAAAACACCTATCATAACGGTTGACAAAGGGATACAACCAGGTCCACCACGCTCGCCATGCCGTTTTGGGGTAAGATGTGATTGTATGTATGAAGCTTTCCACCATGGATGTGCCACCACGATTGTATCTTTTTGGAGAGCTATTTACCACAACGATTACTTTAATCAATTAATGATATATTCTTTAATACATAATATTTAACAACGGTTGGTTTAACAACCGTTGTGGTATATACATCTGAGTTTATTATAAATTATGTAGAATGTTTATTTCACCAATTTTCACTAAACATATAACCTTTCAATCTAAACTAGAATATTATAATATGACAAATTAAGTTATATTAGAATAACAAGTTCAATTCTTGATAAGAGATCTTCAACTCCTTATCCGCATTTTGCTCTTTAATCGTTAGAACTTTGTTTAATCATCTTATTTCTTCAATCATCTATGCCTTCATCTCTAGTTCATTTTTCAAAATATTTTTACTTTTCAAAAAAAAAATAAAGGTGGAGAGAAGGGTGGTTGAATATCTACAATCATTAAACCAAGTTTTAACTATCAAAGAACAACATCCAATTAATGGATTGAAAAATTCTTGTCAAGAATCTAACGTGTACTTGTTTTCTAATACAACTTTATCTATAATATTATGATTTTCTAATGCAGTTTGAAAAGTTATATATTCGGTAAGGGATTGGAAATATACTCAAACTACATAAACAAACATTAACAACAACATTCATCAACAACAAACCGTAAAAAACATACATGATACAACAAACATATCAAGTCATAGAATGCTTCAAAAATGCACCATACATGTCCCATAATGGCGTGTCCACAATGAAAGAAGGATGAAGCTAAAGTTAGAACTCCAAACTTGTGTCTATTTTGAATGGATGCTGTTTTGGATCTTTGACACAAGTTTGCAACACTATCTTTAGCTTCATCCTCTTTCTTGAAACAATAATCCTTACCTACAAGTCAAAACAAGCAAAAAGTTCAAACATTATGAAACAAGCAATTGAAACATAAACAATAATATATAAACGAATTTTGAAAGGAAAAACTATAGTGAAAACGAACCTGTAAATACCCATTGGCTAAGATTTGATGTTATGGTTTCGTTTTGGGGTTTCAATATGAGAGAGACGAGTGACAAAGTTATTAGGATTTCGTTTTGAGAGAGACGAGTAAAGAAGTTGTTTGAGTTGGTTTTTGAGAGAAACAATTGTTATGTATTGAAGCGAAAGATAATTTCGATTATATATAAATAAGTAACACATTTCATCATGGTTGAAAACAAAAATTGTGGTGATATACAAGGTCAATCACATCATATATCACAATAAATGGAAAATTGTTGTTGTTGGAATTTGAATCATTTCACTCTATGTATATTTAACCACGGTTGTTACATATGACCGTTGTGACATGTCATTTAGTAAACAAAAAAGAAACGCTAAAAAATAAACTATTATCACAGTTAACACAATGACCATTGTATAATTGGTGTTACGAAAGATTTATTTTGTAGTTGTGTGTTTTGATCATAATCAAAAAAATATTGGAAAAGAAATAATTTAAGTCTTTAAAAGAATAGAAGACGATACTTTAATTCGAATTGAATATCTCCTTTTATTTTATATATCTATGTTTATTTTGTGTTGAAGTTATTTTAAATTTGATAAAATTATATTTGAATTTTTATAAATTTCAATTATAATTTTTAATTAATCTATATCATTCCTCTAATATTTTAGATAAGATCCACCATCGTTGATCGAACCACACTAAATGGTTGAACTTAAAAAAATTGAAATTTCGGTCACTTAGCTGATTGCAGTAGATATAGCCTTTGTTAGATCTTGTGTTAGAGGTCTACTCAAAACTTGAATATGAAGAAGATGAAGATGTTATGATGAAAGATGCACAAAATAAATTCCAAAGCGTGTGTTTACACTAAGCTTTAGGTTCTATTTGTCCCCACCAATTTAGGCAAATTGGATTAGGTTAACCGGTGAAACCCCTTCAGGATACTTTGGAAACCTTAATATGAATCGCATATTCACATTAAGCATATCGATCAACGATATTTTACAGAATAATGTTCGTCATTTATTCTTGTGCACTAGAAAAATAAAAGAATGACTTAGATATAATTTTTGGCACTTGAAACAAGTGATTTTTTATGTATATTTTTTATTCCTAACAAGTATCTCTATTTATAGAAAAACTTGTACCAATTTGTAAGGAGACACAATGTTTCAATGATTTAACATGACCATTCACGAACCACTATATATCAATAATAACAAACTTTTTCATGAAAGGTTGTGTTAGTCTAGTGGTGGCACCTTATGAACACACACCCAATCACTGTAAGATCTATTGTTTGATTCCAAATAGTTTCAACTTTTGGCCATATTTGTTAATGGTAATTTGACAAATAATTCATAAAATTAATTAAATCATTAATATTTATCAATTTATCCAACAATCCCCCACCATTTTCAAAATATATCTAAATCCATTATTCATGAAATTCCATGATTTTAGATAAAGGTATCTTACGATTTGAACCATTACTTAGTAAGTTAAGTTTTTACTCATCCCCGAATAGATTGGTAGACAAGCTTTGAACAAATTATTCATTAGAACACGTGTGCATAACTCACACATGAAATATCAGTATCATTGATTGAATTATTAATGTGACACATTTAATAAGGCCTTGTGTCACATATCCTTTTCATGAGAATTTAAGAGTCAAACCCTTAAACTCTATGAACCGACACCACTTCATTCTCATATAGGTAGACTATATCAGAAATGCATCCATAATTATGCATTCTAACAAACACATGTTATATGTCTATTAAGAGAAAAACATCGCCCTACCACGTTTTTCTTATGGTCCAAGTACTTTTATCCCTTGAGATGTATCTATCATTAAGTACTTCAATCACTCTAATAGTGTACTTTCTTCATTGAACTCAAGACTCAATGTTAATCAAGTGTGAGTTGAGTTTCCACTATCGATGATTAATTAGATATGAGCTTGTTCCACATCCTTAATGATGTCTTCATTGTATTCAATTATATCCAAAGACATCATATCTTTGTCAATCCTTTCGTCAAAGAATTGCAAGATTTTTCTAAACTTTAATAAATTTCGAATATTCAGTTTTCCAACTAATCATGTATATGATTACTTTGTATACTATTGATAGTATTTATCATCTATCATCAAATCATGACACTTTTTTCATATTAGTACAATTATTGTACACATCATATATTATATATTCTTGATAATTTCGATAAATCATCATGACACTTTTGTCATTCATTTTGTCATATACATTTATTTTATGTCATTATTTATTTGCTAACCTTTCTAATTTGAAGTTATAATGCCACTTAAATATATCCAAAATATATTTATGCATTTTGTAGCAATTGACAACCATGGTCATACAAACTTGTCATGAATAATTTTTATTTCATGAAGTGAATTCAAACATGTAATTTATAAACTCCATATAAATACAACACCATAGAATATATTTCTATTATTTTAAAATCAACAATTTTCTTACATATCTAACACATGCATAGTAAATTCTATGTAATAAATTAATGTGCCGTGTTTACGAATGTTTATGATATATCCAAATAAAATTGATAATACAAAATAAACAATTAATTCACTTCATTAATATTTTATATAATTTTTCTCCATAAATATTTGTCAGCTTACGATCATCTAAAATGATCCAAATTACTTTTAATATCAAGATGAACAAGAAATAATATTTTCATATTATGATACACATATAATATGAGATAAATCATTTTAAATATAATAAATCTTTGCATAAATAAAATTATACAATTTAACCATATCCTTGATATTTTCAAATTTTTATTTATATCATTTTATGTTACCAATACATGCACCTTACATTCAAATTCATGATTATTTTTTTCACCAAATCATTTTATCCAAAATTAATGCATTATTAATTAAAACAAATTATTTGCACTAAAGAAAAATATTTTACATATATTTTACATTCAAGTTTATAACATAAACTAAACATATTCATCATTTTTTCATTTCACATATTTGAATAGTTTATAAATCATGCATGTAGAAATTTAATATCACATGTTGAAATTAACATTAATACACATTATTTTCATCCTATAATATTATACATGGATTTAAAACATTATATGAATATGTATTAATTTAATAGAATTATTATATACCTTTCACCGTGGTTATGAATAAGAAACCATGAATCCATTTCTTCATCAAAGTTTCAACCATAAATTAATCATACAAAAAATTATAAATCGAACCTAAAGATTGTTAGATCTTGTGTTGGGGGTCTGCTGCAAAACTTGAATATGAAGAAGATGAAGATGTTATGATGAAAGACGCACAAAATAAATTACAAAGCGTGTGTTTACCCTAAGCTTTAGGTTCAATTCGCTTCCACCAATTTAGACAAATTGGATGCAAATGGGTTAACCAACGAATCTTCTAACAATTAGATATAATTTTTGGCACTTGAAACAAATGATTTTTTTGTATATTTTTTATTCCTAACAAGTATCTATATTTATAGAAAAACTTGTACCAATTGGTGAGGAGACACAATGTTTCAATGATTTAACATATCATTCACGAACCACTATATATCAATAATTGTAAACTTTTTCATAAAATATTGTGTTAGTCTAATAGTAGCACCTTATTATTACACACTCAATCAGTATAAGATCTTTTGTTTGATTCAAAATAGTTATAATTTTTTATCATATTTGTTAATGATAATTTAACAAATAATTCATAAAATTAATTAAATCATTAATATTTATCAAATTAATATTTTGGAAATTTATCTAACCACCTTTTTACGAGTGATTTGTCTCTTTGAATTTGAAGCTATAAATTTGAAGTACAACCTAAACAAAATAAAACATGGTTTAAAATTTGTCCAAATGTGATTTATGGTTTAGTTGCATACTAGAAGTTTATTCATTGATTTGGAAAAAAAGATAGGTGTAGGTTGGTAGATTAGACAATACATTAATAATATTAATTACTTTAATTTGGTCACCGCTCAAACCGTGACACCCTCACGAGCAATTCGAGTAACGTTTTTCTTCTTCTTCTTCTTATAAGACTCAAAACTAATGTATGATATTTTAATTTCTCTATTAATTGTTTTTCTTGGTCAACAAGATAAATAGAATCTTTGACGTATCCTCTATTTCAAATATTTGGTAACCTTATCAATTTATTTTTGCTTCTAAATAATAATAACTTTTCTTAAAGGAAACAAAACAAGGACTATTTTAAAAGTCAAGATATAATATAGTGAGTGATTGGATTAACTAATTCAATTTAGACTACATTTTTTTTTAAAAATAAAAAAGTCTTAACTTTCTTATAAACATATTAAATTAAGAAAAGTTAGATAAACTACAATATTTTATAATTTATTTTAATTTAATAAAATAATTATATATTAAATATCTTTTATCATTTTAATTTATCAATTAATTAATTGAACATTAATTTTATCAAACACTTCAATTAACTCATCAACTAAATTATTAGATTGATCTATTTAAATAATATAACTAATTTTATTATTATATTATATTCTTGGAATTAAAATTTAAAAATTTTAATTGTCTTTAAAAACTTACAAAAAGAAAAGTTTAAAAAATTTGTAAACAATATCATAAATTATTTTCATATCTTCTCTAAAATAAGTGATTCACAAAACTTATCTTTTTAGATAAATTGAGATAAGTCCATGCGAAAAAATATTTAACTTAATTATTATTTTAATTTATTATTTTATCTTTTTAATAAAAGCAAATTGTCGAATTAAAAGGAAAAACTAAAAGGATGAAGGATATAAAAATTAAATCATCAAACAACTAACAAAAATGATAATTGAACATATTTAATCTATTTCTCAAAAATACTTTCAAAAGCACAAATAAATAAAAAGAGAATCCTACCAAGTATCTTAATTAACAAAAATAAAATATATGTATTATTAACATATCTGAGGCAGATGCAGTTTTCTATCTAAAAATGTGAGATATTTTATAGTGTGTAAAATGATCTTCCATTTAATTAAAATATATTAATAGACAATATTCACATTAGCAAATGCACGAATCACCAACATTAAGTCAGTTTCAAGTCATAAATTTCTCCAATGCCTCCTATATTCGATAGAAATTATGAATCCATACAATTTAGATCGAACGAAGATGTAAACTCCATCTTAGTTGAAAAAGCTACCAAAAATATTTCTAAATCATCCCTAAATATTTCACCTCTAAATTCTAGAATTTCATTATTGCACTTAATCCAATTATAATTAGAAAAACACCAATTAACTCACATGATTCTAAATATAAGAGGAGATCGAAATTTAATGTCAAAACATTTAATAACTATACACTCGTGAATTGAGAAGTACATGAGTCACTTGGAACAAGTAAATCTCATATAGATCAATTGTTTAACATAAATAATGTCTGTGTTAAAAGACAATTTTACTAATATGAAATATGATATCATTTCTTTTGTACCAAGTTTTTGAATGAATAACTAAGATGAGAGTTATGATTAAATTCTAAATTTAAGAGCTCAAACTTCTATTAGCATGTTTGAGTAAGCTTTCGTGATTAGTTATATCAATGTTCATACGAAACAATCACTCCATTAAATGTCAAACAAAAATTAAGGTGTGCATGTATCTAAGAAATAAATGGTCATCAATTTTCACATCATGATTGCAGAAAGAGCATCTCAAAACCATATGCATTCTCCTTCGAATCAGGTTTCTTTCTATTGCAATAAAATTATGTATTAGCATCCAAGTCACTAATGACTTAACATGTGATATGTAGGAATGCTAAATGAATTTTGTCCAAAAATATTCAATGTGCCTTCTCTTGATACATTTGTAAGCATATTTAAGGGTATGTTTAGATTGATGAAATGGAATGTGATGTGATGAAATGAAATGAAATGGAATAACTTAAATTTTGTTGTTTGGATTAATTAAAAATGGATGGAATGGAGCGGAATCTGATGGAATGCATTTCATTCAATTCCATCATTTTTCATCACTTTTTGTACCCTCTAATTTGGACGGAATGATAAATTACTCTCTTCCGTCATGAAATACGCAAACAATGAAATATTATTTATTTCATTCTGCTCAGATCCACTTAATTCTGCTTCATTCATTTTACCATATCCAAAAATAACCTAAAAGATATATCTGCCATTTGTAAATACTATTTAAATGAGTTTATCTAAACAAAAGTATTATCAAACAACAAATTAATGTAAAAAATATCTTTAACAAGAGTCAAAATGGATAAACCATAAAATATATTCCAATTGATATATTGGATAATTAAAGTGACCTTGCCACTTTACATATATTTAAATAAATTAAACTTGTAAGTACACTGATAAATCAATCTCATTTTTGAATTTGGCAAATTCAAAACTAAAATAAATGTATAACAGATTAGATACTTTGATTTTTTTTAACTAGATCTATTCTATTTTCACCCTTAATTATAATTTTTCTTCATATCAAAAAGTTAAAAAAAAATGATAAAATAAAATACTTCAATATAAACAATATTACTAATTAAGTTAGGGTTAAATATACAACAACTTAAATAATAATTTATATTTTATAAATTTGGTCACTAAGTTTGTTAGGAGGTATTTTAGTATTTTATTTGTTGTCCTTGTAGCCCTAGTTTTCAGTGTATAAATAGATTAGTGGTAGACACCACTAATAACAATAGAATATTCTTCTTCTTTTTTCAGTCGTCATTACTTTGCAGAGTGTTAAACATATTCTCTTTCTATTCATCATTATTCACATTGTGCACCAACAATTGGTATCTAGAGCACTGGTTCATATCCAAGGGGAAACACGGGAAACACGAGTGAAATGGTGAGACATTGTGTGGTTGATTTTTGGTTCTTGAATTAGTGTTGAATCTTGAACAAAATCTTAACAGAATAACATTTTCTGATTCTGGGGGATTGGAAAACACTGTGTTTGGTGAGATTGAGTGACTGTACAAGGTTGAAGATAAACAGAAACGGCGGTATGAGCATCAAACTATTAGTGTTTGATGGCAAAAACCGGACTCGTTGGATGATTCAGATGCATGTATTGTTCGGTGCTCAAAATGTACTTGATCTTGTCACTAAAGGTTATGTTCCAGTTGTTGCAGATGCAACAAAGGAACAAAAGAACGCGCAGAAGGATACAAGGAAGAAAGATTAGAAAGCATTATTCTACATCCATCAGTGTGTGAATGCAAATGTGTTAGAGAAAATCGTTGATTCAATGACGACGAAGGTTGCGTGGGACACACTGGTTAGATGTTACGGTAGTGACGCATCAGTGAAAAAGGTAATGCTTCAGTCTCTACAAAAGCAGTATGAGAATCTCAACATGAAGAGCGATGATAAAGCTTCTGAGTACATCTCCAGAGTGATTCTAATCACTAACGAGATGAAAGCTTGTGGAGAAACTCTTTCTAAACAAGTAATCATTGAGAAGGTATTGAGATCCCTTACCCTCTCAGTTTGATTACATTATGGTAACAATAGAACATTCTAAAGGTCTGAGCAATATGAGAATTGAAGAGTTGCAAAGCAGTCTAGAAGCGCAAGAGTTGCGTCTGACTGAGAGAACTTTTGAAATGGAAGTAGAGCAACAGGCTCTGAAAATAGTTTTTGATAAGAAGAATCAAAAGCAGACTTGGTCAGAAGCTAGGAGAAGATCTGATGGTGTTCAGAAGTTAGAAACCTCAACCTCTGATAGGCAGAAGAATGCTCAAAATAGAAAAGAGAGGTGTGACAAGAAGAATATTCAGTGCTACTGTTGTAAGAAGTTTTACCATTTAACTGTTGATTGTTTGTCAAACAAGGAAAGTAAGTCAGAAGAAGCAAATATAGCCAAAAGTTCCAATGATGATGAATTTGTGCTAGTGATGGCTTATGAATCTAATGATACGTATCTGACATACTGTTGGTATATAGACACTGGCTTCTCAAATCATCTTATTGGAAATAAGAAATGGCTTGTTGACTTTGACTCTAGAAAGAGCACAAAGATCAGATGTGTTGATGATAAATACCTCAATGCTAAAGGTATGTGAAATGTTAGAGTCATTATGAACAATGGGAAAACAACATTGATTCAGAAAGTGTGATATGTACCTGACATGAAAAGCAATCTGATGAGTGTGAGGCAACTAGTTGAGAAAGGGTTTTAGTTACCATGAAGGGCAATCTTCTGAAGTTGTATGACTGTAATCAGAAGTTGATTATGGAATAAGAACAAGGAAGAAATAGAGAACTGCAGACTCATAATGCATTAGTGCAACAAGTTTTGTGAAGGAAAATGAGTTGTGGCACAAAAGATTTGGTCATCTGAACTTCAGAAGCTTAGGGCATCTGAAATTGAAGAAGATGGCACATATAATTCCTACAATTAAGAAGCCTGAAAATACAAGCAAAGTGTGCATGAAAGGAAAGCAACCAAGATTTCCATTTACGTCAAAAGTAGCTCCAAGAGCCAAGCATGCCTTAGGAGTAGTGCATTCTGATGTGTATGGTCCATTTCCAGTAGCATCGATTGGAGGGAATAAATACTTCATGTCATTTGTTGATGAATTCACGAGAATGACACGGGTATCCCTTATAAAATTCAAATACGTGGTGTTTGATGAATTCTAGAAGTTCATAATGAAGGTTGAGAATCAGAGTGGTCAGACTCTGAAGATTCTCAGAACCGATGGTGGGGGTGAGTATAACTCCACTGAGTTCAGAAAGTTCTGTGAGGAGAATGGAATTGAGCATGAAGATACTACTCCTTATACTCCTCAACACAATGGTCTTGTTGAAAGAAGAAATCGTACTTTGCTTGATATGGTGAGAAGCATGCTAAAGGAGAAGAAGCTTACGCATTATTTATGGGGAGAAGTTGTTGCCACCGCATCATATGTACTCAACAGATGTCCAATGAAGAAGTTGAAGGAGATAAGCAAAGTGTTAGTCATATGAAGATCTTTGGTTTTGTATCTTACAAACATGTTCCAGAAGCCAGGCGACAAAAGTTGGATGATAAAAGCAAAGTGATGTTACTAGTGGGGTACCACATTATAGGTGCGTACAAGCTCTATTGTCCCGAAACTAATAAAGTTGAATCCAGCAGAGACGTAATTATAAAGGAATAAAAAACTTGGGATTGGAACGAGTCTCAATCTGATTCTGATGTGAGAACTTCTGAAGAAAGCTCATAATTAGAAGTTTCTGAAGATGATTCAGAAACTGGAGAGGATTTTGAAGCTGGAGTAGACGTTGAAAGCGAGTTTGACTCTGATGGTGATTATGACTCTGAAGTTGACTCATATTGTGAAGAAGGTTCTAATCCATATTCTGGTGGTGATTCTGATTCTGAAGAAGACTCAGATGGTGAAGAAGGTTTTGATCCAGATTTTGGTGGTGAATCTGATTCTAGGAATATTCGAGAGTCTGAAGGTGGTCAAGGTTCTGAAGGAGGTCAAACTTATGAATAAAAGCTTCTGAAGGAGAAGCTTCTGAAGATAGAACTTTTAGGTTTCAAGCATCTGAAGGAGGTTCTAAACGAGGTCAAAGGCCATAGAGAGTCATAAACATTTCGAGAAGATACGAAGAGTTTGACATGTTACAAGACACTGAAGTAGATTTTGAAGGAATAGTTATTCAGTGTGCCATATTAGTAGACTTTGAATCCGTGAGTACGAAAGAGGCTCTCAAGCAGAGAGTTTGGTTGAATGTCGTGAAAGAAAAACTTAAGTCCATTCAAAGAAATAAAACTTGGAAGCTGACAAAACTTCCAAAGGACAAGAAAGTCATCAGCGTCAGATGGGTTTTCAAGCAGAAGCTTCATCTAGATGGATCAATTGGTAAACACAAAGCAAGGTTAGTAGCAAGAGGATTCCTGCAGAAACGTGAGCTTGATTTTTCTGAAGTGTTTGCACCTATAACGAGACATGAAACAATCAGACTAGTGATTGCAATAACTGCAAACAGGAATTGGTCTCTGATATACTTAGACGTGAAATCTGCATTTTGAACAGTCCATTACAAGAAGAGGTATATGTGTCACAACTTCCTGGTTTTGAGAAAAAAGAATCAGGAATGGATGATGTACTGATTACATAAAGTTTTGTATGGATTGAAGCAAGCGCCCAGAGTCTGGAATCTGAATATTGATTCATTTTTCAAGAAGCGGGGGTTTTAGAAATATGAGATGGAGTACGGTGTTTATGTTTAGCATACCTCTGAAGGCAATATGATTCTGGCGTGTTTGTATGTTGATGACATACTACTGACAAGGAGTTTTGAACAAGAGCTAGATACGTTCAAGAAGGTGCTGATGAATGAGTTTAAAATGACTGATCTCGAGAAAATGACATATTTTCTAAAGATTGAGTTTATGTACTCTGAGAAAGGTATCATTTTGTATCAGTTGAAGTATGAACGTGAGCTTCTGAAGAGATTTAAGCTGTAGAATTGTAAGGCGGCTATCACACCTGCAGATACAAATCAGAAACTAGATTCTGATTCTGATGGTGAGGATATGGATGTTACAACCTTCAAACAGTTGGTTAGTTCTCTGAGGTATCTGTGTAATACCAGACCTGATATCTTATATGCAGTTGGAATGGTTAGTAGGTTCATTAGTAAACCTAAGTGGTCCCATTACCAAGTTGCTATCAGGATTCTGAGGTATATCAAGGGAACTCTGAAGTATAAAGTGTTATTCCTTTCTGGAAGAGAGAATGAATCAGAACTTTTGAGTTATTCAGATTCTGATTGGTGTGAAGACATAGTTGACAGAAGAAGTACTTATGAGTACCTGTTTAAGTTTCTATGAGGTCCTATTTCTTGGTGTTCTAAGAAACAATTTTTTGTTGCACTGTCAACCTATGAAGCTGAATATATCGCAGACATTGTGACTACGTGTCAAGCTGTGTGGATTCTGAACTTGTTGTAGGATCTGAAGATCAAGGTAAACAAGCCTCTGAAGCTGATGATTGATAACAAGTCTGCAATCAATCTTGTCAGAAACCTAGTATTGCATTGGAGAAACAAGCATATTGAGACCAGATATCATTTTCTGAGAAATCAGATTCATAGTGGAGTGCTAGAAGTTATGCACTGTAGCACCCAAAAACAGTTGGCAGACGTTCTGACGAAGGCTATCAAGACTGATAAATTTCTTCACTTAAGGGATGTAATTAGTGTTGTCAGTTTTGAATAAATATAAATTAAGGGATGATATTAGAAATGATCATTTATACTTCACAAACTTGGTCGCTAAGTTAGTTAGGGGGTAGTATTTTATTTGTTTCCTTTGTAGTCCTAGTTTTCAGTGTATAAATAGACTAGTGGTAGACGTCACTAATAACAATAGAATATTCTTCCTCTTTTGTAGCTGACATTCCTTAGCAGAATATTAAATATATTCTCTTTCTATTCATCATTATTCACCTTGTGTACCAACACTTCATAAAATATAGACGAGTTTCGATTTAACTCCTTAAGCGTCAAAGTTATCTCCTATAACACTTTTTTTTTTGTTTATCCTTCAGATTTAGTGTTCAAATTGTACGTTTATGGATAAAACAAAATAAATATATATATTAGAGGAGGAATTCAAAAAAAAAAAAATATAAGTTATATTATATTTAACCATTAAATAATTTCTTAATCTATTAGAAAAATCATAAAGATATGAAATCAAGGCAGCATACTGAGACTTCTCTCTACAACCACACACGTGTGGGATGATGATACATTTGATATATAAATATGTATAGCTATAATATGAATCTCACATGAAAGCAAACAAAACCGAAACCTGTTTATTTGAGCTATCATAAAGTTTTTAGTCATAATTTAACAAACCCCACAAACATAGTGCCAAACCATACGGAAAGAGTATCCCTTAAATGCTTGCAGTTGGTGCAGTGCAGCCCTCATTACTCCATCCTCAACAATTAGCCACACAACAACTCACACACATACATACACAAATATATGTTCTAACATTTTTTCATTTTTTTTCTCATCTTCTCTTTTCTTTCGCCAACAGAAATGAATTATTGTGCCACCAAAAGTGTTGTCAAGAGAAAAGGTAAAGAGACTGATGAAACGTTGTCGTTTACAAACAATAACAATAACAAGATGTCGCATCCACATGATCGGAACAAAGGAAAACAGTTTCCTCTTGTGTCGTTTTGGGAGCTTCCTAATTATATGAAGGATAATGAATATATTTTACGTTATTATAGAGCTAATTGGCCTCTTAAAGAAGCTTTCTTCAGTCTCTTTCGTTGGCATAATGAAACGCTCAATGTTTGGACGTAAGATTTCTTGTTTTTTTATCGAGATCTGTGGATTTTTGTCTTGTTTTTTTATGTTGATTTGTTTTTGTTTCTGTTTTGATCCTGTTTCAGACATTTACTTGGATTTATTCTGTTTCTTGTATTGACCTTGGCCAATTTGATGAAGCCTCATGTTGTCGATCTCTTACAACAATTTACAAGGTACTATATTGTTATGTTATGTATTCAGTTTCTTCTTTTCTATTTATAAATTATGATCTATGTATACAACACTGACATTTATAATTATGTTTTATTTATTTATTTTTCAAATTACTATCGATGTCGTCTTCAATTTCCATGTTGAGGAATGAAAGTTAGAGATCCAATTCCAGACAGGATATGGTTCCTCAAGATTTCTCTGAAAGCATATGCCAACTGTTACCAGCTCTTGTTGGTGCTGTGTAGAATTTTCATAATAAAGAAACCTACAAATACATATTGAAATGTTAATCTACCATTATTTAACTCTTCTAAACTTACTTAATAAACTAGTTTAATTAACAATAACAACTGGATCTTCTAGAATTTGTTTAAATTCAAGTTTAGGTAACCGTCTAGTTGACATATACCAATTAACAAATTTTCTATGCTATTAGTTGTGGACAGGTAATTAACGTGAGCAAGGGCCCTCAGAAAAATTGCTTTTTTTTTCAAATCTCTTCAATGAATTAACAACTTAGCTTTAGCTTCTACTTTCTTTTTGTCTTTTTTGTAATTGTCACTTTTGATCATAATTTGTATTAGGTGAACTTTCTTCCTAATAGGGAGGGTGCCAAATGGGCATATCCGTCCTATTTAGATCCGTTCTGCAAAAGTTCAAAAGAAATTGTGCGGGACGGGTATACTTGAAGGTACGAACCTAAAATCTTACTCTGCCCCGCATAAAAGTGTGGGCGGAGTGGGACGAACTTACTAGCATTGAACCTTTTAGATCTAAATATTACAAAATTGTATGTAAAAGTTCGTGTCCGAAAAAATGGGACGGGGCATGACGGACACATTAAAGGATACGAGCCTAAAATCTTGACACGCTCTGCGGAAAAATGCATACAAAACAGACATGTTCGCCGGGTTGGGCAATTTTGTCACTCGTCCTAATAAGAGTATCTTTTACCAGAATCTTTAACTAATTTTGCTTATATATATTTTTTTCTGCATAGGTCTCTCTCTTCAGGTGCTGAAAAAAATGTCTCTAATACCATCAAAGATTTCCTGGTAAGTCTGCTCATGCTAAACAAATGAATTACCGACGAAATAAATGAAATTGGATTCTAACAAGGTAAGATTATGCAGGGAGTGGCGTTACTGTTTGATCTAAAAAATCAACTACCATTGAAAATGGAAGTGGAAGCTTTAGAATTTGTTATAGCAAGATGGCCATTCTTTGTTTTCCTAGGTGGTTCTATGTTCTGTCTCCTCTCAAGCAGTATCTGTCACCTTTTCTCGTGTCACTCCCATGACTTAAACCTGTTTCTGTTAAGACTCGACTACTGCGGAATTGCTGTCATGATCATAACTTCATTTTTCCCTCAGATTTACTATGTTTTCCTATGCCAACCTCATTGGCAACTCCTCTACCTAGCCGGTATTACAGCCATGGGACTATTCACCATAATAACATTGCTTTCTCCAACGCTTTCTACTGGAAAACATCGCGCGTTTCGTGCTATGTTGTTCTGCTCGATGGGACTTTTTGGTATTGTGCCTGCAGTTCATGCGTGTATTGTGAATTGGGGAAATCCTCGGCGCAATATCACACTAGCGTATGAATTGGCCATGGCATTTTCTTACTTGATTGGAACATTGTTCTACGTGACGCGGATACCGGAACGATGGAAGCCTGGTTGGTTTGATTTAGCAGGACACAGTCATCAAATATTTCATGTTTTAGTTGTGGTTGGTGCATTGGCACATTATGCAGCTACTCTTAAGTTGCTTGAATGGCGTGACAATTTTGGCTGTGACATGGTTTAAGTTAAGGATCTATGTTTCAATACATATATATAGCATGATATGGATTTGAAGCAACTGTGAAATAATTCACTAGTTCAATGCCAGAAGAGGCTTATGTTATTGTCATTGATTAAAATGTTAAATAATATTTGTCTTCTTTTTAGAATTTGTTATTCATTCTATTGTTGTACCTAGAATTTATTACTCAATGTATTATTGTGTTGTTTGATGACAATAATGTTTGAAATTGATATTGATTCTTTAAGCATAAGGTCTTGAAATCAGTGTTTGAATTCATGTGTATGGAAAGAATTTATTTTTTCTTTGATCCAGAAGAAAAGTAGACATATAAAGGTTGGTATAAGCATACCGACACACAGTGTATGGGCGAGGTGCTTTACCTAGTCCTTATAATAGGTTTCAATCCTTATTATGCTCATATGTTAGAATGCTCTCACTGTTATATCTTCCACTTAAACTAATGCATTGATTATTTTCTCTGACAACTTGCGCTTTAAAGGCCTAAGATTTCAGGCTCTAGTAGCTATAACTTTTAATAAAACAGGGTGATGGTAAAATAAATTTGAAGTTTTTGGAAGAGGAAATGTTAGGTGGTTATGAGAGTTTGCGTCTTCTGATACTGGTGTTGATTTACTGTCTTCTTTTTTAAGACTAGTGAGGTTCCTTATGACGGTCATCTCTTCACGAACTATTGCTTTATGTGATAAAGTGACAAACATTGATTCCCTCTGTAACGGCATATATTGGGTCCAAACTTTCCAGAGTTTTATTAAATGTATCAAATACAAGAAATGAGGCTGGTTGTTAACCTGTTAGTGCTAGTTCAAGAAAAGTCAAGAAAGTGCTACGTTGAGGAAATACCAAGTGTTAAAATTTATTGATAAGCTTTGACAGGAACAAACCACATCAACGGGAGTGTGTCGACTAGCGTGCTGGACATGATTTGGAAGAATCCTAAGAATATATCTAGTTGATATGTCGACACCATATTAAGATCGAAGTATTTGACAAACATCAAAGACTACCTTTGATATTTTGGAATCCAAAGACTTGAAAGAAGTTGTCTCAGCACTAAGTTTTTCAAAAACTACCTTTGATAAGAAGACAATTATCTACCTGGAACAATTATGAATGTGGGATAATGGTTTTCAACAATTTGCAAGTTCTGACAACGTGATAGTGCTTCAAAAGACTAAAGTGCATGTTCTTGATATGTATCCACTTCTTAGGAACAAACTGTCAGAGACGATTATATTTAGTTTAGTATAAATAACAGGCTCATGCATTGTAATCAAGGTTGTAAAAATTCATATATTTCTCTATAAAATTGGAGTACCCGAGTTAAAGAGTGAAATAGTTAATTAGGAACATGTATGAGTATGCGTCCATTTCTTTCATTATTTTCATGTTTCCTTAATTGAAACATTTTTGCTTTAATTGTCATTTACTACATTTTTTGTTTAATGTCATTTATTGTACTTTTCGTTTATTACATTGATTCAAGCTTTTTAGCCATTAAAATTTGTGTTTGTTTTGTCTTCGTACAAACATTTACATTCAATTCGTAAACACATTTTCTTGTATATTTATTTTTCACATATTGCTTATGAGATTTTTCGAGTTTATCTCACAGATGAACTAAACTCGTGATTGTTTGCTAAAAACACCTGCAAACACCGATATAGTGTTTAAACCCTATTTGGATTGCAAAGAAGCATGCATGCGACATCCAAAACAGGTGGGCGAATTAACAGCTTCGGCGCTCCCCAAGTTGAAAAACTCGGTCGAACAAACTTATTTTCAAGTAGATCCTCTAGCTATTTCTTCAGCTCACTCGGCTTTCAAGCAAACATCATATAAAGAGTTATCGACGTATGACTAGTATCAAGTAATAAGTCTATAGCAAACTCAACTTCACGCTCTGACGACAAATCACTAATGTCATATGGGAACACTTTAGGAAACTCACACACCACAGGTAGATCCATAATCATTTTATCAGTTCCCCCACTCAAGGATGCGAGCACCATGAACACTTGAGCACTTTCTCTTAAGGATATCTCTACTTGCCCAGTAGTTATGAAACTCGACTCAATACTCTCCTTGAATTCATGAAACTTCACTAATTTATCAAAATAATTGATATTCACATGGTTGAACTCCAACTAATTCATTCTCAGAATAACATCAAGTTGACTTAGAAGAAAAGAAAAACAAGTCAAATCCAAAATCTCTACCATAAATTATCAAAGGACAATTCAAACAGACCAACGAAGTAGTCATTAAACCATTAGTTGGGGGTATCAATGATCATGCTACCACTTCTTAAGAATGTGTGGTTGAGTCTAACTCAACCCTACAAAATCAGCTTGTAGGGTGATGATTGCCCCCATTTATAAGGAAATGTTCATATCATATATTATCTGATATGAGACTCTTAACACACACCATCATGCATATGACTGGACATCTGCAGTGTGGAAATAAATGGTGGGTGACCCGATAGTGGAAACTTGATAGTAGGTGGCCCACTGAGGTCCTGGATCGGAACCAGACTTTGATACCATCTTAAGAATGTGTGGTTGGGTCTAACTCAATCTTACAAAACCGACTTGTAGGGTGAAGATTTCCCCCATTTATAAGGACATGTTCAGGCCATATATTATCTGATGTGAGACTCTTAACATCATTCAAAGAAGGCACTTCCAAATTCAATTTTGACCCACACTCAACAGATATAAACAAATGTGTCATTGCCGTATCAATAATAGTAATCAAAGGAATATTATTAATAAAATATGTATCTCGAATCAAGTTATCAGATACAATATTCTCTGCTCCACTCAAAGCAAAAACTTCCCCTCTATACCAAGCCTTCTTAGATTTCTCACACTGAGTACTAATATGATTATGCTCTTCAAAATTAAAGCAATTCAGATTATTACTCTTGCAGTCTGTAGCACGGTGACCTGGCTTCCCACACTTGAAGCAATTCACAGTTGTGCTCTTGCACTAAAGAACATGATGTCTAAACTCACCACATCTGAAACACCCACTACTACAAAAAAAACTCATTTAACAACGGTTGGGAATGACATATAATGACATGGGTGAGGGCGTTGTTATGTAGAGTGTTGTAGTAAGTATGCTACTTATAATCACGGTCCTGTGACCATTGTTATATTTTGGAAAGCGTGTGTTATATTACAACGGTTATGTTTATCAACCGTTGTGATATATATAAAATATCACAACGGTTATGAGTTTCAACCATCGTGGAATGTTCCTTTTAGTTTATTATAAACAAGTATATATTGTTTTTTTAACCATACACTAATTAAAGAAATACAACCATTTAAATTGGTAAACTGTATAATCTGAAAATTAAAATATTCTTGAAAACCAACATAAACAGACCATTGTTTTCTGAATTGCATCAAACTCATTCAACACATTTTATGTTCTTTAACACAAAAATGTATCGATGATATGTTTCCTTCATTACATCTATATATTTTATTATAGTACCTCATTATTGTGATAAGTGGCGAGTATGAGGTAAAGTAGAAATTTAGATATAGATGAATTGAAGCAAACAAAACATTCAACCATATATTATGAGTTAAAGGAACATAAAATGTGCTGAAATGAGATGGAAGCAATTCGAAAAACATTGATTGATTTAGGTTGGTTTTCAAATACATCTTAATTTTTAGATTATAGGTTTCTATGTCAAATTAAATGATCGCATTTTCAATAAAAAGGATGGTGAAACAAACAATATACACAATATATAATAAATTAAATTTCAAATACAATATCAAAAGGACAGTGAAACAAACTATATATATATATATATATGTGTGTGTGTGTGTGTGTGTGTGTGTGTGTGTATCTTATAAACTCATACTATACGCTTGCGACCACCACCACCATCATCATGTATCATCTTTACTATACAGCTTCAGTTATTTCAAATAAAGGAAAATTAGTTAGTATTCAAAACAAAACCAAAAAAAATTAAAACAAAACCCTAAGTGGGACTGTAACAAAACAAGATACATTATTAGCATATGTAACAAACAATATGTCCCATAACCAAAGTATGATCCATTGAAGACGAATCTAAAAAATATGAGAACAATCAACGCAGTCAACACAACCAACATGAAGCAAACAAGATAATATGAACTATCTAACAAGAAGATTGAAGAAGAAGAATACCTTATTTTCCATAACATCATCACCATGGAGAAGAATACCTTATTTTCCATAGCATCATCACCATGTACAAGGGAAACAATGAAGAAAATTAGTTAATATTCAAAAACAAAACAAGCAAAAGTTGAAATAAAACCCTTAAGGAATACCTTATTTTCCATAAAGAATATGTACATTACGCCTTCTACCACCAGCATCATCACCATGTTCATTTAGTTTTAGACACTACAAGAAGGAATGCGAGGATGAAGAAGCCTAAATAAAAAGCTTCATACTTCTTGTATTCCTTTTTGCAGATATTAAAAAAAGATGAAGTCTTGCTGCCAAAAATATTGAGAAAAAATGGGTGTTATGGTTTCACTGTGAAGGAAATGGCGCTACATGTAAATAAGGGAAACTTAATTCACTTATATGGTAAATATTTCACAACGGTTAATGAATATAATTGTCATGATAGGTATATATTTATTATAAAAATATCACAACGGTTATCCATATTAATCGTAGTGTTTACCCCTTTAATTGGTACAAGGTTTGAATCCTTACTGCAACATTTTTTCCATTTTATATGATTATTTAATTACGGTTATAAAACGTAATCGTTGTAATACTACAACCTTTGTTTTTCCTAGAAGAGGGAAAACACTCATCCCAAGTAGTGATTTAAATTTGTTTTTCATTTTTCAAAATTATCGTTCGGGAATATCAAACATTACACGTTATCATCAATGCAAGCATTAAAGTATCAAATTTTTCATCTTCATCCTCATCTATAAATACATAGTTTTACATTTCTTCGTAATATCCGGTAACAATGAATTCTACAAATGATCAGAATGCCAACAGAAACATCACAAAGATCACTACTAAGCAACGTCAGCAACCAAGTGAGGAGGTCCAACAAGCTGTCAACCAGGCTGAATGCGTTAAGGGTGAGGAAGAAGAAAAATAAGATGAAGAAGTCAAAGAAAAGGAAAAAAAATGAGAGGAGGATATATTATTATAACTCTGATGAACGGAGTGATGACAATTCCCTAGACTATGAAGATGTCTTTATAGCTATGGGTTATGATCCTTGAAAAATATATGGACACCCTTTTTTTAAATATTAATGAACTTATCTATTATATATATTCTTGTCTTTCATTTTTTTAATTTGATCAAATTCTTCTCATTAACTTAAAAATGCTAAAAAAATGAAATAAAATACATGTTTAAAATGGAAAGTAAATTTTAAAAAAATGTAGTTATTATTGAATCTAATTACACATCAGTTTGATACTACGAATTCGAAAATATATGTTTAAAATGGAAAAAAGATGTAGTTGTTGGGAATCGAAGTTTGATACATATCACAACGATGGATATACCACAATCGTCATGATATATTACTTTGGTAATTAAATTTCATAATGAAGCGATTGAGTTTAATTTTGGAATTAAAAAAATTTAAAAAAAATGTCACAACGGTTGAAATAAACAACCATTGTTATATACAAATATTAAATAAAAATAATAGAATAATGTCTTAGTTTAGAGATTTCACAACGGTGTACGCATGATCTGTGGTGACCATAGCGTCGTTGTTAACACGTTTTATAGCAGTGACCTCACAAAAGTAGGAGTTCTTCCCTCGCTTTGCTTTTTCCCACCTATAGTCTTCTTATCAAACCATTAACTTCTCTTTGTCAACTGAAACACTATATGGTTTCTCACGATTTTGATTCTTTCTTTTCTTCTCACTGATATTCTTATAATGAGAAGACTGGGCTTTATTATCCTCATCATATATTATGCACTTATTTATCAGCACAAAAATCTGACAGATCTCCTGATACTCAATACCTTGCTTAATCTCGAGGCGCAATCCGCTCTGGAATTTGATGCACTTCGAACCCTCAACATCCACACTATTATAATATAGACAAAACTTCACCGGCTCTTCAAACTTAGCAACATATTCTTCAAACTTATTTTTCCGGATTTTTTAAAATTCCGATGGTTCAAATTCAACAAACAAAAAATAATTGAAAAGTACTATAATTTATCGAAAATTCTAAAATTTTCGGTATGTAAAAAGAAATTCAAAATTTTCGAAAATATGTTAAAAAATTCTGATATTTCTTCAAATTTTTCCAAAAAGTTTATTCATTTTTACAAAAGTTTCAAAAAACTCTGATATTTTTCCAAAGATTCCGATAAATACAATAAAAAATTCAAAAATAAAATTTAATAAGAGTATAAAAATAATAACATCCATTATGTGGGGTGTCCGATTTAATTGAGGGGTTGACGAATTGATATTGATAATTTCCTTTATAATAATTATCTTTTCCTTATAAAAGATGGAGTATGTATTAGATATAGATAGTACTATAGTATGTACAACTCATGATGATATTGTTAGTTTCCCTTATAAGTAATAAGTGTTTTTCCTTTATAATATATGGAGAATTTACTAGATACTACCGTAGGGGTACTTCAGTGCTAAAACGTTTGCAAAATCAAATGATAAGATTTGACTGCTACTACTTCAAATCATGGATCTCTTCACCACTAGAGGACGTTGGATTTCCTCACTTTCAAGTTCCAACTGTGCAACTTTAATTTCAATGTTAGAAAGATAAATGTGTGATCCAAGAGATATTTGAATTTTGAAGCCTATACATTTATTTCACTTTCTAGTGCCGCATTCTACGTTGAAAGATAAATGTGTGATCCAAGAGATATTTAAATTTTGAAGCCTATGCATTTATTTCACTTTCTATTGCCGCATTCTACGTTGAGGCGTTAGACATGTTTTGGCCGTTACAACGGATGCATTAACTACTTTACTACTTTGTAACTAACTAATTTTTTTATTTGCTCATTAATTACTAATTCTGTTACTTGTAATGATTGAGTTCATATTCCATTGAATTTCCGATTTGTCTTGACTTTTATATATATATAATCACAAAGTATTACTGTAGTTAATGCATCCATTGTAACGACCAAAATATGTCAACGCCTCAACGTAGAATGCGACAATCCATTCTGCAAAATTGTGGGATATTGTTAAGATTTAGTGTCACTTAAAAAATTCTTGAAAATATTTGAACAAAGTAGATTGGATGGAGTTTTTTATCTCTCAAATTTTATAGATTTAATTTATTTTTAACCCACAATTTCGTAACTAAAATTGATTCGAACAAATCTGATCATTAATAGATATAATTGAATTGAGTTCGCAGATCGTATATAAAAATAAAAAATAATTTTTTGATAATTCTTTTAATTTAAAAATGTTGTGACACAGTTGACTATGATTGTCTAAATTTTAAAACATAAATAAGATGAAACATATAATATAATATAAAATACAATAAAATTCATACGTCAAAACAACAGTTAAAAATAATATCAAATTAAAAAAAAACACGTTATTTCTATAAAATCCATAAATTAAAATGATATAATAAAATCAAAGAAGCACATAAAAACCACTAAAATTATATAAATTTATAGGTTGAGTATTTGTCTAGTAAAAATATTGCTGGTGCGTAAAAAATTAGAGCAAAAAAGTAGATTGTAGTCATATAATTGTTTTATTTTATTTATTTAAAATAATGATAAATCACTAACTTTACATCAACACGTTGGGTCAAGTCCATTGGTTGAGAAACTCAAATCCAATATCCAAACAAAACTTATGCGAGTTGTCATGAGATGAGTAGGGTATACCCATAAATGAATTAGTTCGGATAATTTAGTGGTTTGATTTGATTTTGATCGACGGGTTCACAGGTTGACTTACACCTGTGAACAACCCTTCTTTGAACTCTTGACAAATACTCTTGCAAATTTTAATTAGCAATATGTAGTCGTTAGGCCTTTAATGTCACACAACAATTTTTTTATGATTGATCGATATATAGACACTTAAGTTCTAGTGGTTGTCATATGTCTTAATGATGCGTCTTTTAACTTTTAGTTGTTTAATTTCATTAATATTTCATATTGATGTTCCCATTGTTTCACCCTCTTTGTTGTTGCAATGTATTAAAAAGAGAACATTGTCAAGAAATTTCAAGGTATGTACAACATCATGGGCACCAAACTCTTTTAACAAAATGATGGAAATGAGTGATCAAGAGGAGGTTGTTTTGTCAGGATCTGAGAGTGTTGTCGTACCCTCCCCACCAAGAAAAATGTTGCCCGTAATTTTTGTACCTTTCCCATTTGACACCAATAGGTCATCACTCCATTTTTACATGGTTTAAGGCATAAGTCTCATCCTCTGTGGAAGCTAAGGTAGACATCCAACCCAGAAGGTATGCGAAAATAGTGGAAAAGATCCTTACTAATATACCATTAACCAAGGTCTTGTCTAAAAAGAGAATATTAAAGGACCATAAAATTGGGAATATTACTGATGTTAAGAGGGGAAGGTTGACCTTTGAGGTGGGGTGAGAGGATTAGATCAAAACCCGAAAAACTAATACTCATGATAGAACCAGAACCACCCCCACACGTTCAGAAGTACGAACTATCCCATAGGAAGTAGAAAAAAAATAGTAGCGGAAACGATAGATGGCTTGATAAGTGGGCATGGATACCTAATACTAATGAGAGTGAGGTTGAGGAATCATTTTTGAAAGAGTCACCAAACTCATTAATCGTCGAGCTAAAACGATGTTAAACAAAGCGCTGAGTCGGAGGCAACCCACACTTTTCGCACTAATTTGTTTTCTTCTTGTTTGATTTTTTTTTCTCTTTCAGTTAATAAAAAGCACATGAACATTAAGCGAAACAAGTGATAAAAGTTGAGAAAAATCGATAAAGAAACTATGCCCGAAAAACCCGAAAAAACCACAAGATAACCAAATTCTCCATACCAAAACCAGGGAGCTAATACATGCGGACGTAACACATACTACGGGGCGTAATAGCCCTCATCCAAAACCCTATTTAAAAATAAGGCCCATACATAATCCAAATACCTGCTACAGGCGACCGTAGCAGGCTCCAGCACTACACCCATCTCTCTCACCCAATCATTCCCATTAATTCACCTTTAAGCCTTTAAAATATGTTTTTCAATTCATATTATCACCAAATCTCTCTCTCTCTCTCTCTCTCTTTATTTTTCTCTCTCTCTCTCTCTGAACCTCTAATCTTCATATTTATCTCCATATTCTCTCCAAAAACATACCAAGCCCTCATTAAAACAAAAATAAATCTTCAACAATTATCCTACTCCCACCACCAATTAAAAAACTACCTTCATAAAACTTTCACCAATCATCATTATCTCTAATCACACTTTCGTGCATAAAAATTTATAAACTTAATTCAAATTTTTCGAGTTTCATCAACAATGGAACCAAAAACAAGTAAGAAAGGGAAATACGTTGTTGAATCTTCAATACCCAAAAAGAGAGGAAGCATTAGAGCCTCATATCCTCACAACATCGTCTTTGAGAATGATGCCCAAGCCAAACGATATTCCCCTGTAATCAAGCGGAAGCTCACACCAACAAGGAGGCTGGCCCCGATTAGTCTAACCATGGTGTGGTTACTGCTATGGAGGAGGACATTGTCCCACCTCCTACTCATCCTACTCAACATGAACCCGAGCCTTCAAATGATAATCAGAATAGATGGAGGTGAATACCTTTTAAATGATAACCCCGATTAGGTCCATGGTCTTACTTCGGTTAGTGTTCTTGTGAATACCTTTTAAATTATAACCCCGATTAGGTCCATGGTCTTACCCCGATTAGTGGTCTTACTTCGGTAGATGAATTTGAAAAAAGTTCCAATTTATATAGCTGAGCAAAAGCAACAAATCCCTGACGAATAATCCGGTCGAGTGAAATCTACTGTTTATCTATTTTCTATAAATTGTGTCGAAACTCTCGTAATATAAATGACTTGAATTGTATGGATGTGTCAGAGTGAGAACCCTGACCCTAAGTCCTTTTTATCTCAATTATGATTTAAGTAATTTTTAATTAAGATGTTCTTCTATGTTTTTCTATAAGAGCTTTTTATTTTTTTTCAAAATCTCAATATTTGATCTCTCTAGATATGCATCAATAGAACGGAGTTTGATACTCAATTCATTGGTCTTTATGGTTTGATAATCTTTTACTACTTCGCATAACCGTGTACTTGCAGCGTGTTGAAGAGAAAACTATAATCCTGGATAGAGCTCAACTAATTCAAATAAGAAATAGAACCCAATACATCCTATTTTAAAAAAAAAAAAAAGAATAAAGCTAATGAGTATATCTATTCTTTAGCTGCTTTCCACCACTAACAATCACTCTGTTGTAGTAGTATAATATGTTGAACGACCTAGAAGAACATATCCACTAACTCAAACTCATAAATAAAGAAAGATATCCTCCACTGAAAATTACACCTAACCAAACCACCATCTAACACTGTTACCTCACTAACCCTTCTACCATGATGACGATTGCTAAGATAAAGTCTCTCAAATCCCTCTATAAGGAGAATAGTCGTCAACATAGGATCATCCTAAACTGAAGTAAAATTTTCAAAACTGACTAATCTTTGGTGTCCCTCAACAAACTAGTTAGTAAACTCTCTTACTTTAGATCCCTTTCCACCAAGACGAGACATAATGATGATTGGAAGATCTACCTCCCTTTAAAGAAGAAACCACTTGGTACTCATACCCAACCGTAAGGATATCCCTCCATAGCCCACTAGTTTGAGATAAAAGTCGTAAATATCATTTTCCTAGCAAAGCCAAATTAACCATGTGAAGATCCCAAACTCCCAATCTGCCCCACCACTTAGGTTTACAAACACTAGACCAGCAAACCCAAGGTATCTTAGGTTCACCTCACCCTCCCCACAAGAACCTCATCTAAATCCTCACAATCTTCTTCCAAACCTTACCAAAGGAACAAGAAATAGAAAATCGGTCTCGAATTAAGAACTGAATTTAGTAGAATAATTCTACCTCTAGGCTAACATACCTATGAAGTCGGGTAAGAAACCTTCTAAATATAAGATTGTTGAGAGGATCCCAAGAAGACTCAAGATGGAGGTAGCACTCACAGGAAGCCTTCTGTATTTAAAATAAAAGGTTTCAATCTTGCAATGGGAAAACTCACTCATCTAACTCTAAAAAAGAAGAATCTCCATTAATATCGACAACTCAACAAAATTAACCCAGAATCTCGATACTAATTCAAAACCTTAAAAGATAAATTTGATAAACCAAAAAGATTATACATCAATACTTCGACCCTAATTTAAAAGTTTAATATTTTTATTTTTTATTTTATGATTCAAGCTAACGAGTTATTGAATTAAATTTAAACAAAAAATAAAAGTTTTAATTAAACTCGGATTGAGTTTTTAAAAAAAATAATTTTTTAACTAGTGGAACAATTCCAAGAAAAATCATTAAAGTATGTGTATCATATACCTCTTTCTTGTATCTGAATTCTCAAGTGGTTAAAGCGGCACAAAAATAAATGTCCTAACTTCCCATCCATGTGCAAGGTAGTAAATCTATTCACAACTACACAAGCTCTACTTTTGAGAATGATAATACATGCCTTCAACCTCACCAACACCTAATACTAAAACTTTGTTCAATACTCTCACAACAATAACTTTGGTTTGCAACATCCTCACATGACTTCATCACCTTAAATATGAATCTACACATTCATTCAACTCTCATGCCATGGAAGCCTTTCGATGCTTCACAGCATCTTTGTTGTTGCTACCATTGTTTTTCCTCCTTCTTCTCCATAAAGGATACCATCTTAATTCCTTCTTCGTTTTTCCTTTCTTTCTTCCTACCATAAAAGATACTAACAAACAGTTACTTGCAAACTCTGCATATAGAAGCTTTGAACATAAAACAAACGGTAGCATTAAGGTATTATTTTAATCAGGAAGAAAAGTTTCAGCTCAAGTTTTTGTTTATGCAGCTTTTTTCTTTCTTCATTTTTATTGCATGCAGAAAATTATGACTAGCTTGGGTAAAGTTGAAGAAAGTTTAGCAGAAGCTCGAGCCTCGATTCGAAAGGCAATTCTGTCGAGGAATTACAGTAGTGCTTCACAGAAGCATAATATCTTTGTCTCAAAAGAGTCCATCTACAGAAATCCATATGCTTTTCATCAGTTAACTATCATCTTCTTCACTCATAATCATGGTTTAAAATTGCGGTCGCAGTGTAACCTCCAAATGTATTTGAAATAACAGTTATATATTGCTAACAAGTCCTTGTTTCAATTTTTCCATAAATATGTGAAAATCAGGAGCCACATGGAGATGGTGAAGAGATTAAAGATTTGGGTTTACAAAGAAGGAGAACTACCAATAGTACATGATGGACCAGTGAGCAATATATATGCAATTGAAGGACAATTCATTGATGAAATAGACAATAGCAAAAAGAGTCCCTTTAAGGCTAAGAACCCTAATGAAGCACACATTTTCTTCCTTCCCTTGAGTGTAACAAATGTGGTTCAATATGTTTATAAGCCTATTGTTACCAAAAGGGATTTCAAACGCGATCGACTTCAAAGATTGGTGGAGGATTATATAAATGTTGTTGCTGATAAGTATCCTTATTGGAATAGAAGCAATGGTGCTGACCATTTTCTTCTCTCTTGTCATGATTGGGTAATTATCCATGCAAATTTTCTTGTCACTTTGTTTAACCTCTAAGCACCGATACCTCTGAAGAAAGGTGTGTCAATGTCAGCGTCTGAAAGTGACTTTGATACTGACACTTGTAATTATGTTTAATTTATCATTTCTTTTCAAATTTCATGTAGGCACCAGATATCTCAAATGCGAATCCAAATTTGTTCAAAAACTTCACAAGAGTCTTATGCAATGCCAACACTTCTGAAGGGTTCAAGCCCAAAAGAGATGTTTCCATTCCTGAAGTGAACTTACCTGTTGGAAAACTAGGCCCACCAAATCTGGGCCAAAGCCCGAAAAACCGAACTATATTAGCCTTTTTTTCTGGTGGAGCCCATGGAGACATTAGAAAACTTTTACTAAATCATTGGAAAGACAAAGATACACAAATTCAAGTTCATGAGTATCTTCCAAAGGGTCAAAACTATACACAGTTAATGGGACAAAGCAAATTTTGTTTGTGTCCAAGTGGATATGAAGTGGCTAGTCCAAGAATTGTGGAAGCAATAAATGTTGGCTGTGTGCCTGTGATCATTTCTAAGAATTATTCTTTGCCTTTCAATGATGTGTTGAATTGGAGTGAGTTTTCAGTAGAGATTTCTGTGGAGAAAATATCAGAGATTAAGACTATATTACAAAATGTTTCAAAAAGTGAGTACATGAAGTTGCATATGAATGTTAGGAAAGTTCAAAAGCATTTTGTTATGAATAGGCCTGCTAAGCCTTTTGATGTGATGCATATGATACTTCATTCAATTTGGCTTAGAAGGCTTAATTTCAGACTCAAAAAAGTGTAGTTTCTAATAGTAATTGTTAGTGGTTAATATGTTATAAAAATGAGAGAATTGATAGGAGGGATATGATCCTAGATGTTCCCTCTTCACAATACTCATAACAGAAATGAAAGTCTTGGATATTGAATTGAATTTCTTTAATTTGATTTGAGTTGTTTTTGTACCGAAATGAGTGTATATATGGTTCATAAACACTCTTAGGAAGGTAAAGAAATATTTGTCTTTTCGAGGGTAATATTTATATATGGATCATAACATTATTGTTTGGGAGTTTGGGAGCATTGAAGTGTCAACGGGCTACAAGTTTAAAATTGGGTTAAATATATAAAACCCCCCTGTCATTAGGGCGGGTTTTGGTTTTACCCCCTTTAAGATTTTTTTTTATAGACGCACCCTTATAAAAGGAAAACTCAGATTCTACCACCCCCTATTACTGCCCTGCTGATGTGGACAATGATGACTGGGCTATGGGGTGTGACTGGACAATTGTGAAACCTTGCTAAAACTATTTGAAATTCCCCCCCGTGATTTAGGGTTCCCAATCTCAGTTTGGAAGAAGCAGGAAGACGAAGTGACTCCATGGGAGAACGCAATGATTCACGCAAGGAAGAACGCAAGGAAGAAGACGAATCAACGGATTTACAGGTTTGTTTAGCAATGTTGATGATGTTAGGTAGTTATATTTTCGGCATCTTCATCTTCTTCTGTTTCCATTTTCAGAAAAAAAAACTTCTGTTTAATGTGGTGTTTCGACATGGAGGTGAGTTTGTGAAGCACAGTGCAACCGAAACAATATATAGGGGTGGTGTTTCTACTCTAGTTTCTGGGGAACACTTAGATAGATTTACCACTTTACATATTAACAACATAGTCAGTGGATGGGGATACCATGTAGGATCGTTTCGGTTGTGGGCTAGGATCCCTGAAATTGCTCCCAGTCATTTTCAGATTAAGAACGATGAGGATGCATATGATTTCGCATGTTACCATTCTGCAAATGAAGTTGATGGTGAGCTTTTTGTTGAACATAATGCTAGTGGTAGTGCAATAAACCCTAGGTGTGTCAATCATTGGTCTGAGTCAGAGGATAGTGATGAAGATAATGTAGATAGTTTGGACGATAGTGAGGATGAGAGAACCACTGCCTTTGAAGATGGTTTTGAAGGTATAGATGTCTCTCTACCAGTCAGTCAAGGTCCAATAATTTGTGGTTTCTTAACTGGTAGTAGTAAGAAATGTGTGGAAGATGAGGATGATGAGGATGATGATGCTTATGTGAGTGAAGAGTTGTTGAGTTCTGATGTTGATAACTCAGATGGAGAGAAAAAACCAAAGTTTGAGAAGTTTAAAAAAGAACAGATGAATAAAAAATTCAAGTTCAAATGGGGTATGGAGTTCAATTCCCTAGATGAGTTTAGGGGAGCAATTCGTGAGTGGACTATTTTGAATGGGAGGGAAATAAGATTTGTGAAAAATGAGGGGTATAGAGTGAGAGTGGAATGTAAAGTGAATTGTGGTTTTTTAATGCTTTGTTCCAAAGTGGGCCACAAGCACACTTATGCTATAAAGACTATAAAGGATACCCACACATGTGCTAGGGTTTTAGATAACAAAACAGCTAGTTCAAAGTGGGTTGCAAAGGCTGTGGTTAAGATGCTTCAAACTTCAGAGAAGGTGAGAATCATTGATATCATTCAGCATATTAGGCAAACCTTTGCAGTTGGTATCACTGTTGCTAGGGCTTGGAAGGCTAAGATGATTGCCAAGAAAATCATAGAAGGTGATGCAGATCAAGAGTATGCTAGCCTATGGAGATATGCAGCTGAGTTGAAGAGGGCAAATCCTGGGAATACTGTAAAGATAAACACAGAAAGAGCATCATCCTCCATTCAACCAAGATTTGGATCCTTTTACTTTTGTTTTGATGGATGTAGGAAGGGTTTCAAGAATGGTTGTAGACCCTTCATTGGAGTTGATGGGTGTCACTTGAAAGGAAGATATGGAGGTCAGCTTTTGATTGCTGTTGGAAGGGATCCCAATGATCAATATTTTCCACTTGCATTTGGTGTGGTTGAAACTGAAACTAAGGAATCATGGAGGTGGTTCATAAATTTGGTGATGGAAGATGTTGGCATTGAAAACAGATATGTTTTTATTTCTGACCAGCAAAAGGTAAACATATGTTGTCTGTCATATTATATTCTGGTTCTTGTCATATGTGATATTCAAACTACCTAACTTGTCTGCATTGACTTTGTTTATTCATCATTTGTCAAATTAAGAATATATTATGCATGTTATAAAGTCAGAATTGAAAGGTGGGTGTTATTATGTCATTGCCAAGTATTGTGCCATGTCTTATGGAAATGCAGACACATTGCACATGGATGATGCATTTTCTGCTATGTACAACAACTGATTCACACACTGACTCAGCCAAAGTTTCTTTTTAATTTAAAATGAAATATTCTGGTTCTTGTCATATGTGATATTCTGGTTCTTGTCATATGTGATATTCTGGTTCTTGTCATATGTGATATGTGATATGTGATATTCTTTTAATGCAACTATTTTGCTTGCTAGAGATAAACCAATTGTGACAATGTGTGAATGGATTAGGATGTATCTAATGAATAGATGTAGTAACTCCACTGTGAAACTGGATAAGTGGCCACATAGGGTAATGCCCATTCCTAGGAGAAGGTTAGATACTGAGGTTGCTAATAGTGGTCATTGGTTACCTACTTGGTCTAAGGATGAAGTATTTCAAGTCAGTCATGCATATAACAGACAAGAGTTTATTGTGGACATAGCCAAAAGAGCATGCAGCTGTAATTTTTGGGAATTGGTTGGCATCCCATGCAGGCATGCTATTGCTGCATTAGGCTTTAGGCAACAATCACCTGAGCTGTTTGTACATGAGTGTTACTCAAGAGAGAAGTATGCATTGGCCTATGGTTTTGCTATCAGTCCTATAAATGGCATTGATATGTGGCCTGAGGTTGAATGTGAAGAATTGTTGCCTCCTAAGTACAAAAAGGGTCCTGGTAGACCTAGAAAACTCAGAATTAGGGAGAGTGGGGAGGAAGGTGCAAGAAGAAGGCTACCAGGTGTATCTTATAGATGCACTAGGTGTGACAAGACTGGGCATAATGTGAAATCATGCAAGGCCAAGAAACAACATCCAAATGCACTAAAAAGAAAGGTAATTATTTGTTTCTGCTAATGTTATGTTTCTACTGCCTAGGTGCTAATGATATTTTTCTGCTAATGTTCTGTTTCTACTGCCTGTGCAGCAGATGAATAGACCACAAGGTGAGCAAGATCAAAGTCAGGCTGGTGTTGAACAAACTCAGCCTGGTGCTGAACCAAGTCAGCATGGTGTTGAACCAAGTCAGCCTGCTGTTGAACCAAGTCAGCCTGCTGCTGAACCAAGTCAGCATGGTGTTGAACCAAGTCAGCCTGCTGTTGAACCAAGTCAGCCTGGTGTTGAACCAATTCAGCCTAGTGTGGTGACCAGCCAAACTCAGCATAATGTAGAACAAGATCAAAGTCAGCCTAGTGTGGGGATCACTCAAAATCAGCCTAATGTTGAACAAAGTGTGCAAGCATCTGCAATGGCTAAGGGAAAAGCAAAAAGGAGGTCAAGCCATTGAGAAAGAGGCAAAGTGAGAGAATTAAGGAAAATTGGTTTAAAAAACCAAAACCCAACTCAGGTCCAGGTTCAGACCCACAACAGCCTTTGACTTTCCCTGAAGAAGATGGACATGCCCTGAGGAAGAAGGCTACAAGGAAGAAACAAAAGGAGAAATGCATCAATGGGCTCTAACTAGATTTTATGTTATGTTTCAATTCTGCATATTTTGTAATCAAGATGATATTTTGTAAACAACATGATATTTTGTATTCTAGATCAATTCTGAATATTTTGTAATCAAGATGCTTAATGTAGACCCTTCCATTTTGGTAAACAAGATTCTGCTTTATGTTACTTCTTCCATATTGTTACTTCTTCAATTCTGCTTTATGTTACTTCCTCCATATTGTTACTTGTTCAATTCTGCTTTAGAATCATGCATTATGTATAAACCAGAATTACAACTAGAATCTTGTAATGTTCTGTCATATGTCATATGTGATATGTGATATGCAGAAACCAATATTACAACTAGAAACAATAATGCAGAAACAATAATGCATTAAACCAGAATCATGCATTATGTATAAACCAGAATCATGCATTATTACAGAATCAATAATTCAGAAACAAGCAACAAATGATGGCCCTGTAACAAGCATAATGTATAAACCAGAATCATGCATTATTACATTATCATAAACCAGAAACAATGAACAAATAATGGCCCTGCAACAAGCATAATGTATAAACCAGAAACAACCAACTAATATAAACCAGAAACAAATAATGCAGAAACAACCAACTATCATAAACCAGAAACAATCTCATTTTATTTAACTTTGTCATCAACATTACAACTTTGTCATTAATTCTTTACAAATGGTTAAACAATAAGGCAAAAAAAATACAGAGCATTATAATTCCTATCTTAAGCTTCCTATTAACACTTCTCTGCACATCAAGCTTCATCTTCACCTTCTCTAGTTTGACTCTCAATGCTTCAAATTTCACTTCTTCCATTACACAATTCTTGCAAACAGATTGCATAGCCCCGATATCTTTGACTGACTTTTCCATTTCATCATCCCATGCAAATAACTCACAACCATTAGTGTTATTGCGACATTTCCAGAACTTCCGATTGCGATTTTTGCTTGTACTTGAAACCCACAACTTCATTGATCTCCCACAACCACAAACGGGTAACCCTGGAATCGAAACCGAAGCACTGCTTGCAGTAGACATAATCAAGAGGAGAAGAAGAATGGAGATTGTGATTGGAGATTGTGAAGCGAAAACGAAAGCGAAAACCCTGGAATCGAAACCGAATAACATGCAAAATGAGAAGAAGATTGGAACCCTAGAAATTGGGATCTTTTATGGAACCCTAGAAATTGTCCAGTCACACCCCATAGCCCAGTCATCATTGTCCACATCAGCAGGGCAGTAATAGGGGGTGGTAGAATCTGAGTTTTCCTTTTATAAGGGTGCGTCTATAAAAAAAAATCTTAAAGGGGGTAAAACCAAAACCCGCCCTAATGACAGGGGGGTTTTATATATTTATCCCTTTAAAATTTAAGAGAATCGGAGGATTCTTGTTGTCACCCGCCAGATAAATCTGGCACCTCCAAGTTGTATGAAAAGATCAAAGTAATATTGAAAATTTTCTCCCACATTTTCAAAATTTGCATTTCAATTGCGAAAATTTCAAATTTTTAGCACGATATCGAAAATTTCAAAACAACTATTAGAAATATATAAAATAAAAAAAAATAAAAAAAAAGTAAGTTAATACTGTAAATTTCATTATTTCCGGTACTTTTTACCAAAAATTGTAAAATTTTAGATAATTTTTACCTTAAATTTCAAGATTTTCGTTGTTTTTTATCGAAAATTTTAAAATTTTCGATATTTTCCTCAATATTTTCACTGGAAATTCAAAAAAAAATCCAGTAGTTTAGAAAACTAGTTTTGCAACGTACCGAAAATTTCAAAATTTCCGGTAGTTATAAATATTTAGTCTTCTACCGGAAATTTTAAAATTTTCAGTAGTTGTCCTCTTTGTTTTTTTTTTCTTATTGTTTTTTTTAATCTTCTTTTGAAGTGAAATCCAGAAGCAGAGACGGTACTATTGTAGGGGGAGTTACAGATCGAGCATCAAATTAGGGAAGGGTTGCGAGTGGTGTTGACGCTGAGTCATCCCATCTACGGGCAGGACGAGTGGTCCACGCCTATTCATACCATAAGCGGATGGCGGAGCGGGGTCATTTCTGGGCACCTCGTACCACTCGCTGCCGTGGAATTGATCAGTAGAGCAGGATACAAATGAGGTGATGGCCAACATTCTTATAGTTGATCCTATTTGGCTCTTTCGATCCCATTTTGCCGCTGTCGGGGATGGTGTTTTTACTGGATCACACTGCGATAGTTTCTTTGTTTTTTAGTTTTGCACATAATGTTCATATTATGTATAATCTTATTTTAAACTTTGCTACCATACGTGTGCATATGCATACTTCGATACTGGTACATTTTATCAGTGGTGTATATACTTGTTATGTTTGATGTTTGTTCAAGTGTTTGGTTATGACACTTGCTTTTGGTTTGCACGGTGATGCAACACCATGACATGATGGGAGAAAGTTACTAGTTAAGCATAATAAAGGTGTCGAGCTTACGACGTAAAACAAGCATGTTTTATTAATATTTTTTAATGTTTTTGTTTGTTGTTTAGACGTAAACTTTGGTTGACTAATTTGAGGATGCTTGGTGTTTTTTCAAGTATGATTGTTTCAACTTGCGAATATGATAATGATAGTGTTTGAAGTTGGTGTCATGCAAGGTGATTTTTTTTCTCTTTCTATAGCATAACATGATTAGGAAACGTGTCATTTGTACAACTACCATACTATTTATTCTTTTTGCATTACTTGTTCATGAATCGAATCACTTTAGTTCCAAGCCCCCAAATATGAGGAAGCTTTTCATTGCAATTTATTCTTTTTGTATTACTTTTTGATTTTGTTAAAGTTTGTAGAGGGTCTTGGAGTGAGCATGTAACAATATCTAACATAATGAAAATCCTTCACGGAGTGTGAAGGGACTAGATGAACCCTTGAAGTTAAAGGGTACTAGTATAATTTTGTGGCTCATTTACTTTCCCGCACTTTATTTTCTTGCATTTGTGTTCTAAGTTCCTCATCATAATTACGGAAAAATAAAAAGATAAGAATCATCACTTAAGAACAAGAAAAATTCATAAAATCTAATTCACCTCCTATTAGGTTGCACTCTATAGTTACAATTGACATCAAAGTAAGTTAAGATAATTTGCTCCTTAATCCCAGTAAATATAACTTCCACAATCCATTCTTGAAAGATGGTGGCAATATCAACAAACCTCAATGTTTCATTGGTGAATATTATGGTTTCTTGGAGATTTGCATGTGAATGTACTTAGAAACATGAGGAGAAAAAATTTGGGATGATGTTGAAAATGGTTCATTCATTCCTACATTGATCGTAAACAATGAAGATAAAATAAAGGTGAAAGTCTATATGAATGAAAATGACAAGAAAAAAGTGTTATTTGGAAGAAAAAAGGCAAATAACATTATTGCATACACACTAGGTATGAAAGTGATATTTAAGAAAAAGGCAAATAACATTATCGCATCTACACCGAAGAAACCATCATTGAATTGCAAAAGAGATTCTCACATTTTACAAATCATTTTATGGCACTTGAAAAAATATTTAAAAAAATGATAACTTAGATCTCAAAGTACTTAAATAATTGAAAAGATCAAGGTAGCCAAAAGTAACAACTATGTCGAAAAAGAAAAGTCTCTCCAAAATGTCTTCGACAATATTATTCGGTAAACATCAAGAACATGAGATAGGACTTAGAAGGCTAAAAAAGCATGAAGATCAAGAAAAGAAACCCAAAAGTATTTCCCTAATATTAAAATCAAAGAAAGCAATGCAAGATGATGATTTGGATCAAGATGAAATTATTACCCTACTTGTAAAGAAGTTTGGAAAGTTTCTTCGAAAAGATAAAACCGTGAGATTAGGTAAGGTAAGAAAATTCTTCAAGAAAAGTGAGGCTTCAACATCAAACTAGAACTTCACATGTTTCGAATGCGATAAGTAAGCTCATATCAAAGGAAAGAAAGAATCCAAATCAAAGAAGACATACATTTCATGGGATGACAACGTACTGAGTTCATCTTCTGATTCAGAAAATAAAGAATGTAGAAACTTTACATTAATGTCATCACACCATTAAAATGATGAACAAGTGGTTAGTGGTTTTTTAAATAAATGATAAACCTTTATATGATGAATTATAAATGTATTTCGTGAATTACATGAGGAACTTTTGACACTTTCTAGAACTTGTGAAAAACAAAGAAAAATTATTTATCTCTAGAAAGCAAGGCTAATGACACTCAAGTGGAATTAGAAAAAGTAAAAACATTATGCATGCAATAAATGTCAATCACATGAATCCAAATTGTTGAATTAAACCAAGTCATAAAGAAATATTAGAAAGGTCAAATTGGTTTGGAAAATGTATTATATAGACAAAGATATTCAAATGAAAAATGTGGATTTTCCTGTACTTTATTTTTCTGCATTTGTGTTCTAAGTTATTCACGATAATTCTGGAAAAATAAAAAGATAAGGATCATCTCTTAAGAATTAGAAAATTTCATAAAACCTAATTCACCTCTCTCTCTCTCTCTCTCTCTCTCTCAAGTTGCACTATATAATTACAATTGATATCATAAAAGGTATAAGGTAACTTGTTCATCGATCTAGAAAAATATGGATTTTGCACAACCATTCTTTGTAAATGGTGGCAATAACAACAAACCTCCATTTTTCGTTGGTGAATATTATGATTTTTGGAAGAAAAGTTGAGTATTTATTTAAATTGTGTGGATATCGTAAGGAAAATTATACATGCAAATTTAATGTGATTTCTGGTATACATAATCATGCCTTGAGTGGCAAGCTAGTCGGTTATACCATTGTATGTCACCTTATTTCGGAAGAGAAGGAACTTGTTTCGGACAAGACATTAAACATGGTGGCGCTGAAAAACATACTTGCAACTTTAAAATAGAAAAGACCTCAAAATGTTTCAAATATCAAACAAGTATACAATGTGTGTACCCGAAACAATAAGGCAATAAAAGGTCTAAGATCTGAAACACAACAATTGTTGAAGCTTTTTTAGGATGGCCTCTATGTTTCTTGGTTCAGAATTTGTGGGGATAAAGTCACAGTTCGAGATATATTTTAAACGTGTCCCGATTCCATCAATTTGTTCAACACATTTCCCATTATGCTCATAATTGATTTAACAACAAAACAAATAAGTATAGGCTTACACTCTTGGAAATTGTTGGTGTTACTTATATGGAGATGACTTTTTAAGTCAGTTTTTCATTTTTGGGATCCAAAAAAGATGACATTGTTACATGGAATTTGTAAATGTGCAAGACTATGTTGAAGGATCCAGAAAACTTGCCAAATGTAATGGCCAAATCTTGTGTGGTGTTGGAAAAGATAAATGATGCATGGAACGGAATGATAAATTCTTCCATGAAAGAGTTATATGTCGAATATGTAATACATTTCCGGACGGTGTGTGCGGGATATTCAAATTTCCTAAAATATATAGAGAGTACTATTTTGGACCAGATGAAGGAGAATATTGTTTTTGTTTGGACCGATCAGGTTAGACACTTTGGCAATAGAATAACTAATAAAGTTGAATCTGCACATGATACATTATATAAATGGTTGAGAAATAGTAAAGGTGACTTTTGTCGAGATTGGAACGACATGAACCAAATGCTTAGAAACCAACATAATGAGATACTAACATCTTTTGGTATGAGCATTAGTGTATTATATCACCAACTCAAAGATAATGTCCTTTATTCACAGTTGGTTGGTAACATATCTCGGCGGGATTTTATTTTATTTTTCACGAAGCCAAGCGAGCAAATAAAACAGGTTCGGACTGCTCAAAGTGTGGTTGTACACTTAGGAAGATGTACAATTTTCCATGTGTTTATTTAATTTCAAAGAATATGAAGCTTGATAAACCAATATGTATGGATGAAGTTTACACTCACTGGAAAAAGCTTATGTTTGATGATGATGGTGTGATGAAGGATGATAAATCAAGTATAACTATTACGATCGAATGAGAAGTAATCCAAGAGATATTTTTGAAAGCTGATGACATCGTAAAATTGCACATCAAAGAGCAATTGAGGAAAATTGTCTATCTAAAAACAACAACTTTGAGACCGCCATTGAAACCAATTAAAGCAAATATTTTTCCCTAAAAAGGTCAACTGACACATAGTGACAACTCTACGAGATAGTCTCCTTCGTACTTTGAACATGTTGACTCACATTTTCTAGATTCTCCATCTCCAAAATACCAAATAAGTTTTCTCAAGGGTGCTCGCATTAGCAAACCATCTCCTCCGACATTAACCTTATACAAGAGTTAACGACGCATAGGGAATCATACATGTCATTATATAGGGAAAAAATTATTATGTAATTCTCAATGCTCTTATTCCTTGTGTTAGTGGTCCGACAACGTTTGAAAAATGAATGTGCTTCCCTAAAATTGGTCATCTTATATCAAGTGCTCATGATAGGGTGTGTATTAATCTGATAAGATATGGTTTCTCAAAAGCATATTTTCCACTTTGGAGTAACCCACCTCAAAATCCATCATGTGTATTGGGTGGCTTTCAAAAACACATCATTTTGTTCAATTTTATCTGAAACTGGGATGTTCTATACCAAAGATATCACCGGAGTGGAAGACATATTTCATTAAAAATGTTGAAACTTATCTGGATCACTTTCTGAAAAGGATAAAAGAGTTCTCCAAATTGAGCGACATTGAAAGAGAATCAAATTGAGCGACATGTCATAGATTTAGGTAATGACACGTGTTTTGATACATTTTAGTTTTTGTCTAACAATGTAATTCTCTTTTTATGTAATATTGTCAATGATGTATTCTCGATAAAATTTGAGACATACTTAATGTGTATTCTAATGTTATAGTTTTTTTTGTGTGTGTGGGGGGGGGGGGGTAATTTTTGGATGAATTTTATGTTGCAAAAAATATACTTGTTATGCATAATATACTAGTTTTGTATGAACAATGCTCTGGGTGAGTCTGGATATGTATCTCCAGACACATCTCATTTTAATTGTGAAAAAAAACTGAAAATTTTACAGATGTGCCTATCCATAAATACCCTTATTTTTGTAAAAAAATAAGGCGTGTCTGGAAATATATATCCAAAATATGTATTGATGAAAGGATATTATGTCTAAGGCCCAAATTGATCTAAAACTTATATAAATATATAGGAGTTTCTCATTCCATTTTCTTTATAAAAACACAACAAACCAGAATGAATACATATCTTCATCTTGCTTTTGTGTATTTCAATGGTGCATAACATCCATTTCAATTTAGGGTCTCCGAGGGCATACCTCTCGTCGATATGAAATCCAAACTGAATGTCTCATGTGATATCCATTAAATCAAAGAGTTGTCAAGATCGAATATCATTTATATTGAGAATCAAATGTGAGGAAGAAGTCTCACATTGATTAGAAAAGGGAAGATTAAACATTATATAAAGTGAGATAACCAACACACCTATCACCTTAAGGTTTTAGGTGGATATGTGGTGTGTCTCTCACAAATGTGTGTCTCAAGTAAAAAATGTTCCCTCATTGACCTCCTCTGAATCAATCCCAACAATTTACCCTCGATTGACGACAAATTAAAGATACAATTCAACAAGCTTGAACTGAAGACAGATGAGGGTTTAAATGTTATGTGGAGTACATTTTAACGGTACTCAACAAATGGTCGGATTTAAGTGGATGCGACAATTGTAATATTGGTTGAAGATATTATAAAGATGTTGCAACGTCATGAACCATCATTTATAATGAAATGTAATATTACATTTACGTTAACAATTATCTATGTAATGTTAAGTATTTGAATATTAATTTGTGTTGTTTTTCCAACATTCTACAATTATTTTTTATTGTTTATGGTTTGACCTAACTTCTTTGAAAAATTCATTGAATATTGCATTAAAGATTGATATGGAAATACATCTCTAGACCCACCATAATATTGATAAGGAAATACATCTCTAGAATAAATTTTAACAAAACAAAAATGTCTCAACAATTTAAACTAAAGAATGTCTTAAAATTTATTCTTTCGAATGTGCATCTTCAAACACTAAACATTTGTAAATTATCACGCAATAAAGAAGCACTCCATAAAGTTGAAAGATCAATCCTCTTAATTGAAGTGATAAAGAAGCACCCCATAAAGTTGAAAGATCAATCCTCGTAATTGAAGAATCACTCAGTTTTATCTATTAGATTAGAGATAGATCAGTGGGTGGCCATAGCTATCACATGATTAACTAATAATGTCCATTAGTTAACGTTTGTCAATATTAACTAGTAAAATGTTCTTTTTCCAAAGTTTAATACTATGATAGATGCTTAATTTCATTTGGTGGGTCCCAGCAAGCATGGACATGTTCAGTGAGCATCTAAATAGGTGGGCCTAACTGACGCATCATTTAACCTAGATGATTTATTTTATCGACAAAATTGATTAACTTTTGTTTTGTTTTGAATAAAACAAGATAAAGTATTTGTTAGAGTTATGGAAACAAATGTCTAACTCTCCCTTTATGGTTCCATCTTTTGATCTGCAATACTATCACTCTAAAACTTTTACAGCATTTTCTTGGTATTAAGTCAAGTCCTCAACTATCATTATTAAACAACTCAAGTTATTTTATACAAAGTGGTTGATGATGCCGAGGCATCTCTGTCTTGGGACACATTTTCTAGTTTTGAATCAAAGTAATGAAAGTTTTCAAATCTTCAATTTCCACTTGGATCTTTCTACTATTCTTCCTCAACTTCTTCCTTGTTTTTTTCACTCCTTCAACTGAACATCATCATAAGATTCATATTCATTCATCTTCCTTACCACAAGAGAATAATGGAAGCTACTCTAATACAATTCAACCATGGAGTAAGGTATTTATTATTCACTACCCATTCAATCTTTGATCTCAACTTCTCATTATTCTAACATACTTTTTGAACTTTTTTGTGTTTTTAGTTTGGCCATGGTAGAAAGATAAAAACTAGTTTGGACAAGATTGAACAAGGTTTAGCACAAGCACGAGCATCCATTCATCAAGCAATTCGGTCCAAGAAATACACAAGCACCATCAAACAAGGTTTTGTCCCAAAAGGATCCATTTACTTGAATCCACATACTTTTCACCAGTTAAGTACAACTATAACAAATTTTCATTTGTTCAAATTGTTATCAGTGTATGTTAATGTGTCAGTGTCAATATAGTGTCCTGTGTTGTTCGTGTCTCTGTCCGTGGTTCATAGACTAATTATGTTTTTTCCTAAAACAGAAGCCACATAGAAATGGTGAAGAGATTCAAGATATGGGTGTACAATGAAGGAGAACAACCATTGGTGCATGATGGACCTGTAAACAACAAATACTCCATAGAAGGCCAGTTCATTGATGAAATGGACACAAGTAACAAAAGTCCATTCAAAGCTACTCATCCTGATCAGGCCCATGTCTTCTTTCTTCCATTCAGTGTCTCTAAGGTTATTCGCTATGTTTACAAACCTAGAAGATCGAGATTAGATTACGATCCTCAACGATTACAGGTTTTGGTCGAAGATTACATCAACATTGTTGCAAATAAGTATCCTTATTGGAATAGAAGCCAAGGTGCTGATCATTTTCTTCTTTCTTGCCATGATTGGGTAAGTTAAGTTCACACTTTCATCTTTCACATTTCACAGTCAAACTCTAACTCTAACATGGTATCAGAGTCAGGTTTAAGATTAAGATCCGCTGAGTCGTCTGTTATCATTTTATAGGGACCAAGAGTTTCTGATGCTAATCCTAAACTCTTCAAGTACTTCATTCGAGCACTCTGCAATGCCAACACATCAGAAGGATTTCGGCCTAACAGAGACGTATCCATCCCTCAATTAAATTTACCCGTCGGAAAGCTCGGCCCGCCTAAGACTTCCAAACATCCCGAGAATCGGACGGTATTAGCTTTTTTTGCAGGCGGGGCACACGGTAAGATTAGAAAGAAATTGTTGAAGCAATGGAAGGAAAAGGATGAAGAAGTTCAAGTGAATGAGTATCTTCCAAAAGGCAAAGACTATTCAAAACTGATGGGCCTAAGCAAGTTCTGTTTGTGTCCTAGTGGACATGAAGTGGCAAGTCCAAGAGTGGTGGAAGCAATTTATGCAGGGTGTGTGCCTGTGATCATCTGTGAGAATTACTCTTTACCTTTTAGTGAAGTGCTTAATTGGAGTCAATTTTCTATGGAAATTGAAGTTAGTAGAATACCAGAAATTAAGATTATTTTACAGAATGTTACAGAAGATAAGTATAGATTGTTGTATTCAAATGTGAGACGTGTGAGAAAGCATTTTGAGATAAATAGACCTGCAAAGCCATTTGATTTGATACATATGATACTTCATTCTGTTTGGCTTAGAAGATTAAATTTTGAGTTAATAGTTTAACCATAAATGATTATGCATTAACTCATTTTATATTTCCATTTTAAGATTGCAATACACTAACATACACTTGAACTTTATATTGATATGTATATCAACAGATATTTAGGTTTTGAGTTTATAATCAATTACTGCTACATTCTTATTTTTATTTTCTTCCATTAAATCAACAGGTTTTTGTTTTCACATTAAAAAGACTATAGAGGTTCTAAACATCATAACTCATTACTTTAAACATAGTTATTTTATATTACAATTCAAATTGATATGGTCTTACAATTCAAGATTGCATCACGTGTGATTGCGATTTTGCAGTTGTGTGACAATTTTTTTTTAATTGGTGTCAAATCTAGTTTTGTTTTTCCACCGAGTGGATTTTTTATGGTATTTTTGCAAATATATATTATTTTGAATTCTATGGTTATTGGTTAGTTGACATGCCTACTAATATTACTGAATGTTTATAGTTATTGCATGATAAATTTTGCTACTCGGATTAACTCTATCCTTATATTGAGTGAGATGAACTTCAAGTCCGAGAAAGAATTTCTGGAAATCACTCTTGGACGCATGGACTTAGACTTATCCTTGAGGGAAGAACGTCTCACCGCCAATGTTGAGGACACAAATGAAACTATAATAGAAAAATGGTATCGATCCAACTGGATATGCCTCATGATAATCAAAAGATCAATACGTGAATGATTAGGGGTTCGATTGATGAAAGCAAAAACGTCAAGATATATCTCAAAACCGTGGAGTAGTTATTTGCTAAAAATGATAAGGCTGAGACAAGTTGTACCTTGTCCAAGCTCATTTCAATGAGTTATAAAGGTAAAGGAAACATGAGAGATTATATCATGGAGATGTCTAGTATCGCATCAAAACTTAAGGCTCTTAAGTTAGAGCTTCCTGAGATTTTATTGTGCTTGGCTTTGATATCTCTCGCGGCAGATTTTATTGTGCTTGGCTTTGATATCTCTCGCGACACACTTTATGCAATTTAAAGTGACTTGCAACTTTCAGAATGACAAATGCTCCCTCAATGAGTTTATACCTCATTGTATGCAAGAAGAAGAAAAAAAGGACAAAGAGAAATAAGACTGAAAGTACCGACTTCACTATTAGCTCTGAAAATAAAAGGAAGAAGCATGTGTGAAATTTTCTCAAAACAAGAAGGCAAATAAGCAACCTAGGGAGTCCACTTCTACAAAAAGGTTGGACATATGAAGAAGAATTGTCCCGAGTTCGCCGCATGACATGAAAAAAATGGTTATTTTCTCACTTTTGTGTATACCAAAAAATTTGGTGGGAGTAATTTTGTTTTCTTGGTATTATATGTAGAAGATATCCTTTGGCAAGCACTAATATAGGCTTATTGTACAAAACCAGGAGATTTCTTACAAATAATTTTGAGATGAAAGATCTTTAGGACACCCTTATTTGTTTTAACAATTCTAATACTTAGAAATCGCTTTGTAATGTCGTATAGGAGTTATATTGATACAATTGTTTTTATAGATTCTCCATGAAACAAAGTAAACAATGAGACATCATCATTGTTAAAGGGGAAAAATTTAGTCTAAAATATGGCCCTACTACGGATATTGAAAAGAAAGAGATGCATAAGGTTCCTTACACTTCAGTTGAGAGGGAGTTTTATGTATGCTCAAGTTTGCGTTTGTTTTAACTTAGTATTCATTGTAGGAGTTCTTGAAAGATATTTGGGTAACCCTAATATCCAACACTAGATAGTAGTTGATGACAATAACTAGCAAGTGAACTAGTGTGTATCGAAGTAATAAAATAAGATTTATAACCATGAGGATTGAATTTTAACAAGGAAAACAAGGGTGAGTTAACATAACCAAAAGTGGAGGGGTTTGTTTGAAAATTGCTTATTTTATCAAAAAACAAGAGAAGACTGAATTTGGAAAAGATATGATGATAAAGGTGATAAGGTATTTTCCTTAGAATCCCCTACTTATATTATATTGATGAAATGCACATTAACAGACATGCAGACACATAAGAGCTACATGACAGATTAACCCTACCACTGCACTCAATCCCTTGGTGTGCAACTCACTAGTCTAAGCGTTAATTCCCCGATCCCTTAAGCCAGATTGAACGTTAGACTAGACACTAGAACACGTTAATTCATAAGTCAAAAATTCCTAATTAAATTATCCCTAGTTAATTAGAGAACCGAAAAATTATCATATTTTTTATAAGCAACCCTACAATCAATATGTCATTACTTACCCAGATCAAATTGTGTGTCGTAATATACAATAGGCGATGAACACAAGTGGTAAACTAATAATAACAATATGTCAAAGCAATGACATTAACATAAATCACTCATATGTCCCAATAGAATAAAAGTAGGTTCATGATACAAAAAGACCAAATCTAGAAGAAATTTAGCTACTTATAGTGTAAAATATATATATCATGAGTTTAGAATCATAGTACATGAAAAATCACTGAAGAAAATGGTCTCCAATGGCCTCCAAAAGCACCTAAAATCACCTTTTGTCATCATTATAAGTCTTGGTATTCATAACCCTTGAAAAAGTGGCCAAAAGATGCTTTAAATAGAAAAGGTGTGTCAGTTGAAAAAGTTGTATCACACTATGACAGGTCAGTATCGCACCATGATGGAATGCATCGCGGGCTCAAGAAATCTGGTGGTAAATCACACGTTTTCTTCCTTTTTCTTCACAAATTTCACTAAGTGTTTATTTCTTCTTTGGCTGGGATTTTTTCTTATTTCTTCACACTTTGGCTTTGCTTTTGGTCAATATTCTTCCAAAGTCATTTGAATCTCCTCATAAAAATCATGAAATGATGAATGTTATCACAAACCCAAACTTGAACAGATGATTATCCTCAAGTAACATGTCTGCACACTGAACATTTCATCATAATTAAAATGCTTACCTTTATCAATGAATGTTACTTTTTCTGATCAATCTTTGCAAGAAAGATACTCAATATATGCATTTTCACATTCAAAATCAGGCTGGCAATAGTTGGTTCCTTACAACCATTTATGTTATCCCAAATGATGTTAATATAAGTGTTTTATGGGAAGATCTAAAAAGGATGGCCGATAGTATGTAAGATATGTGGATGATAGCGGGGGATTCCAATGACATCATGAGCACAACTAAGAAGAATAGTGGTGTTATAGCTTCAGCTAGAAAGTGTAACATTTTCAGAGAAATAATTGATGAGTGCAAGTTATTAGATCTTGGCTTTTCCAGTCCTGTGTTCACTTAGGGGGCCTATTTATCATGGTGGACAAAGAATTAATGAGAAGTTGGATAAAGCTTTGAGTAATATTTCTTTGAGTAATATCACATTGTAGAGGGACTAAAACTGCGTGCAAAAGTAATTTTATAGGGACTAAAACTCGACGTTATTTTTATAGGGACTAAAAATCAAAATTGAGATATTTATAGGGACCAAAAACATATTTAACCCGGTAGAAATTCATTATTAATTATGAGGAACTTTGGTGCAAAATGTTGTGAGGTATCTATAAGGATGTGAATTTGTGTCGTAATCCAAAAAAGAAGAGCGTGTGGTATGGTCTTTCGAAGGCGATTGATAAATCTATTTCGTACATACTGAAGCATGGGAAATGGAACATTCGTGATGGTAGAACTTTTGATGCTTGAGAAGATAATTGGATAGAGACTGGGATTTGTATAAGTGGTCATGTGCAGTCTATTCCAGAAAATTTACGAGGAGCCAAGGTGCAGGATTTAGTGAATGGGAGTGGGGATTGGAATTGGCAAATCCTACAATAGTGGATTCCTCAAGTGATTTTGGACAATATAAGAAACATTCAGCCTCCTAATGGCAATCTCGATGTAGATAATGTTATGATGGACGGAGTGGTTCTTCAAGGTGGACCAGTGAAATATTTATATAGCTTATAACATCTTGATCAAGCCAATGCAGATCGTGATTGGAAGGAAATTTGGTGGCTAAAATTCCTGAGAAGATTAAAGCTTTTGTGTGTTTGTTGAAACATGATAGGTTATTGACCAACCAGAGTAAGAGTATGGGAGGACTTAGTGTATTTGCTTGTAATTTGTGTGGGCATGCCAATGAAACTATGTTGCATGTGTTTCGTGAATGCCTTGTGCTTTGGAAGTTTGGGTGAATAAAATGTCATCGGAGATGCGTCATGATTTTTTTCAATTTGGAGTTGGAGAATTGGATCAATTTGAAAATTAATTAGAGTCTTAAGAAGACCGTTGGTTGGAGTTCTTATTGGGATATGGATTGTCACTCTCTTTGGTTCTGGCATAATCAAGAGGAGCACAGAGTACTTTATTAGGCCATTTGATCCTAGCTTGCATGTGTCGTTACAGTTGAAGGAATACGGTGAAGCCTCGGATATGAAATATATAGTAGTTAAGAGAACCAAAGGAGGTTAGGCTTATTAAGTGGGTTCCAGCTAACTCAAGTATGGTGATACTTAATGTTGATGGTGCTTGCATTGAGAGTGTTGTTGTAAACTATGAATGTCTTGTCAGAGATGAGAAGGGTTGTTGGATGGGAGGTTATGCCAAGAATGTGCATCTATAGTAGCTACATTACTGAGTTATGGGAATTATTTGAAGGATTGATGTTCGTTTTAGACCTGAGATTCAGGAGAGTAGAAGTTAATATGGATTCTTCTCAAATTGTTATGGATATCAATTAGGGGAGATATAGAAGAAGTGAAGGTTTAAAGATGCTCAAGAAGATCGGGAGCTTGTTGAATAGGTTTGACGAAGTCTTTGTGACGCACGCGTTTAGAGAATCTAAATAATGTGTGGATACTCTTGCAGGAGCCGATTGTAGTTTAAGTAGAGATGTGCACTGTTATACCGGTGCCCTTACTTTTATTGAACAATTATTAATAAAAAATATTGTGAGAGTTACATCTATAGGAAGGTGTCTTAGTAGTTCGTTTTCTCTTTAGACCTTTGGCCCTCCTCCATTACCATAACAAAAAAAACAAAATGAAACAAACACATCCTTGTAAATTAAGAAAGAAAAATAAATTCTAAAAATAAATTTTATCGTCAAAATATTAAAAAGAAAATAGAGGTTATTTAAAGACGCTTTTATAAATCAAAACTCTAATTTTGATATTAGTTACATAAATATTCATTATTGAGAATTAAAGCATAAATAAAATCGCATTATTTTATTAAATAAATATATGTTAAAAAATATTTTTTATGAAAAGTTATTCAAAATAATTTAAATTTAAGTGATTTTTTAAAATAATATAGAAAAACATCATAGCAAAAAGATGACATACCTTAAATAAAATTTAATGAAAATTCTTTTACTTAAAGATTTTTTTATAAAAAATTATTTGTAAATTTTTTAAAATAAAAATATGTTTACTATAAAAAAAAACTAAAAAAACTAAATAAATAATCTTTATGTAACTATATGGGTGATCACTCACATAGACATACCTTAAATAAAATTTAATGAAAATTATTTAAATAAATTCTTTTACTTAAAGCTTTTTTTATAAAAATATTTGTAAATTTTTTAAAATAAAAATATGTTTACTATAAAAAAACTAAAAAAATTAAATAATCTTTATCTCTTGAGAGAGATTTTCGTCATTGTGATACTTCTCCATTTGAGAAGTTAATATGCGCGTACCAAAAAAATAAAAATAATTTAAAAATTGAAACAAACATCCCTTAAATGAAAATTAAACAGTTTTTAATGACAATATAATTAAACGATTTTAACATTATTACTATCCTGTAAAAATTGATATGATATTCAATTTGACAGTTGAATTGGGATGCTATAGTATTTCTTTAATTAATTTTAATATATTAATTATGCTTTATTACGAGTAAAAACATGCCATAAATATTTAAACATACCTATACAAATTAAAATTATGTGTGTGCACAGAATGCCAATTCTTTTGTCTAGTATATCAATTATAAGTATCCATTTATTAGTTAAAAGTTTTCATAGTTATCAACTAAATTGTAGGCGAGACAATAAAATATTTTATTTTATTTACATAAAACTACTAGTAAAATTAAACTAATAAATTGACATATTATTTTAATATTTATTGGAAAAGAAAAATATATTTAGATATAAGTCCTTTTTATGGTATAAATAAATCTTTAGTACTAAATCTTTAAATATTAATTACTCTATCTTATTTAAATTTTATATATATATATATATATATATATATATATATATATATATATATATATATATATATATATATATATATATATATATATATATATATATATATATATATATATATATATTTTATAGCACTAATTAAGATGAGATTTTTTTCCTCTTCATAATTATACCTAATTAAGTGCTCTCCCTTACATGGATCTGACTCGTTCAAAACAAATAAAAAATCATGAAATTTTGACCAAATATTCTTTACCAACAACAATGAAAAGTGAGTTTGTGTTGTGTTAAGTATATTTGAGTCAACTTTGTTTCTCATATTATATATCTTAGCTATTGTACCATCGATTAATCACCAAACTCAAAACCATGATATTGAACTCATTGCTTGTATTTATCGGAATGTTGTTGATCGTTATTTTCTTTGTTTATTATCAAAGAAACGTTGTCGACGCAACATCTGTTTTGTCTGACGTGAAGCTCTTAGCACCTAAAAATAGTTTAACGAGAATTGAACAAGAGTTAGGTGAAGCAAGAATGGCTATTCGAAGAGCCATAAAAAGAAGGAATTTCACAATCAACACATCAGAAAAAGAGGATTACATCCCAATGGGATGCGTTTACAGAAACGCTTATGCGTTTCAACAGTTAAGTAACAACTATATAAACTTTTATTTTGTTTTTTTTTATTGTGGAAGTTTTTAATTTGCTTGATTAAATTATTAGTTGCATATATTGTTGTTTTATATGTCTTGTATTACCTAGGTTCTTTTTCAATAGAATTAAGTCTTGATGTTTTAAAATTGATAGAGTTTAGGTAATTGTCTATGCGGCTGCGAATGATTCGGTTGCAGTCATTGCAAACTATGGTTTGCAATGAGTGTTATACCCATTACGGCGGTTACATCGGTAATATTTTTCATTGGAATTAGATTCAATATTTGGTTTTAGTTTTGAATTTTAAAAAAATTGAGAAAAATATTTGAAGAAACATTAATGAAATTGTTTGATGCGTTGCTAGGTGGACAGAAACGTAATTTCAATTCATATTATTGTTGCAAACTATAATTTAAAGATGAATATTCCGGTATCTTTGAATTTAGTTAGATATTGATATTTTTAACCAATTAAAAACTATGATTTATACATTATAAATAAATAAAAATTTATGAAATTATTTAATGGTTAAGATTTGAGTATTGAGAATATAATTCTTTCGAATGAGCTAACAATTTTTGTGATGGGATAAATTCATAATAAATTTTACTCTAACTTAAAATCAGTAAATTTAAATAAATAAAAAAGATTCAAATACTGTCAAAGTCGATGCACTCTGATATGTATTAGAAAAATATTAAAATACATTGATTTTAGAAGAAAAAAACATTTATTTTATAACTCTTTTTAAAAATATTTTTTATTCTGAATTTTAAAATCTTTTCTTTCCTATTTTTCTTTTTTAAATTGTATAAAAATATAAAAAAGGAAGTGAGTGGTTGTATTCTAATTGGTATGGAAAAGATTATTTTTAGTAATTGGATTTTTTTTGTTTTTTAATTTTTTGAGTTTTAAATACAGTATATCTTTTTTGTCTTTGAATCTTGACCAAAAATATCGGCAAAATATTAAACTATTCTTTTAGCCTTTGAATGTTGACTGAAAATATAGGCAAAATATTATCAAATCAAAACATAATCAATTTTATATCTTAAGAATTAGGTTTAAAACTAAAAAAAAATCATATTTTATGAAGGTTAAAAATAAATGAAAAAAATATCATATCTTATGGGGACTAAAACTGATTTTATTTGTAGACACTAAAAATCAAAATTGAGATATTTATTCAAACCTTAAATTTATCACTTTTTATTAAAATATCTTTATGATATCATATTAAAGTTTAAATTAGATGTATCATTGACTTTGCATATTCTAACTTTTGTCACACGCTCTAAAATTATGCAGAAGTCACATGGAAATGTTGAAGAGATTCAAAGTATGGACTTACAAAGAAGGTGAACCGCCATTATTCCATAACGGTCCCATGGTTTCGATTTACAGCATCGAAGGACACTTCATGTCCGAGATCGAAAACAATTCGAGTCCATTCTCCGCTCGCAATCCAGACGAAGCTCATGCATTCATGCTGCCCTTAAGCGTAGCAAACATGGTACAATATCTATATAATCCTCTCATCACATATTCTAGAGATCAGATCATGCGTGTCACCATTGATTACACCAACATCATATCTCAAAGGTATCCATACTGGAATAGAAGCAAGGGTGCAGATCATTTAATAGTCTCGTGTCACGATTGGGCGCCCGAAATCTCGAAAGAAGATTCGGGGAGAGAGATTTACAAGAACTTAATAAGAGTGTTGTGCAATGCCAATACTTCAGAAGAGTTTTATCCTGTAAAGGATGTTTCAATGCCGGAAATGAATATCAAGAGTTTCAATCTATTAAGCCCACCGGGTCCTACCCGAAACCCTAATGATCGATCGATACTCGCATTCTTTGCGGGAGGGACGCATGGTATGATTAGAGAGATGTTACAAAATGAATGGAAAGGAAAAGATGAAGAGGTTCTGGTTTATGAGTATCTTCCAAAAAACCTTAACTATAATGACCTCATGGGAAAGAGTAGATTTTGTTTGTGTCCAAGTGGATATGAAGTGGCTAGTCCAAGAATTGTGGAAGCAATTCATGCTGGTTGTGTGCCTGTGATTATTTCTGATAGTTATCAACTACCGTTTAGTGATGTTCTTGATTGGAGCAGATTTTCATTGCAGATTCCACCAAAGAGGATAAGTGAAATCAAGACAATATTGAAAAGTGTTTCATATGAAAAGTACTTGAAGTTGCAAAAGAGAGTGTTGAAAGTTCAAAGGCATTTTGTGTTGAATCGTCCAGCTAAACCTTATGATGTTTTTCATATGATTCTTCATTCAATATGGCTTAGAAGACTCAATATTAGGTTACCTCTTTGATATCATTTGTGATTTGGTTTTTGATAATTTGGCTCAGAGATTAGGATACAAAGCAATTATTTTATTTTTGTTGAATATGTTTAAACTAAGTACTTATTGTTGTTATAGATTGAAAACTATAACTATATAATAATAATTGACACCATCTATTAGAAAAGATGTTTGTTTCTTATATGAATTTGATTAGTAGATTACTTGTGTTGTTGGGTTTGATTCTAGTTGTGTATTGAAATACAAAATTAAGGTAAGGTCCGAGAGTAAGATGTTTATTTTTCAACTCTTTTTTACTATGTTTTCCATGGTAGTTAGGCTTATATCAAACCAAATTAGTTTTTGGTGGTTTAGTAAATTAATAAATACTTAAATTTAGCAAAAGACATAAGTACTCTTGTGAGGAATATTATATAGAAAAGATACGTCACACCTAGAGCAGGATAAAAACGAGGAGTCTTCTCTTTTCGGGGTTAGATCTCTAAAATCAGAACAATAGATTGATTGATTGTGATCAGGTTAGAACCCTCTGTTGGAGGAATTAATTGGACTTTATATTATACCTTACTTAGTCTTCTGCTTGACCTGGATTTTCTAAAGATTAAAAATTATGACGTGAAAATCAAGTCACAAAGCAAATTTAGTGTGACAACTTTTTTGTTACGTGAAAAATCACGTCATAAGTTCTGGTGCAATTTTGCTACAATTTGTAAAACTTGTAGGTTTGCCATGTGAATTTCATGACACTAATATTAGTTTTGCATCGTGTTTTTAACGTCACTATATTGAAAATTTATTTATGATTAATATTTTATTTTTATGTCATTGATTAACTTTTTATTAAAAAAATATTTTATAAATAATTAAAATACAAAATTAATAATAAAAAATATTAATTTCAATTAATAATTAAAAATACTAATATTTTTAAATAAGAATTAATTTAATAATTTTGCATATTTACTTTTAATTATTTAATAAAATTTAACCTTTTTTCACAAACTCCCGAAAAAGTTCCTTATTTTTTGCCCACCAACCAGTGTTTTAAAAACTGGACCGGTCATCAAACCGGTGAGGGTACTGGGTCACTGGTTTATTGGTTGAACCACTGGGTCACTGGTCGAACCGCATGACCAAACCGGATTAAATCGGATAACTCGGTTAAATAGACCGGTCTTTATAAGAAAACTATATAGGTATAAAACCGATCGAATAAGATAATTCAGCCTCTACAAAATATAAATAACACTTAATTTTTTTTTAAATATCATATCATAAATTCACAAATTCATAATCTAAATTCAAAATTTTAAATAAAGGTATCACACATAATAAAATAATATAAAATTACAAAGTCGAATTGCAAACAAAGTCTAATTGCAATATAATTTAATTAAATAGTTTATAACAAAATAACTCAAATGTGTATCAAATTCAGTTTAAAGGAGGGAAAATTGTTTCAATATTGAGATCTTCTTCTTTAATATTAAAATGATTTGTAGTAAAATTAACCGCATCCACAATAATTTCCTCGTCAATGATAAAATTACTATGTTTTAAATTTTATTTTATTTTATTTTATTTTTAATTTTTATTTCATTTATTTATTTTTATTTTTTAATTAAAATAATAAAAAAAAATTAATTTTTAAAAGAAATTGCAATTAAACCGCCGGTTTATGAAAACCGCCGGTTTTTCCGGTTTTCCCGGTTTACACCGGTTTTTACCGGTTCGCACCGGTTCAATGACATAAGCGATCCAACAATTGAACCAGACCGGTTACCTGGCCGGTTCCCGGTTCGACCGGTTCGACCGGCCGGTCCGGTCCGGTTTTTAAAACACTGCCACCAACTATTCAAATCCGCCTTTTATTGATTTTGCTTTATATAAAGATTTTGTGAAAAAGTATATTTTCCTTTTTTCTTTGGTTCTTTTTAAATTTTTATTGAAAATTTGTTTTTAGACAAAGTTTACTAAAATTTTCACAACTTTTTTTTTACGGGCATTTTTTTTTACAAACTGAAACTATACTTTCTCCTTTTTATATTGGTTCTCTTTACTTTTTTTAATAATATAGTTTTTAAAAATTAATTAATAAAAATAATTATGTTGTATGCCAGCCATTAATTATTTTTATTGATTCCTTTTACTTTTTTTCTTAATAATATGTTATTATAATATTTTTAATTATCATAAATTATTATACAAAAACTATATAAGCGTTTTTTTAAGGGTGTTTTTTATTCAAATGAGGAGGAGGGGAGTGATTTTAATAGAGGGAAGGGAAGTGGAGGGGAGGGAATGAGAGGGGAAGAATTTTTTGTATTATATATAAGGTTAAATATGTTTTTGGTCCCTACAAATATCTCATTTTTTGAAATTGGTCCCTCTAAATATTTTCTTCAAACATTGGTCCTCCAAAACTTTTCTGTTTCGAAATTTAGTCCCTCCCGTTAGTTTGAACTAACGGAAGGTGACGTGGCATGCCAAATGTGAATTGTTTTTTTCAAACGTGTAACTTAGGTGGCAAATTCTCCCAACCTCAATCCCCACTACCCACTACATCTTCTTCTCTGGACCCTAATCCTCACTACCACTTCATCTTCTTCTCTGAACCCTAATCCCCACTACCCACTTCATCAATCTCCCTTACGTTTCATGCACCAAATCGATCACCATTCTCCACTTCATCTTCTTCTCTTCAAGGGGGGGACCTTCAACAGTCATCGAAACAACCTATTCACAACGAAGTAGAACAATACCAAGTGTACGACGGTCTTCACGGTCTCCATCAGCCGTTTTCTTCCCCTTCACCGGCGGAAGTTTGCGAAACTCTTCACAGTCACCGAGAACAAGATTCATGTGGCGATCGAAGGCCATGAACTTTCCGACAAGTTGACAACCGTCTTGGATTGGTACCCTCATGTGGTCTATGTTGTCTGTTTGTGAAGTTGTTGAATGTCTGAAGCTTTGTTTCTCTCACATATCACTTAAGATTTCTTGTTGGTGGACATTGTTTGCTTATTTATACTGTTTTTACTGTTGTTAAGTTTTAGGAAAATTCCATGTTAGCTAACTTACTTATTCCTCTTGTTAATACTTTTTTCCTCATTTTCTTCCAACTAATACCCAGGTGTTTCACAATTAGGCACTACAGAGGCAGATTTGGGGAAGCTTAATGCTAAGTTTCAGGTGATTGGCTATTTTTCTTCTTCTTTCATTTTGTCTGCCTTTCGTACATTTTGATTCCTTTTTGTTGTTTCTTCTGCATTATAAAATTTTAAAATGCATGAACTATGCTCTAGCCCATCATGATTCTTTTGAATGCTTGGAAAAAAATTGGTGAAACCAATTGAATGCTTTCTTCTATCAGATGATACATAATAGAGGAGTCGTATATATAATATTTCCTCTTTATTAATTTATAAATGTGAATCAACTGAGTCATTGATGAGCATATTTGCAAGGAAAAGTGTTGCTCGCATAAACCAACTGTTTTTAATCTTTTTATGGAAGTGACATATCTGATGTTCAATTCAGTCATAGGGGTTGTTGCACACAAATAAATGGAAAAACTACATCAGGATCCTTTATCTCTTTATGTTAAATTCAGTCATAGGGGCTGTTGCACACAAATAAATGGCAAAACTGCATTAGGATCCTTTAACTCTTTATGCATTAGGATCCTTTAACTCTGTAGAGTCTGAGTTAATTGTTGCTGCTATTGCATTATCCATTACATATTTCAGTTATTGTGATCATCCCTCTTGTAGTCTTGTCTGTTGATATTTGAAGTGGTATCATTTTCATTTGTATGTTATTCTTTACTATTTTTGCATCAGCTTTAATTTATGTCAATCATTCATGATTTTGAGATCAAATGTTCACTTATTTTTGAGTTGCAAGTCTAAGTCACCTGGTTTGTTGGTGCATTTCCAAGATCATGCCAAAATCATGCCTAAGTTGGTTGCTTTTCTTTGTGGCTTCTAAGACAACCATAGTCTGCTTCGATATTCCACACGAAGATTGAAAAACATATCCTTTATTTGTGCACTGCACTATATTTGCAGTGCTCACGCAAGATAGGCTTCTTTTGTTCCTGAGACGTAGCTCCTAATTTTATTAGATAGGATTTTTCCATTATAGGATAGGCTTGCCTAATTACATATTTAAATAATTAGTTGTTTCCACGGATTTATTCTATGCCTCCAATCCATATTTTTGGTATTTATTTTTTCAATTTTGATATATTCTTGGTATGCTGCAAACGATTGTTAGAGCCTAGGGTGCCAGACTAGTTGGGATTCCTTCCCCCATAGTGGTGCCTCTGCATTCCATTTTTCGCTTAAAAAAAGACACACTTCTGTCAATATGCATAATGAGATCACAAGGTCAAACAGTTAGGATGCTATGCTAAATTCAAATTGAACAGTCATGGTTTATTTATCATGTCGGCAAACAATTTATAATAGGATCTGCTCAATCTTAAGATAATTAAAGCTGCCAAATCTTCGGTAATTTTTTTCAATTAACACCCACAAGACTATTTTTTTTAACAACTATTAGTTTTACTTTTGAATCTGCACTAAAATTGTCTTCATCCTTGCAATTAACAGGTCACCAGTCCAGTTCTGTTATTTACAAGAAAGTATAGCCATATACTGATGGAGGTACTTCAACTTTCTGCGTATTTGTGTTCATCATCCATGTTTTGAGGACTGAGTACTTGGTGACCTGCTTATAATTTGCTTTGGTCTGTCGGCTAAACTGTTGAGATTTTTATTCTTCCAATTTATAGTGTTTACTTGGTTTTATCATCCAAGAAAGGATACTATGAAGTGAGTTGTCATTTTATTCACAAAATTATTCGCAAATTCAAGACGAATTTTAATAATACTAATAAAACAGTATCAAAGCTTGATTTTTTATTGGTTGTATTTAATTGGTAATGTTTATTTAATGACAAAATCATTCCAAATTCTTTAGGTTCGTCTGTGCTCCTATTAAGAATTCCATATGATATAATAAGCAAACAAAAGACAAACTTAGTGATTCACATACTTTTTTTCAACCATAAATAAAACTCATATATATTGTAAGCTAAAGATAAAATTTACTCCGTAGAAAGCAAATACAAAGTTGGCATTAACCTTATTCTAATATGACATGAAACATTCAGGAAATGGTCAGCCTTCACAGGTAGAGACTACAAGGGAACTAAATGTAGAAGATGGAATTAAGATAGGATTTCTCTTGTACTCATCTCTTGAAGTAGAAGATATTTTGAGCTAAGTTCAAGCTCGAGGGAACACTATCACAACATTATCACAATAATATTCTGTATTTATACTTGTAATAAAATTTTGTATTTATACTTTGATTAATCTCTAATATATATTTGGATTTGTTGTTGTTTGTTTGTTGGATACATTTTGTGTTTAATTTTTGAATTAGTGATCATTGGCTTTGTTACAAATTGGATGTGAAACTTTGAAATGGAAACTAACCAATGAGAAAACAATAGTAATTAGTTTGATTTTTCTTATATGTGAAGAACTCATTTTATGTAATATTAGCTACGAATTAGCTAGGAATTAACTACCATTTTTTAGTTTAAATGTAATATTAGCTACGAATTAGCTACAAATTAGCTAGAAATTAACTACCATTTTTTAGTTTAAATGTAATATTAACTACGAATTAGCCACAAATTAGCTAGGAATTTCCACGTCATCAAAAAAATTCCTACATGGTTTGCCACATCAGCCTCTATTAGTTCAAACTAACGGGAGGGACTACATTTCGAAACGGAAAAGTTTTGGAGGATCAATGTTTGAAGAAAATATTTAGAGGGACCAATGTTTGAAGAAAATATTTAGAGGGACCAATTTCATAAATAATTTTCTGACAATAAAATTTGTAATATTGAGTGATTAAAATTGTTATAACTTATCACCGTTAAAATAATTGAATATATTTGATTCGTATTATAACTCTCCGACGCAAATTAAACTTCAAAATACATAAAATCATTTATTATTAAATATTATATATATTAAAATTTAATATAAAAGATAATATAATAAAATATATAGAAAAATTAGAAAAAATCTAACATAAATAAATTTAAAAGTAAAAATTAATAAAGAAAACAAAAAATTACAGTGATTATAATTTATATTAAATAAAAAAAATTATAGATGAATAATAATTATAATAAACTGATGGAATCAATAAAGAAAAATCAAATATATGAGAAGCAAGACCACAAAAGATAATAATAATTTTAATATATTAAAATAAAATTGAGGATAATTTAGTAAATATAATAATTTATTAAATATTCAAATTCATATTCCCTCTCCTTCCCTCCAAATCCCTTCAATTTGGAGGGATGCAAAAAAAATATGATTTGGAGCAGAATGTCAAATATAGCTTTTTGCGACGCAACAAAGACAACGCTTTTAGGAAAAAATGCTCTTATATGTTTTTCAAAAAGTAAAAAGGGGGCCGAACTCACGCCCTTGAGATAGTGAAATACATTGTACAAACGCATTAACCACTGAGATGGTGATACATCACGAATTAAAATACAAAGATAAAAATATATGAGGTGCTTGAAAAGAATATTATTATTTTAATATTTTTTATATTATTTTTCAATTAATTATTTGAACACTCAAAATAAATCATTTTTGAATAATTTTTTGCACATAATTCATTCATACATTCAAAATATTATTTTCACAAAAATAACAAAAAAAAATTATTATTTGATTAATTTTAAATATTTTTAAAAAAATCTTTTTATTTTGTTTCAAAACATTTTAAATAAATTATTTTCATCAATTTCTTCAAACAAAGAAATTTGCACATCATCATACAAATAACACGTGACTTTTCATTCATACATTCAAAATATTATTTTCACAAAAAAAAATTATTATTTGATTAATTTTAAATATTTTAAAGAAATTCTTTTTATTTTGTTTCAAAACATTTTAAATAAATTATTTTCATTAATTTCTTCAAACAAATAAATTTTCACATCATCATACAAATAATATATGACTTTTCATTCATACATTTAAAATATTATTCTCACAAAAATAACAAAAAAATAATATTATTTGATTAGTTTTAAATATTTTAAAGAAATTCTTTTTATTTTGTTTCAAAATATTTTAAATAAATTATTTTCATCAATTTTTTCAAACAAAGAAATGTTCACATCATCGTACAAATAATATATGATTTTTCTTTCATACATTTAAAATATTATTTTTACAAAAATAACAAAAAAAAAATATTATTTGATTAATTTTAAATATTTTAAAGAAATTCTTTAAAATATTTAAAATTAATCAAATAATAATATTTTTGTTATTTTTGTGAAAATAATATTTTGAATGTATGAATGAATTATGTGCAAAAAATTATTCAAAAATGATTTATTTTGAGTGTTTAAATAATTAATTGAAAAATAATATAAAAAATATAAAAAATAATAATATTCTTTTCGGGTACCATATATATATATATATATATATATATATATATATATATATATATATATATATATATATATATATATATATATATATATATATATATATATATATATATATATATATATATATATTAATTAATGAATGTATCACCACCCCAGTAGTTAATGCGTTTGTACAATGTCTTTCCTTACCACAAGGGCGTGGTTTCGACCTCCCCTTATAGGTAGCCCTTAAGAAAACGCTTTAGAAAATACGATCTCTAAGGTCAATTATTAATTAAAATATATAAAACTTCAGAAAGCGCTTTCTAAACAAAGCGCTCTTATAGGTAGCCCTTAAGAAAGCGCTTTAGAAAAAGCGCTCTCTAGGGTCAATTAATAATTAAAATATAAAACTTTCAAAAATCGTATTATTCATTTCTAATCATTTTCTTGCATTCTTCTCTTGCATTTCATTAAAGCTTTCGTGATTGAGTTCAAGCTTCCGGAAACCCTATTATACATTACATTGTTGCTTTCGTTTCATTTTGTTCTGTTTTAGTTTCGTGAAGTTGTGTGAAGAAGAAGAAGTTTCGTTTTGTTATGTTTTCATTGCGTGAAGAAGAAGAAGAAGAGTTACGTCGCCCTGTTTTTGTTTCTTGCTGTTATACATTGTTGTTGTTGTTCTTACGAATATAGTTTTTGTTCGTGCGGATGTTATTGTTGTTAGGTTACATTGTTGTTGTACATTATTGTTGTTCTTGCCTTTTTTGATATTGTTCTGGTTTTTTGGTGTTCTGGTAATGGTATTCCAACCTTCAGATGGTGTTTTAATGTTCTGGTAATGGTGTTCTGGTAATTGTATTCTTGCAGACGTTGTTGTTGTAATACAAATTATTCTAAAGCAATATACTCAATTGACTATTTTATTACAACAGACAAATTTTTTGCCTCAATCCCAACCTTCATATGGTATTCCTAGCTTTAACTGTAATTCCACACCAACTATTCATTTTTATCTTTAATCAAATGAGACTTCAAGTATCTCTAATGTATTTATTATAGTTTGTTCAATCAATATAATGTCTAGTTTTTGGATCATTGATTTAGATGCTAATGATCATGTTTTTTCTTCTTTACATTGGTTTAGTTCATAATATAAGATTGTACATATAAATGTTTGCCTTCATAATAGTGCTTCAAGTATAGCCAAGTATGTTGGTATTGTGACCTTTTTCCTTCATAGACTAGTATGCTCAAACCAATATGCTAACTGAACTTGTCTTCACTTCAGTTGTAGCTGGAGGAATATATGATGGTTAATAGACTAGTATGCTCAAACCAATATGCTAACTGAACTTGTCTTCACTTCAATCTAGAGCTTCTGGTTTAAAAACTTTTGAGCTTTTGAATTGTCACTTTAATCTTCATTTTATTTAATAAGTTCTAAGTTCTAACTTAAGCAATTATAATTCAAATAATAAGTTCTAATTGCTAACCGAACTGGATTTATAATGAATCTATGATTAAATAAATTTAAATAATAATTTTATAATTTTAATTAACTAACTTAAATTATGATTTAATTTTAACTTAAAATTTATTTGACATTTATAAGTAGATATAAAAAATAGTAATAATTTATAATTTTATAATTTTAATGTTTATCAATAATTGTTTTGGTTAGATTTTTAACTAATCACTTTAAGTTATAACAACAAGTAATATGTAATAACTCAACAATAAAATAGGCTTTTAACTAGGCTAACAGGCCATGTCAAGACTTATAAAAAGGTCTGGCCAGACTTAAATTAAAGCTTATGTTAGATAACAGGTCAAACTTAGGCTTTGGATTTGAAAAATAGGCCGAGCTTATTTAGGAAAATCCTGGCTTGACCTGACCTACTTCCACCCCTATATGTTTATGTTGAATGTGTCTGTATACCATTATGTCTTTAAGTGAATCGAAATTTTATCAAAAAATAATTAATTTTTAATTTCTACTAATAATTTTCGATTTGTCAATGAATTTTAGGAGACTCTATCTAAATCCTTAACCACCGGTGAAGAGGATTGTAGGAGCATTCTTAGTCGAGTACTAAATGTTCCTGAGTATTTTGATCGAGTGAAGGGTAAATGATTTGATGTGACTCCATCTTCCTTGTATAAGCAACCAACGAGGAAAAATCCCAGCAACCAAGAAGTCATACAATCATTAGAGGAACTAAAAGCGCAAGTCTGTGAATTGCAAAAGGATAAAGAGAGATATGAGGCAGAAAAATACGGTTCCGGGTTGAAAGATACTAGTAACAAAGCTAGTATCAATTATGAAAATAGAATTCCCGAGGTAATTAGCACAAGTTATTTTAATTAAATTAACACATTTATTTTAATTGACCTTTATACACATTAACAGTTATGCATTCACTATTGCCTCAGGGCATTTCATCTTGTCGGTTGTATTTGTCATTACTGACTTATTGCATGGTTGACAAGGAAAAATGCATAACAAAGTGAGAGAGTTACTTCACCATAAATCGCTCCCTCATGGATATCAGAAAGTGTCGGTTGATATCCTTTTAGATACGGATGCGGTACTACCTATGCCTGACTCGATTTCAGAGGTTACATTGTCGCGAGATGTAATAGGTTTGTATGTTGCATGACCGTCAGATCTCATTTCCATAGATGATGGGGTATACTGAAAACCATTATGAATCTCTTAGTATTCAAATTTCAATTCTAAACCATTATGAAAATCTCTATGAACCATTACGTACATTGTTTTACATGGTAATGTTAGACTTATACAAAACCCACATCTAAAGATAAAGAGATTTTGTCAGAAAAATAGTTTGTTGCATCACAAAGAGAGGTACATTTAAAGTGTTATTCTATGGTCTGAATTCAAAAAGTTTCATGATTTTCTACTTTACCTAACTTATATGATTGTTAGGTTTTTGCTCAAGCTTCACAACAGGTCATCAGCAAGAAAAAGGTTCATGCAAGGACCGTACAGGCAAAAAAAAGCTCTTGCACCTCATTTTTGGTTGTGTCTTGAGACACTTGTGGCAACATCAGATGTGATGGAAGGTGTTATTCGTCAAATAGATATGGACGGAGGTGTTTTTGGTTTTCTTCATTCTGAGATAATCGAAAGAGAGGACATGGAGCAGATTTTCAAGCATCTTGAATTAGGCATTGGTTTTATGCATTCATACATATGGTACTCTGATCAATCTATTATTTATTTAGTTGAACAATTTATTTACACATTTCAATGAAAATAGTATAATGTTTATTATGTTTTTATTTAAGGTTCTTGTATGGAAAAATTATGTGCAAGACTCAATCGTCAAACAGATTTTGTTTCTTTGCTTGCACATGTGTCAATGCAATGACAATTAGTTTGAATTCACTTTTAGTAAGAGACCACTTAATTGAGAGATTTACAGCCAGCAAAACAGAAACTTTGTTTTTTTACCGTATAATACTCGACACGGGTAATATTTTCATTATAATCTTTGTATCTTTTGCATAGAAATTATCCATCTAAACATTTGTTATATTTTATAGTGGACACGGGTTGTTGGTTGTCATTGATCCTACAAAATAAGTAGTCTATTATATGAATTCATTGGAGCATGATTGATCAATATATCCGAGTATGAAGGAAGTGGTTGATACGTAAGTGAGATTGTTCGAAAAATTCGTGTGTATTTGTATATTTAATTATTTATATGGGATTGTTCTAAATTTATGTTTTTCTTCTATAGAGCTATACTAGTATACCGAGCACAAGTAATTTTTACAATGTTTCTTATTAGTGATGCTAGTTGATAACACAAAACAATTATATATTAATTCTCATTTGTTTGTCTATGTGTAATGTTCTCAATAGAAAAATGGCATAGATTGCAGGTATTACGTTTTGAGGTTTATGAGGTTTATGTGTAGTGTTCTCAATAGAAAAAGGGCATAGACTGCGGGTATTAGGATTTATTTTAATATTTATCGGATATGTCATAATTATTATTTTAAATTAACTAAGGCATGTTTTGTTTTGTTATGTAGTACTTTGATGAATAAACGTGTTCTCATTACACGCCCTCAACATTGCAAGAAATTACGGAGGAATTGTGCGAATGCCTTATTGAAAAAAAATAGTTTAAGGTATAGGATTATGGGATTATGTTAATGTTATTGACTTGTGGTTTATGTAGATGACTTGAATTGTATAGTTTTGGATTGAAATAGTATTAGTGGTATTAGTGAAATGGTATTAGTTTTGAGATGTAAATGACTTATGGTTTATGTGATTTATGGGATTAGCGGAAATAGTTAATGAATCATACTAGAAATTATTAGTGTAAATGTGAATTATACAGGTTTACTGAAATGACTTGAATTTTACAGGTTTCTGCATAAAAAATGGTTAAAACGAGATTTAAATAAAAATCATTAAAATTATACGTATAGAAAAGACAACGCTTTTTAGAAAAAGCGCGGCCAAAAAACGCTTCTTCTAAATAGCGCTCTCTAAAGGTATAGAAAAAAATTCATTAAAATTATAGGTATACATTAGAGAGCGCTTTCAAAAGTGTTGTCTAAATGGAGACAAAAGAAAGCGTTTTTTCCTCAAAAAGCGCTCTCTGAAGGTATATAAAAAAATTCATTAGAATTTTATATGTACATATTAAACAACGCTTATAAAAGCGTTGTCTAAAGACCCGCTTTAAAGAGTGTTTTTTAAGGAAAAAATGTTTCTAAAGGCCTACTTTAGATAGTGCTTTTAAAGGTAAAACACTTTCTAATGTAGACCTTTAGCAGCACTTTTTCCTTAAAAAAAAGCACTGTCTGTGCCTACGACAACGTCACCTTAGACAACACTGTTAAAGGCCAAAAAAGCGTTGTCGTAGCCCTTGTTTGGCATAGTGGAGGGATTTTGCTCCCCTCCCCCCTCTTATTCTCTCCTAAAAATTGAACCAAATATATTTCATTAAAATTATCTCCCCTCTCCCCTCCATCTACCTCGAACCAAACATACCCTTAGACAAAAGATGGTGAGAAGCCTAAGATAATATATAAATGAAAAGAAGTAAAAAAACAAGATTAGGCCAAACTTTAAAATAGGCCTTCAAACACGTAGGCTTGCAAGGACACCATTGAATCTAGGGTTAATACCCCCTGCCATATAGGCTATTTCTGGTTTACCCCCTGTATTTTTTTTTCAAAAACAACCTTGTCATTTCAAAAAAATTAACAATTTAGTCCCTAAAATCAAAATTCGCAGGTAAATCCGGAAAAAAAAAATCCACATGAAACCTGCGGATTTTGATAATTTATGGACAAAATTGTTAGTTTTTTGAAATGGCAAGGTTGTTTTTGGAAGAAAAAAATACAAGGGGTAAATCAGAAATGGCCTATATGGCAGGGGGTAAACTGGTAATAACCCTTAAATCTATCATCATTATGGCCTTCCAAATTAAAGTTACCACATTGGTAATGGCTTTAAGCAACAAAGAAAAAGGATAGATATAATGAAGATTTCGACATCTATGATTGACCAACAATCAAGCGGGGTTTTAACAACATGAATTCCATAAACTTTGCTTTTCCATTTCCAGAGATGCCTTGCATTATTGCATAGACACAGTCAAAGAAAAGATGGTTAAGGCATTTAAAACACATTTTATAGAGATTGCACATGGATAAAGCATGTTAACCTCTAAGACATAATTGCTCATTAGTTGGCAACTTACCATGCATAAGCCTTCAAAACAAGAGAGGTTGAATAAGAAATAAAATTGTTTAGATTTTTCTTTCCCCAATGTTGAATGTGGGTTAGCCTGACTTATGAGCACAAGTCTTCTTTGAAGTTAAGGTGGTGTTTGCCAATATTTTTGGTAGATAATCATGAGTTTAGAAAGTCTGTGAGATTAATTCGAAAAATCTCCAAAGTAATTTGTGCATGTGATTTGTATGAACACACATGTGTGTGAATTGAATGCAGTCCTCGCGTGAACGATAACAACATGGAAAAAAATTTAAATGAAGTCAAGTTTTGATCAAGGACAAGGTAAAAAAAATGACATCAAACAAAGCAAAATTACAATTAAATATTTCATTCAAGGAAACAAAAAACTAATGAAAAGATTGGACACAGACGCATACATGTTTCTCGCTCAAATGTTTCGCTATTTAACTCAGGTACTCAAGTGGTATGAAGAGTATGTATGAAATTTTGTGACTCTTAATCCCATGTATGCGTCTCGTATTTATTCTTTTTAGAAAGTAATTGTCAACAACGATTATGAACATAAAGGGGACTATTGTATTCATTTCACATTTGATCCTCAAACTGCCACTAACGTCCTTACGTGTTACCCATAACTCTAGGGATGGCAGGCAGACCCAAACCCACGGGCCCCACCCGCATCCAAACCCGAGTCAACGGGTGAAAACCCGATTTGACTGGGTTTGGGTTCGGGTTCGGGTGCCACCCGATATTTCGGGTGCGGGTTTGGGTAGTGTGAAACCCACACCCGAAACCCGAAACTACACCTGTTTAGACTTTAATTTTAATTTTAATTGCATACTTTAATTTTAATTTTAATTGTAGATTGTAGAATTTAATTTTAATTATAATGTTAAGATATTGAAGACCTTAATTTTAATTATAATTAGGGGTGTGCAAAATATTCGGTTGTGTGCAAAATTTTAATTGAAATCTTATTTTGTAAGCAACAATACTATAGTAGTAAATAAAACTTATAATCCTTCTTATAATTAACTAAGTAATATATATATATATATATATATATATATATATATATATATATATATATATATATATATATTTTATATATATATATATATATATATATATATATATACTTGAAAACTAATTAAATTTTTAAAAAAAAAAATTAATTTTGTGTTTTTGTTACGGGTTTGGGTTTGGGTGGAAAAACCCGAACCCAACGGGTGTGGGTGCGGGTGTTATTTTGCCACCCGAATAACCTTTGGGTTTGGGTTCGGGTTCGGGTGTTGATTTCGGGTGCGGGTTTGGGTAGTGTGAAACCCGCACCCGACCCGACCCGACCCGTTGCCATCCCTACATAACTCTATTTGTTTAAAACCCACGTTGAGTCGTAACTTCTTCGAACTTCCTCGTGAACCCCTGATAGTAACCACTCCAACATGTTGTCAACGTTTCCTACCAAGGAATCTGGACTTGTAAATTTACTAAGTCTTTCAACCTTATGTGGTTCGGTCAACCGTTCTTCCTATTGAACTAAAGGCCCCTGTCGACTACCCTTTGTCGATTGTGGAATCATCCTTGATATTCCTCCAAACCATGTTTCCCTATGTCGACAGTTTGGCCGATCTCTTGTCATTAGTCTATCGACATTTTATCATTAAATTTCTTTAATACACTTCATTAATGTTTATTCACAACACTTATTTTTTTGTTGACATTATTTGTTTACTTTCTACTAGCTAAAAAAATCTAAGAGTAACTAATGCTCCCCAAAAAATGTCACTGTCGACCCATATTTGAAGGGAGAAAAATAGTATTATTTTTTAACCACTTTGTCACTATTCATATTCTATACCATGTCATCTCAATCATGTTATTGTTAGTCATCACTAACTTTTTACCAACACACCACATCTGAAAGCGGGTAAACAACAACCCATCATTACTCTGAATCCCCATGTTATTGAGTAACCACTAGAAATTTCTTTTTTGATTTTATTAATTTTCCCTTTCTTTGAGGCTATTCATTGGCTCCAAGTACTCCACATGTTCATGCTCTTGGGAAACATTTCGCCACCTCTTTATTTGAACCGTTCTTGTTTTCCATTTCTTCCTTCTTTACTCATCTTACCTATGGAGACACCAGAAAAGAAGGTGAATCACCATTTCCATCTTTTTTCTCTGCCATTTCCAGCTAGTTTCCCATCAATTTCTTCAATCTATCAATGGCACCTAATCGCTTCGTCCCACAACACACTCCTTTTGTCGTTCAAATTGATGAGCCAATCTTGGTTGGCAACCAAACTTATGTCCATGAGCCTCCCCTTGCAGAAACCATCAAAAGACTATGGTATTCAGAAGCTTTAATCCATTACTCAATTGCAGACACCACATTAGCCTTCATGGGTCCTCTTCCTAGGCTTATCAGGAAGCCTGGTTTCTTAGAAATGATCTTCCCAACTACCATGGGTGGGAACTCATGGTTTCCTGTGATCAACCTTTTTACTTTCGTTTTCTAAAAAAAAAGGTATAATTCCATCCCCCTCTTGAGGCTCCTGATTCAGCCTATATAACTTGGTTAAAAAATATGAAGAATAAGAGAAAGGCTTTATGGAAAGAGTTGGGAGTTTTTTACATCATTCACCTTTCAAGGGTGCACCTCAAGTATAACCCTACCATGCTACTTGTCGCTATGGGATTTTAGGAATCAACCACCAACATTTTCCACCTCCCTAATAGGATGTTGACCCCTACTCTCTTTGACCTCACTGCCATCGTTGGTCTTCAACCAATTGGGGAAGATTATGAACCATCCCAACCCACACAGACCAAACCATACTTTGATTTCTCTTCTGGGGGGTTTCAATGCCTTCATCAGGGATTACCGTGGCTCGACTAGAGATGTTTATGCTAACACGCATATAATGTTCTTGACTTACTAGTCGTGTCCCTATATTTTCCCTTGTGGGGATCAAATTATGAAGATGTTTGTACCTTTGGCCACTCAACTTCATGAACAATGCAAGGTTTTCCTTAGCAAACTAATCTTGTGTGGCCTTTACGAATCGCTGGGGACATTATCTTGTAACATCATCGAGTGACCTTACCTCAATTGCTTGTAGATAAGGGGGTCTTATCTGGTTACTGCAATTTCTAACATGATAATGGGCATTGAAGATGCCTAACTTGCCCATGTCACTCTTGATGGTGGCGAGAATGTGTTGCAAGAAACGTTTGAGAAATATGTTTCTATGTTTTACAAGAGTAAACATTTGTCTCTACCATGGCGCCATTTTCCTCTCGATAGTATAGTCAGGCTTGGTTACGCGAACCTTTCCCTAGTCTTACCGTTGAAGGGGAAAAATACAACCATGGCTCCCAATGAAGTGCTTTCGGCTTATTCCCCTATGGAGAAAGCTCTGATTTTGACTCCTAACCACCCAAATCGACCAGAAATCAATAGACACATATTATACAATCATTAGATAACACATATGTACCAATTAACACTCAAAATCATCATTTTTTTCATGGATTCAAAGTTATGTCCAAAACACCAAAACACAACAATGGCAACACTAATATCCAGAATTCAAATCAACAAATAATGTATAATAATCAGCACAAAACAGAGCACAAATTTGTACGTTAAACATGACGATTAAGATGTATTTCTAATTATCATAAACAAGAATTCATGTCATACAACAATAGAGAAAACAACCTAGAGGAGGGTGGGGATCCCTTTATACCTTTCATGCAATAACACCTAAATTATAGTAGTCCCCCTACCCGAATTTCCAGCAATTACTCAAGCTCTAGCTATGGTGATCTTCATCCCCAATCCCTTGTTCTTCCTTTTTCTCACTTTTCCTCTTACCTCATTTTCTCAATGCAACTTTTATGTATTAGTAAACTCCCCCAACCCTCACACTTTTTTTTTAAAAGTAAAATCTAGTCTCACTAATTTGGCTATTCCAGTTTTACCCTTCCCATCTCTAATTTTTCTTATTTTTCTATAAATTATAATTTCCACCCAAATATCACTATTTATATTATTTTATTTATTATTCTATATTTCTACTCATTTAAAATTAATTAAAAACTCCAATTAATTTCTACCACTCTTCCTAACTCGTATCAACGTACCGATTAATGCCACATACCATATATATTCACCAAATAGTAATAACAATCATATTAAATCACTCAAATAATAAAATAAAATTCAGCTAAACTCAATTAAATAATTTAATTGAATACAAGGTGTTACATGAATAATTGTAGCAAAAAATTAAATAATGAAAGTAAAATCCAGAAAAGTAAATGGATGGAGTTAGAAAGATTGCACCAGGGATTTATACTGGTTTGATCGAATGTTGGTCTACTATTGTCCCCAAGAGGACTTATTGAGATTTTGACTAAAACTTTGAGCTTTTATATGTTATGTCCACAAACCTTTTGATACAAGCTGATCTTTACAATGGTTTATCCTTAATAAAACAAGAAGCTTTTAACCAAGCTAAAATAACAATCAAAATAGAGATTTTCTAGGCTAATCTCAAGAACCAAATATATATTTTAAGACTGATTAATCTCATAAACCAAACTTTATTATTCAAGAGTATCACACTATTGAAGATAATAACAAGGACACGTCACTCGAACAATTTCTCCCCCACAAGTAGTATTCACTCAAAAGCACCAAGGCAACTTTAAGTGAAGAAAAACATTTGAGAGTGAGAGAGAGAGAGGGAGAAAAATAGAGAGATAAATTTCAAAGAAAATATAAAACTTCGGGAATTGGTGTGAAATGAAGAGGATGTGAGCCTCCTTTATATAGAAGTAGGAAAAATCAAAAAAGGAAATGATCCATGAGCCAAATTAATGTTCTAATCGATTAACATAAAGCTCTAGTCGATAAGGCAACTCACTTTTAATCGATTTGCAAGCCCAATATGGAAAGTTTGGATATTGAGCTGTTACTAGTCATTAAGACACCGTCCTAATTGATTGGTTAATCATTTTGGACTTTTCTAATTGATTAATTTAAGGTACAATCGATTAGTTAGCTAAAAAATTCATCCAATTAATTGTCTTAAGGTCCTAATTGATTGGATTGTTCAAAAATATCTTCCAATCAATTGTTTTAAGGTTCCAATCGTTTAACTAGTTCAAAAATGCTTCAAAAAAAGGATGGCATTATCTTAATCACTTGACTCAGGTTTAAAGACATTTTAAAAATATTTGATAGATAAAAAAATAGGTTTCAAGTGTGTGTTTGAGTTGCCTTAGTAGTCTTAAGCTATTATCTTACTTTTACAGTACTCAGTTCAATCAGATAAACCGACTGACATGACCCGAGAGCTTTCACACCTTTCATAATATTAGCTTCAAGATTTTGCTAGATAGTATTTGATTGTATAAGCACTTTATCTTGAGTTCTCTTATAAGATGCTTTGGTTATCATGAAGATATTGTCATGTGTTCCCGCCATCAAAACTCTACATACTGATCTTTGTTACCTTCAAGCACATAAATCCACAATTCCATGAGAGAAACTTTATCCTTTCTTGGCTGCCTTATCCCTAAGGTTGGCCAATTTTGGTGTTGTAGATACTGGTTTGAATGTTGAATACTCCTCTATTTCTAGGGTGTTTTTTACTATGTTGCATTGTGTTTTCTGTTTTATTGTCTTCTTGCTTATTTTCTTCATTCATTTTCATTTTGGATGATTGCTCTATCATTCGTTTGACGATATGACTATGTTGACTGGTGCTAAGTTCAAGCATATGGTTGCTACAAAATATTTTTTCTATTTAAGGAATTTTTTTTTGCATGTTTGGGTAGCTCTCATCCACGAGCCAAGAGGATTAAATTCAGTGATCCCATGTATGGATGGAATTTTTTTAGAGAAATGCTCATCGATGTGACCTATGAACCCACAGTAGAAGCAAAATATAGGTAACCTTTCATAACGAAAATCTATCTGGCTCACTCCATTATTCTTGTTATCAATATACATCCCCGACATTATAGGAGTATCTATTCTCAGATTGATTATAGTTTTAATGATTATCGATTTATCTGACATCTCACACACTCTAGTTTCCATGAATTTCTCAATCACATCTCTTAGTTTTTTTACCCATTTGGGTAGTTTTACCATTAATAGGTAAATCCCATATTTGGACCCATATATAAGAGATTTAGAGATATCCATATTAGAAAATGATTTTTTCCATCCCATTCCTGGAGGATCAACCATTAGTTACGAAACACAAATTATTTTGTTTCATGTTCTTGAACATCTTTTTCCTCATACACCATAAAACTAGTGGATTTTGTGTTTGAGAATTGGTTATGCGCGACACAGGGCTTCTGAATTCTTTTGAGACATTTTAAGGGATATTCAGGTAAGCAGTATTTTTCTTAGCTACATTTTTTCTGATCACCATTTTGTCATTTTCCTGAATTGTGATGGTATTATTGTTTGTAAGTTCTAAAAGAGAAGGGGTTCCAATAAGAATGAAAACATTTTATCTGGGATCTTGAAGGTTTTTCGGTGTTGTTGATTTGGTCCATCGAAGTGTTGAGGGGTGAGAACAAAAGAGACCCAAGAAAGGTGAAGCTAAACTACAACCAAAACGACGCCAAAAGAGAATGAAGGATCCCAAGGAAGTAAAACAGTGATATGAATGAACTAGGGAGATAAAGAAAAGTGATACTGAGGAACACCGATAACGAAGAATAATAGAACACCTGATCACAGAAACACACACACACACACACACACACACATATATATATATATATATATATATATATATATATATATATATATATATATATATATATATATATATATATATATATATATATATATATGGAGAAACACACATATATAAATGTGGTCATAGAAGTGTGGATAGGAGAGAAACAATTAGACTCTTATAAGGTACAAGGTTGTTTTAAGCCAATAATATTTTTATATTTTTCTTCGAAAAAATAATGACATTAAAAGCTTAATTAGACCTGAAGTCCCTTAATTTAATTTCAGATTTCAGTTTAGTCCATTATCTAATAAACATTATATTTTAGCCCCTTAAAAACTATTTTGTTAGCCAAATTGATCTTTTTTGTTAAATTTTGAGAAAAAACGTTAAGTTTGGATGATGTGGCATGACAACGTGACAAAAATCAAAATAATGAGTCAGCAATTTCATTAAAGGACTAATGAAAACCTTTTAGATAGTTAAGGGACCAGACTTAGACAATAATCAAATTGTGATTAAAGGGATCAGAATAAAATTTCATAACATTTTATAAGACCATAACCTGTTATTTATTTATCTAATATATATATATATAATCTAAAGTACCTGGTAATTACGTCTTAATCCCTTTGATTAAAAGGTTAATTTGACTTATTTAATAGGGTTAACTTTGGTAATGCAATTTTTAAAGGGTTTTGATTCATTTGGCAATAAATGCAACTGATGTGGCACATTCACATAATAAGTTGTTTTCCTAATTTATTTTTAATTTTAAAAATTGATGTTACAGCCTACAATATATTGTTTTTATATATTTTTATTTAAAGTTGATCATCCTATAAAATAGGTATAATTATAATGGTTTAATTTAATTAATAAACCTATTTAATAGCACAAATAGCATTGAACCAATTAAACCAAAATCCCACCTTTCATCTCACAAACCAAACGCTTCGGATTCTACAAGTTTACACTCCCAATGATTCTTCTCTACCGGTCCCAAAATCATTTTCATCCAGAATCATTACCTTCAACCCACACCATATACCTCAAACATTTTCAGACTTTTGAGCAGCTTCACCTTTTTCCTCTGGGTAGTAACTGGTAGAAGATCACTAATTGTTATGACTTTGTACAGTTGTGGAAGGCCACACCAAAATCAACTCAGACGTCGGTGACAGATATGCGTAAATGTAAATGTTGTTTCATAAGTTGTTTTTATAGGTTTGTGCTTCTAATCTCATCCTATTTTGATTATTCTATGATTTAATCGTCACACATTCATAGTTTTCTCATAATATGTTTGATGTTGTTGCAATTTGTTGACATAACTTTCTGAAGTTTTTTATATCAAGCATATTTATTGAGATCTGTTTAAATTTCTGAAATTTTATTTGTCGTTTGTTTACTATTTTAGTTGTCTCATAAAGACTCATGCCTATGGAAACAGAAGCATCAGCCCAGCCCCAAGAAGTAAAATTCGTAAGCGGAATATGGCTTTTGATGATATAACTACTTCTGCAGATGAAAAATGTTATTTTATTTTTACTTCATTTTAATAATGTTTATCTGTTTTTAGCTATTCTTTTCAATAACAGTGTGGCGTAACTAATTTATATGAATCTTGATACCTTAGAAATGATTTGACTGATCATATGCCAACTCTTTGATTTTGAAATGTACTTTGTAACTCATGCAATATGCAGTTTTTGTGCTACAAATACTTTCTGATGTCAATTGTAAAGAGATGAACACAACAAAGAAAAAGAAGAAGTTTGGGTGCACCGAAGTTGTGGGTGGCGGTCGATTGCGTCGTTTTTATGGTGCGGTTCTTGGGATTTCTTCGGCGAAGCTGTGTGTGGCGGTATGCGTCGTGTGTTCGTCGGCGAAGCTATATGTATTTGAGTGAAAAAGTTTTGATTTTTATATACCCATTTGTTTGTTTTCCTTGCATATCTTTATATGTTTTATCAACATGTGAATTGCTAGGCGGGAAGAGCTGGTAGATTTGGCACCAAGGGGCTTGCAATTACCTTTATATCTTCTCCTGGTGATTCTGAAGTTCTTAATCAGGTTAGTTAAGTCCATTTTCATGGCGTTTTAATGTTTGATACCTCTTCATTCTGACTTATTTAGAACTCCTCATCTGCTGTAAATATGAACAACATTAATGCATCTCCATCTCATATTGTAGTGCAAGAAAATGTAAGTGTGTATTTGGTGACAATGTCTTTCATAATTCACGCGTTATTACTTCCTATATTTGTCCACAATTGCTTAAATTGTGTGTTTTTTACATGCTTATTGACTAGACCTTGCTCTTTACAGCAAAGTCAGCCCGCAGACCTTAGCTACTCTGTTCCGGCAACTGCTTCTGCACAACAGAATTGGAGTCCTTCTACTAGCTCATCAAATACTCCTTCTAAGAGGAATGCAACAGAAATCAACACGGATGATATATCTGCAGAGGAGGTTTTAACCCCGAAAGAGTCGGCAACAAAAGTCAAGCAGATCAAAACGGAGTGATGAAAATGCTTATGACAGTTTATGAAATACTGCTTTAACTATTTTGTTATTTTGTTGAACTATTTTCTGCCTAAGTTTGTAACAATTTATTCCAATAATACATGCTCTTGGAATTGATATGTATGTCATCTTTTGGAATTGATAATTACATTAATATAATTTAATTTTATCCATTCTATGTGTATGTATGATTTTTATTATATCCATTTCTTGAAATCATATATGTATATACTGTAGTATGTAAAAGTGTGCTAGAAGAACAAATAAGTATTTTTCTATTCGACGTGTCTCTGGTGATTTCTATGATTAAATACTTCCAATCTTTTTTCAGATTATAGATTGTTGCCTAGGTAGCTGGAGGCTAATCAACAACTGTTACAATTTTGCTTTAAATTATTGATTTCTACCATTATACTTAACTTGGCTTATTTTTATGATTGACTTTTCTTATAATGTCATGCCAACAAGTATGATTATTTGGCTCTGTGTCTGTATATAGAGCCATATGAAGGTGGAAATCTGGATGCATTTGGTTTCTTTTACAATGTCTTCACATATTGAGATATATTTATGGTAATTGATTCATTATTTCCTTCTAAAATAGTATATAATATAGGTTGGAGATTTGTTGTTATAACCTTTATTTGGTAGCCCGATAGGATTCGCTACTGCATGTTTAAGGCCATATTTACTGTGAATTTAAAGGTTGGAGATATGTTGTTACGACCAAAGCAAGAGCATGCCTCTGTGATTGATCCTGCTGATGTTGAAGCCTTGGAATCTGCATTATAGCAGAACAAAGTTAGTGTTAGGGAGCATAATTTGTTTCCCTTTACATTTCTTTAATTGATTTATGTTAATGTCATGCCAACAAGTATGATTATTTGGCTCTGTGTCTGTATATAGAGCCATATGAAGGTGGAAATCTGGATGCATTTGGTTTCTTTTACAATGTCTTCACATATTGAGATATATTTATGGTAATTGATTCATTATTTCCTTCTAAAATAGTATATAATATAGGTTGGAGATTTGTTGTTATAACCTTTATTTGGTAGCCCGATAGGATTCGCTACTGCATGTTTAAGGCCATATTTACTGTGAATTTAAAGGTTGGAGATATGTTGTTACGACCAAAGCAAGAGCATGCCTCTGTGATTGATCCTGCTGATGTTGAAGCCTTGGAATCTGCATTATAGCAGAACAAAGTTAGTGTTAGGGAGCATAATTTGTTTCCCTTTACATTTCTTTAATTGATTTATGTTAATGGATAGTGTAGAACGATGCCATTACCAAGTTGTAATACCATCTCAAGTTGATTTATATTCTGGTAGGCGAAGCACTCTCTTGATCTGTGGGTCGTGTATAGATATTTCCCTGTTTGTTATTATTATCGCAGGTCCTTGTGCTTGGTGCAGATTATCTGGTTTGGTGATTTCGTTTTGGTGGCGGCAACATGATAATCTGCTTGGTCTTTGGATATTTTGTTGTTGTTTAGATTCTTTCAGCATTGGTATCAGAAATGAAAACAAGTGCTAAAGATTGAAGTGCATATATACTCCATTGATGACACTTGGACACATCCACGAAAAATTCAGTAGATTCAATTTCATCTTCTGGAGCAAAGGATGGATTGCTCAAATGGTGAGGTTGAGACTTCAACAAAAGATTCTCTGAGAAATTGGCCAATTCTTGAATGCAGGATGCACTGAAGACGTCTATAGCTTCAACTGGAACTCCGAGGAAATCCGAGAGTTTTTTAGTTACTTTCACCGCACCCATTGAATCAATTCCATAGGTTGACATGCTGTCTGTCACGGAGATTTTGCTACCGAGATTTCGGCCTGCTCATAAATAAGCTTTTTCAATATGGCCACATTCAATTATTTTAGAATTTAAGAATCTATTTCCTTTTAAAAAAATTATTTCTCAATTGACATAATGTTTCGATCTTCCGATGCCTAAGTTATATTAACATAATGTTTCGATATTCCAGCAAATCTTTGTTGCAGGTAGCTGTTTTCGGCAAGAAATATGGATCTGGTTATGTTCAAGTTCCAGACTATTGTTCTTCAAGTTGTTACAAGCTATGCATATCGGCTTCATTCAAGACCAAATTTGTTCCGCTTTATATTTCAACCTAAACCTGTTACTTATTGTAGTATATTTGTTACAGGCACTTGTGGTGGTCGTTTGGAACAAGAAACATGTAGTTTCATACATGAACCAGCTAATGATCAACGATTAAGTCTTCCTGATACAGGGGATATATTAGAGGACTCTAAGACTCTGGTTGATCAAAAGGTACACTGCTATATAATTATTCATGTCTTGTACTATGTGTATATTCTTTTTATATTGTTAGCATTTAGAAAATACCTGTTTGTTGGGACTTTTTTTCATCTTCTCAGATTCTAACTAGCCTTAAATTATTATGCCTGTCTTCTCACGCGACTATGACTAACAATTTTTATTGCTGCTAACCTTTCAGATTGAAACTAATATTGTTGTTGCATTGACCTTAAGGAAAGGTAAAAGGTATATTTTTATCCTAATACATACCACCATAATCCTCTTCCTTCATGCATAGTGTAAAAAGAGAACAATGTCAAATGTTAGATGTGTATGTGCTTCATAGGTTTTAAATGGCTTATACATGACCAATTTCCAGCTCAACTGACATATCCAATTTTCAAAGCTATTCTTTTGGTTTTAATTCATAATTAATTATTCTGGTATTTTACGTGGAAGTTTATTGTACTATGATTTTGAAGAGATTGCATAGATTAATGATGAGGCAATTCCCTTGGAGCTGCATTGTTCATTGGCTTGGATTGTCCACTAATATGCATCATGATAGTTGGCAGCACTTAATACAGTTTGGTGGGCTGATTGGCAGAGGGAGGAAGGAGTCTTCCAAGTTAGAAGTGAAAATTTGGAATTCAAGGAACGAGAATATCTTTCGGAATAAAGAAATCATCGGCAAAAGCTTGGTCGAATAGGCGAAAATTCTATCGTGGAAATAGCTTTGGTTCAATTCAAGGTTAATATCCAATAGTATTTCCCAGTGGTGTACTCACCATAGAGAGTGCCTCGGTCTTATGGACGCTTCTGATTAACTATTTTGGACATGTCTTGAGGAGTGTTTGCAGTGTGCCTGCTGGACCGTTTCCAGTTAGTTGGTGGTGTGTGTTGGATCCCATTGCCCTTGCTTGTGTTGATGGGTGTCTGGCGCTGCTGAGGTTTTCAGAGTTTGTGTGGTGCCGCCGTGGTGCATGTTTTGACCCCGAGTATTTCTTCGTTGCTTGGCGGGTTGTGTTCTGTGAGGTAGTAGCTAGGTGTCTGGGTGGTGGTTTTCTAATTGAATGTTATCTAATTGGTGTCTGTCTGATGGCTTTATTTGATTTCGGTGTATGTATTATTTAGATTTGAGCCTTTTCTTATGGTTCTGGTGTGGTTTGGTTGTATTGAATTTTTGTTTTAGCACTGCTTTAATAATATCTTGGTTGTTTAAAAAAAATGATAAAATTTGGTTCAGTACACAAGTTCATACTAGATCAATAACAATGGTAGGTGGTTTGCTTTTAGTTGTTGCTGGTGTAGGTGCTTGCATGGTAAAGTTTGCTTCAAGGACTTAAAGTTTGCTTCTGAGATGGAAGTGTTTCTTTCATGTTTAATTTTTGTTAATGTGTTGGTAAATATGCTTCTTATTTAGGTTCATAAAAATGGATAATGAAGAGTTCAAATTCCACCTAATAAACTATATAGTCCTTCATGGTGCTACTTCAAATTGCACCCTACAAATGCTCCTTCAAATTGCACCCTACAAATTAGAGGACTATGTAAATCTATGATAAATCTCTGTCCATTCCTGATTTTATTTCTCGATTTAGTGGTTAGATAGTGAGTTTTGAGTATTTAAGTTGTTTTCTCTATTTTTAAAATGTAATTATAGTATTGGTCATCTTTACATATCTATAATATTTGAAAAAGAACTTATCAACATGACTCTATTTGGATAGCCAACTTAATTTATGTGCTTAGTGTCAGAGATACCATTTATTTGACTAAAAGTCATGTTTTATTAGGATTTTAGTTATTAACTACATTTCATCAAATTCACATGTTTGAGCATAACTGAAACTTTTCTGTCGTGGTGGGTGGAGGAATTTTTGCAGGAATCTACTTCTCATATGAAACATTCAATTGAAACCAAAGATAGGATGCTTAGTGTCCTCACAGAAAAGATAAATTCCCATCTACTATTATATGATTCTATAGAGAAAGAGGTGTTTCATAAAATTGCATTCTATTATAATTAGAAAATTTTGATATTTTTTTTGTTATAAAATTAATTGTTCAAATAAATTTTTATATTTTATAATTGTTATAATTATTATTGTATATCCACTATTTTGTTATTATTCAAAAATATATTATTTGAAATCCATTTTATTACTGATTTGTATAATGAAATAAAAATTTTACTTTAAAACATTATTTAAACTTTAGAAAATAATTGTTTATACAATATATTTTTAATTATATAAATATTAATTATCTTAATAAATATATACAAATCTGATAAGGTATCAGATTTCTATTACATATCAGTTGTAGACTGACCATTTTAATGTTAATATATTAAATTTATAAGGTATCAGCTATATCAGTTGTAGACCGACCATTTTAATGTTAATATATTAAATCCATAAGATATCAGTTTTAGACTGGTCATTTGAATTTTATTTTTGTTACATTGAATTAAGTTTGATATATTTACTCATATGTTATTGTAGGAATGAAAAATTCTATCAGAATTGCATATTGTGTATTGAATGATATCATTATATATTTTTTTAATACCATACGTAAGAAGTCTTAATTTTGTATTTGTAATTATCCATATTATTGTTGTTGGATTTATTAACCTATCGCACAGGTTCTGTCTGTATTTAAAAGATAATGTTATTTGAACTGGAAACATGATTTTATTCATGGTTGTAGTTTTAGACTCATTTGAATTCAACTGAGTTTTGGTAATTACTGGAATTGCATGCATGATAAAGACATGATCCATGGGTAGACGTGAACGTATCTATTAAATATCAACTGTAGACTGACCATTTTAATGTTAATATATTAAATATATTTACTCATATGTTATTGTAGGAATGAAAAATTCTATTGGAATCACATTATTGATTATTGAATGCTATCACTATAATACCATATGTAAGAATTTGTATTTGTAAGTTATCCATACTATTGTTGTTGGATTTATTAACCTATTAAATTGGTTACTTTGGACAAAATTTAGACCCTGAAAAAAGATGATAGAATTGACAAGTGATGTTTCGCAACATAGCGTGTGAATACAGACAGGACCCGTGCGATAGCACGGGTATCCTGCTAGTTACACCAAAATTTCATATCAACATAATCTTAAAAAATTTAATCGCATTAAATTAGAATTTTATTACACTTTTTTATTCAAATTAAAACCATTAAACTAAAGTGACGTCAAATATGTTCCTCTCTCAAGACAACCTTATCAATTTGGATAACACAAATACCACTCTTTTAAGGTCTTATACTTTATCCTTGATATCCAAAGCAATTTGATATAACATGTCTCAGATCTGCAAATAAAATCAGATACACCAGGTTGAAAATGCTAATAGAATTAACCAAATTTATAACTTCTATCTAACAAGAATTATTTTCTAGCCAAATTTCTAAAAATGCTAACATATTTTGACACCAAATTTCTAACAAAAATCTAACAAGAACTATTTTCTAACCAAATTTCTAAAAATGCTAATGGAACAATTTTTGAATCAACAATCTAACAAGAAATATTTTCTAACAAAATTATTTTCTAACCAAATTTCTAATAGAATTATTTTCTATAACATTACTCATTCATACGAAGAAGAGTCTAATGTAAATATACATTTCATCGAGAAGTTGGTTCACACATTAATTTTGAGACTTAGAATTCTTTGAGTTTCATTCAAGCACGACAATCCCCAATATTTGAACAAGAGTTTTTGTTAAACGTAATTTGGCCTTTACAATTTATGTCTTTTGTTAGAATTGTTAGAAGGTTAGATAGGCCCACTAGAGTTAAAAAAAACCATTATGGCAGCAAGACTTTATTATGGAATAAAATTGTTTTTGCTTAGAAATTTTAAGTTATTTCCTTTCTCCTTCAAGTGGGCTTCTTGACCCATAATTAGGTCCATTAAGACTTATATATTTAAGTGTTGGTTTTGTAGCATGTCTTCATCATGATGCACCGTCTTTATAAATCATCACGAAAATAAGTTTTTGCGTTGTTGACATATAAAGGAGGATAAGAGAAAATTCATGGTTGACCCGTCAATGTCTTTTTGTTAGGAAGATTAGATCCATATAACAAAGGGTTATCTTGAGAGGAGAAGAAAAATTTCTAGAATTTTGGTGAAGGCGAAGAGATGATAAGAGAGAAAGAGAGGTGATGATTAATGCTTAATGAATTATAGATAATAAAAGGAGTATCCCATTATCTAAATTTAGCGGATTTTATTAAAATTTAATGGAAATAATCAATGTAATTAACAAAATGTAATTTAAGGGGCTTAAAACGAAGATTCATTTAATAAAAGATGAAAGTGAAACTTAAAATTAAATTAAGAAATGAAAAGATGCATTAGGCAGACATTAAAGTAATTTATAATTTAATTTAATTCAAGTACAAAAATGGAAGGCAACATGATGTTACATGTAACTCTTACAGAACGCCGAAACCAGAAGAGAGAGAAAAAGTCATAAACTAAGACCACACCACAGTTAACACAGCGCATATTGAACGCAAAACCTCCAAAATTAAACTCACTCCTCTCTAAGGCAAGCTTCAAAGCCATGGCGGCGTTGGATCGCGCCAACGAACCACAAACCCCCGTTCTACTCCGTCCACGTATTCCCTCCGGCGATAACTCCGTTTGGGCCGATGTATCGCCTCTCCTCCACGCCGCTTCTCAAGGTCCTTTCCTTTTTCTCTTTTCCCTTTTCCAAGGGTTTTCTGCCTTTTCCATTATATGCTGCAATTCACAAATACTGCAAATGCAAATCGCAATGCTTTCATTTTCGTCTTCAACTTGATAATTAAGTAATGATTTCCAAGTTCTTGCTTCTTAATTAAATAATCCGTGTTTTATAAACTAGGATATTAGGTGATTTCAATGAAGATGATTTTACAGTGTGTTTTTGCAAATTACAGTGATATTGTGGTCAATTAGTTGTGGTTTTTTTAATTAGATTTTTATGTTGCAGATCTTCAAGAGGGAGACCTCATCCATGGAGATAATTTCAATCTATATGCTGCCATGTCTGCTTTGGAGGTATTGTTTTTATTTTTCTCACTGCACTTTCAGTGAGAGGTTTTTTAGTTTTCTGTGTGATCCTTTTATATACCTTTGAATCATATAATTATTTTGCTATGAATAATTAGGTCATTATGAGCTTAAGTCATGACTATGTGCGGAAGAATGAAATATGTAGAGAAGACGTTGGTTGTTTTTACAACTGTCTTGTGTAACATTGATCCGTGTGGATAATCTTTTTTTTTTTTTTTTTGATTTTTTTAGATAATGGATCCGAAAATGGACTCTGGTATGGCTTCTACTTACTACTCTCTTGATGAAGCCATTGAGAACGGTGCTGCTCCGGTTCCTATTAGTGATGATAAAACTACTGATGTTCGATGCATAATTGACATCATGGACCATCTACTAGCATGTGAGGTATTTTCACGGTGTTGCCTCTGTTTTCTATGTATGCATAACTTTAGTTTCTAGATTTTTTCAAGGACTGAAAAATACCTTTCTTTCTCTCTGAACTCCGAAGCATAGAGAAGCTGAACTCTAAAGTATAGAGAAGCATCCTCAGTATGGATGAGTCTGACGAATTCACAATCTCTCTCCTCTATTTTTTTTTATAGATAAATATGCTTTGTCTTTTAGTGCTCTGAGTACATTGAAATCTACCCTTTGCTTAACAAGCATGATTTATTTATTCAAATAAAAAACTAAAAATGTATAAAAACAGATTTTGAAGATGCACAAATAGCAATATTTGTTTGGGTTCAATATCTTTGTCTGTACTGGACAAGTCTTAAATTTATGTTTTTGTTGTTTTTATCTAGTTGTCATTTGGTATTTCAGGCAACATGGCACAAGGGTCATTCGCTGGCACAAACTGTCTATTCTTGCCTCTATCTTCTACGGCCTGAAAGGACATCATCGCATGCCCTGTTGCACTCTTACTGCCAAGTCATACGTGCAACCTGCAAAGCAGTTCTTTCAGTTGTTGCAGAGGCACGGACACATGAAGTAATGTATTCCAATTCTTCTTTATTTTTATCTCTGTTTTGTAGGATCATTTTCTGTTCTTGCATGTTGGAGTTTTCACTTTTTTTACATTGAGTCAAATAAGTACTATTTTTTCATCTTTTTGGAGAAGTTGACTGTTAATTGAATTGTTTCTATTCGCCAAATGACATAGAATGTTAGGATTCTTTATTTCATTATTTATTTATATGGATCTTAAGCTTTGTAATATTTAAGCGTCTCTAGAAATTTATGCTGACATGCAGCCTTAGTTGTTTGATCTCCTAACATATGCTCTATTCTATATGCATTTTCTATAAGCTGTATATCCGAACGAACCAATGTCGCTATATTTTTCGCTAAAAAGTGGTGATATTATTTGTGTCAGGAAGAAGATTTATTTGTCATGGCATATGGACTTCCTCTGAGTGGAGATGGAAAGGAAAGGTGTTTACCATTGTTAAATGCTGTTGAAGAAACAATATGTCGTCAACTGCGTGCTTCTAAAACTTCATCATCGAAAAGAAGAGTGTCAGAAGGTAATTGCCTGTTGAAACCTCAACATGCTCTGGTGAGGTCTTATATCACGATATTATTGTAATTTTCTAGTTTTGCTGAAGGGAATGACTTTGGCATGTAGAATAAAATATTGAACTTTGAAGTTAATTAGAGTGTTGATATTCTTATGTTTGAAAGTGTTACAAATACCTGTTGTGGCAGGCTTCATGTCATTCTTAAATAACCTGGTTTCTTTCTTCGTTGAATTTTAATACAATCACGTGTATTTGAGATATGTGTATTGTATGATTGATTATTGTGGAGTCACTCTTATAAAATTGCTTTACCGTAAATATAGTACAGTGTGTCCAAAAAAGAAAAATAGAAGTAGAAGTAAGAAGTTAGAGTGTTCAACAACATAGACATTTCATTTATTGGCCATGATATATGGTGCTAGTTATTATAGTCTTTATGCTTGTCTTACACAAAATTGTCCTATTATGCTTTGATTGAGTTGTGAGCTATTATGTTGCAGATATAGAGCCACTTCAAAATAATCCTGATCTGGAAGAAGGATACTGCAAAGCCCTGCTATGCCGATTACGTTTTCGTAAGGTTTTTTTCCTGTGATTACTCTCTCTAAAAAGCTATGCAAACTTTTCCTGTGATTACTCTCTCTAAAAAGCTATGCAAACTTGCAAATAATGGAGAATTATATTCATGTATAGTTTATAATTAGACATAGGTTGTGCCATTTTGCAATATATTTAATCAATCTGAAAATGTCAAAGATAAGATGATGCAGATTGTAAAATTAGCATACAGTCTTTTTACTTTCCTTGATTAGCATAGTTTTTGTTTCGGTACAGAAAATGAATGATACTATTTTCGGCTTTTCTTGATGCTCTTTGAAATTTAAGAGTCACACAACGGATGAGATATGACTTGAAAATATGTTTATAAGTGGGTGCGATACTCACTTTACAAGCCGGTTTTGTAAGGATGGGTTAAACCTAATATAAAAACTTTACATCAAAGCCTAGCCTATCCAAGATCTGTTTAGTCACTGCTATTAGGTTTTCGTTATCAGGCAACACACCATTTATATTCACGCACAAAGTTTAATAGTGTTGGGTGTGATGCAGTGTATTAACAATCCCACATTGGAAGAGATATGACCTGAAAATATGTTTTATAAATTATAAGCGGAAGATATCCTCACCTTAGAAGCCGGTTTTGTAAGATTGAGTTAAACCCTACCTAAATAATAATAGAATAGAACCCTTTATATTTTGAGATGCATATGTAGGGTACCCTTTATATTTTGAGATGCATATGTACGGTACGATACTGAGTAGGTCAACATAGAAGATAAAAACTGTATATCATATAAACCAAGGTGGATTAAAATGTTGCAACCCCAACTTGCCCTCATGTAAGTTAAAATGTGGTAAAATTGCTTGCCGGTTTTGTAAAGATGAGTTCAATGTAAAAACTTAAGATGGTGTGATAGAGAATCAAGAAATATAAGGAGAAAAAGACAACAAAAGGTGATGCAATCGTCTGTACATCTCAATGGAAGGTGAGATAGAGAATCAAGAAATGGAGAACTATTTGCTGCCTGAGTTAATGTCATGAAAGATAGAATGTTCAATTGTTGTCCTCCCAGTCCAGTAAAAGAATGAAAGAAACTTAAATCTAAATTAATTAGATCCAGGTTGGTACGAGTCTTGCTTTGTTGTGTTATTAAGCCTGGTCATTCTCGCTGCCGTGTCCAAGATGTACTTGATTGAACCATGCCATATTTACCCAACTCCCAACGTAAAAAAAAAAGATGTGTACTGTATGTGTTAGGTACGTGCACCGTAACAACCCAGTGCATACTCAGTACTGGTACTTTGGCATTTTCAGCATGCTCGTGCTTCATATTTCTCTGATTATTATTGCTGTTGTTTTCGTTGATATTGTGTTCTTACAGGGTTTTGGATGGAGAAAGGGAAAAAAATAAATATTCAAAAATTAATATGATGCATGGTTTATGATAACACTAGCCTTTATTTATTCTAAATTCTAATACAAGTTTCAAATCCTAATTAAACAGGTAAATGGACGATGATAACAACAACTAAACTTTATCTCATTAAGTGGGATTGACTATATGGATCAACTTTCTCTATAATATTCTATTCATAACTATGCTTCTATCCAAATCGTTATTTTCGAGATCTTTTTTGATGACCTCTCTCATAGTTAGTCTTTTAGGTCTTTCTCTTCCTCTAGTTGTCTGACTTCTCTCTATCTGATCTAGTCTGCTTACCACAAAATCTACACGTCGTCTCTTTGCATATCCAAACCAATAAGTCTATTTTCTACCATCTTCTCTACTATGGGTACTACCTCAACACTCTCTAATATATTCATTTATAATCCTATCCTTTTTAGTCTTATCACACAACCAGCGCAACATCCTCATTTCTACTACACTTATTTTATTCTCGTGTTGATTCTTAAGCGCCCAACATTATGTCCCGTACAATATCGTAGGTCTTACTGCAATCCAATAAACAAATTTCTTTAGTTTGAGCGATACCTTTGTGTCACATAAAATCCCTGAAACCCTCCTTCATTTCAGCCACCCAACTTGATTTCGATGGTTTACATCCCATTCTGTTTCTCCATTATTTTGTATTACAAACTCAAGATATTTAAACCGTGTGACTTGAGGGATGATATGGTCTCCAACTTTCACCTATAGATTGGAAACACTTCTTTTGTTGAACTTGCATTCCATATACCCCGTCTTACTTTTGCTTAGACGAAAACCATGCGTTTTTAAGGCCGTTTCTAAGACTCAAAGCTCTCATTTAAATCCTCCTTTGACTCTTCAAGTGGACTATATCATCTGCAAAAAGCATACATCTCGGTTGTTGTTCTTAGATGTGTTTCATGAGTACATCTAAAATTAAGGTAAAATGGTCGGGGCTTAGGGTTGAACCTTGATGGAAACCTATTGTAATGGGGAAATCGTCTGTCTCTCCACCTTGTGTGTCTGCGCGTTAGTCGATACCCTTCATACATATCTTGGAAATTAATCTAACGAGATAGTTTGAAGTTATGCTAAGATAAGAACCTAATTCTAAGAGATAGTTTGTTATGCTAAGATAAGAACCTGATTCTAAAAGATAGTTTAAAATACTCTAAAGATAATATCAAGACATTTTAAATATTTTCACATCTTAAAAAAAAAAAAATGCCACCATGCGTGGATGGTTAAATGACCTTCATACTACCTTTGCTTCTTACTAGTCTCTAATCCTAGCGGTTTTCCCGTAGTGGTTGGTTGGAGGGAACTAGAGGGGAGAGGAGCAAAGATAAGTGGGGCAAAACCCCTCTTATGAAAAAGGCTTCAAATCTTTGAATCGAGTGGACTAAACTATCCTTGTGTAACTTTTTAATTTCAAAATTGCCCTCACTTATTTATTCCTAGAAACCTTGACACGTTCTTTCACATCTTATTTTCACTTTTCTAAAAGCTTCTTCACTCCTGATCATTCATTCAAGATTTGAAGAGTGCCGAGATCATTCTTTTCGGCACTCTCTCTAACACACTGATTTAGTGGGTAAATTCTATGGATCCTACCACTTTATGTGGATTGTTATGCATTTCCATCGTGTTGGATCTATATGAGTTTAACCCAACAAAAAGTTAGAGAGTGTTGAAAAGAGTGTTACTGGCACTTCTCTGTTAAGGTTGTTAAGGTTTTTCCTGTTACATAAAAGATTAGGACTATTTTTGAAAAAAAAACCACCGGTATAAGAAATAAATTGAAGAGGAATAAACCACTTTTTTTCTAGCTTTTTCCTCATTTTCAGCAGGTCCATCTAATTCTGAAAAGACGCAGCCTAGGATGCTGCTTTATCCTCTTTTTTTTTGCATCAGCAAATTCATTGATTATTTTGATTTTCATAATAGTAAATTAATTTTGTACCCGCCTTGCTATAACGCAAACTGAGAAGGGTCATCTAATGTTATTTTACCTCCCCTACTCTCCCTTTCATTCCCCTTCATTAAAACCCCTCCCACGAACTAACTAGTATGTTATAGTGTTTTTTATTGAGTATGTTACTATATTTGTACTTAGATCTTCTGACTAATCACCTTTCATTGATTTTCTGTTTCATCCTTTTCTTGTCAACTAGTCACTCTTATTTTGGACTGAAATCACCACATTTGATTTTCTTTCAGCATTTTTACCATCTTTTGATGTCTATGAAACGACCCCAAGGAGGAGGTTTGGAGTTGGCAAGAGAACACATAGCATTATGCATTTTAGAGATTGGTCACATTCGAAAATCTTCAGACTTTCTTAGAGCCGGTGCTCCGGAAATGTCTGAACGAAATGTAGAAAATACAACTGCATCTGGTTGTCAACCAATTGGCTTTGATGCTAGTTTAAATTCTAGATTATCAGCTCCAACACCGCCACGGGCAATCAAAATATTTTGTTTAGAAAAGGTATGTTTTTAGAGGGTTACTTTTAATGCATGAAACTTAATTCCATATTACAACGTTTCTAGTTTATATCTTCCAGGCTCTTGAATACTTTGTGAAACTCCTTCATGATCTAGACGTTATATGTTCCTACTCATTGGACCCATCGTTGGAGGCTGCCTTGCTCTTTGTGGTTAAATTCCAGAAATCTCAACCTGATTTGATTTCAAGAGCTCATCTTCAGGTGAATCTTATAATGCTCCATGATTCTGCTTGATTTGATGAGTGTTCTCATATTTCTTATTAACTATTTTTATGAATCTTCTATATATTCAAGCAGTATAATATATATTATCACTTTTTTTAATCATGTCTGGTAGTTGCCTACTAAGAAATAGTAACGTTGAAGTGTTTGTATTATGGTACAAAAGGGAAATTCCGGGTCTGTCTATCAAATTGATAGCAGTCTGGATATTTTATTACAGGGAAGAAATGAAAAATACAGAATAAAAGATACCAAGGCAATTCAAGAGGCCCGGTCTCTCCCAATTAACAGAATTCCAACCCACATTTCTCTTTCTCCTAATCTTTCCTTTAATAGCCATTAGCCAGTCACACCCGTGCGTCATTTCCCCTACCCACTATTCACATCTTCCAGCTCAGCAATTAGTTGTTTCCCCTTCCAATTCATTTTTTGAGTTCCTCCATATTAGGTAGATTTTGTATTATGAAGAAAAAGAAACCCACAATCAAGTAAGGGGGCTACCATTCCTTTATTTTTCTCAAAGTCCTCCCCATCCCCTCCTAAACTCCCAAAAATAGCCTAAGGAATCCATCATCCCCGGCTAAGCACCAGATTTCTTATAAAACGGAATGCTTGAGGCACACAAAACAACATATTATTCTCTTGTACATCTGATTGGCATGCCTGACATATGCATGGTAGTAAAAGTTTACTTCTATTGTTATGAACTCTGTTCTCCAAGCTTGACCCATTAAATCCCGTTATCATATCAGCTTCTGCTGGTCCAGAACGGGAAACTCTTTGGTCGGTACCCTATGTTTTCTATGATCACTAGAGCTGCCGGATTACCTGAAGTCGCAGAGAATCATGAATTTCAGAAAAATCAGCTTATGGTGCATCTTGAACAGGTAGTGAAATTAAAGTTGTTTGGTATGTCATATTTGTAGCTTATATATCTTTTACTCTTTCTCATGTGTTCCTGAACTTGTATAGACATGCATGCTTTTATGATGAGAAACATCTTAGGAGTAATCTGAAATTGACTCAATTATTGCCCTTTTGTATAAGCTTTTAAAATGGCAATTTTAAGATTTTGTAAATTGTAGTTTAGTTTTTGGAGATTTATATTACGCAGAAGCTAATTTTTTGTTTGATTGCATTTAATAAAATCCACTTTAACTTTTAAAAGTAATTCTGATTACCAAATTTTCAGAAGCTTCTCAAAGTAGATTATCAAAATAATCAGAAGTTTTGATATTCTTTAGGAGCTTAAACCGCACACTAAAAAGTTTTAGAAAGTTTTTTATAAAGATATTTGAGGAATTTTTAATACAAAAACAGTAACAAATGGGATCAATTATTTTTGTAATTAATCAACCTAGATTTTGACTAGAGGATAGTATCATTCAAATTTGAATTCTTTTCCTCAAGAAAATGCTATACAACTCATTTGATTTTAGTTAGGCACTTTATAATCTGTGCATTATTATGGATGCAGATGGTGATCAATTTACTCAAAATTATCTGTACAAATGCCGCATGGCAAAGGCGTAAGCTGGGGAAAATGCTACAAGAATTGCGTGTCGCCCATGTACAGGTGTGTCCTTTGCTTGTTTTCTGCAGTAACCACCTTCACTCTAGACTGTGTTACATTCTATTATAAATAACACCCTTATCTGTTAAAGAAATTGAATTAGATTTTAGGAAGATTTTCATGAATGCTTCTTAATTCTTATATATATTTTTTGGCCCAAGCTTCTGAAGTTATAATACTTACGATATATTTTTTAGTTGGCCCCATCTTATTCCGAGAGAAACTTGTTTCTTATTTGGGGAATGCAATTGCAGCATTTTCTCAGTTTGATTATTGAATCACTAGTGTTAGATCAAATAGTAAAGGTATATCAGCATTTGGTATAGAATTACTTTATAGATTTAATGTGAATTGATTGAATGATTGCCCAGAAATTCATTTAACATCAATCATGATTGATCTAATCCTGCATTCTACTCTGCAGCTGGAGCTAGCTTTCAAAAAGGAGTTTGGAAACACTTCAAATAACGAGGTTTTTTACTTATGATTTTTACCTATTGATTGTCTGAAACTGGTGCTTATAAAGAAGTTAGTTATCACGGGAGTTTGAGAAGTGATACAATGGGTAAAGGGTTTTCAGCAATTATGATTAATCTGATTTATATACATGCATTGAAGTTATAGGATTTGTCCTTCAGGTATTGAGGGCGGAAAATAATACCCAGAAACTACTCCCTCTGTTGCTATGTTCATGTATTATAAGGTTGTTTTGTACAAATCAAGAAAGAGCTTTAATTAATAGGGAAATTTCAAAATATACCCATACCTCTCTTCATAAATGTATGTGCAAAATAATTGGTAAGGTTAGAGTGCAATTGGCAAAAATTAGTTAATGTCACCTTAAATTTGAAAATGAAAGATACATTTGAACATTATTTTCTTAAAAATCGACATTTAAAAAGAAACAAATGGAGTATTAACACAAAGTGGGTTTTTTCTAGAGTGTTGAAGCAAACATGTTATTTGCGGGCTTAAATCGGTTGGTTTTCTATTAGTGACTATCATTGAATTGATTCATTAATATGTAATATTACTCTATTCTGGCAGAATATAGGTTTCAAAATATTCCAACATATTCTCGTGTGGTTGGAAGAGCAAACTTATTGGATAGCTTTTCGATTTCTCACTGTGGGATTTGAATTGGAACTCTATGCTGACCATGATTATTGCATGGTGTACTGGTATATTTACATCGTGTTGATCAATCTTGCAGAGAAGAAGCATCTCCGGATAGCAATGAGCAGTGGCGCTGGTATGTGTTACTGTAGTTTACCATGAGTTTTTTAATTAAGCAAAGGGTTGGTGTGTGAGGAAACCCCCCGCTTTATGTTTTACCTACAAATTAATTACTTTCAGAGTATTATTTATTATTATTATTATTATTATTATTATTATTATTATTATATATTATTGTAATTGTGCTCTTAGCTGTATAACTTTGAAGAAAAAAATTAGCTTATGGTGTTGCTGACTTCTATATGTATCTATGCTTCTTGTTGGTAAGGTAAAAAGAAGACGAAGAAAAAAAGAGATTCTTTAAAAGATGGGGGAAAGAATTATCAGATCTCAGATGCTGTTAAGTTTCTTCAGAGCCAAATATATCTAGCTGAAGGTTTAGGCATGGTAATACTGCATATGTTTCCTCAATGATGTTGAGTTAACAATTTCTTCTAGGAATTGTGATTTAATACATCAGTGGCTTGAAATTTCCTGTTGTATGTGTCGGTTCTAGAGGTAGAGTTTAGTAGTTTGAAGGTGAAAACTGAACCCTATTTTGCCAGATAATAAGCCTTTTTCTTTTGCAAGTTAACATGACCACATCGATTTTGTGTATATCATCATAATTTGCTTTAAACTAAATGTTTTTCCTGTTCTGTTATTTGATTCAATTTAGTGGACTTACATTATGCAACAATTCAATTATTTTTCTAGATGCTAGCTGCTTTGAGGAATGAATGCAAAATTGTTCCACCGCAAAGTCCTTTCACTACAGAACACGAGGTAAAGCTTTCTGTTTTGCCGCATACAGTTTTCAAATGTATTAAAAACTTTGTTCAAGCGTTGCAAATGGTGTTTGGTAAAAACAAAAATTCAGCTCTGGATTTCTAGTGTTGGAATATTCAGTGAAAGATTAAGGGGTTGAAAAGTTTCTAATACATTCATTAACCTATCAGATTTGTACCCATTCAGTAACCTATCTGATTTTATTGTTTGAGCAGGTTTTACTGATTTTATTTTATCATGTATTGATCAAACCCCGCTAAAGAAAGTTAAATGGTGAATCTTTCCATTATCAGCCCCTGTATTTAGTTTTCATATGGGTTATAAAGACACTTGTAATCTTTGTTACATTTACAGGAAAATAAAATTTAAGATATATTAAATTATTAATACAAGATTTTCCTGAAGTTATGAAGAAACCTCCAATTAATTATCTAAATTGCATTTAGTGGTTTTTCTATGATATCAAGATATATTTAGTGATTCAACCTCAACAAAATAGTTGGCACTAGGAAAAAGTACTTTTGTTTTGAATCAAGCTTTTCATTTGCAAATGAATTCACATATAGATATTTTGTCCAGATATTTATCCAGCAATTTGATCTTTTGCTTAAAGCTTGTCTTCCTGAAAGCATCTCATATCAGACATACAAGGAGTCAACTGCCCAAGCTAACTTCTCTGTGAGTATTATTTTGGAAACCATTGTGTATTTTTTTTTTTCCTTCAAGAGAAAGACATTTATTGGTTTATTTCTCCTTCAGACCCTAGTTATGTGTGATTACTTCAAAGTAGCGCAAAAGATGGCAAAAGAGCTGAAAAGTAATTTCGCCAATGATCCTGACATGATGGCTGAGCTGGGGAGAATAGAGCAAGTAGCAGAACGCAACAACATTGCCTTGACAGTAATTTCCCGGCTAGGAGCGGCCGATCCATCGATGAAGATTTCTTTTACGTTATGTCATCATCCTTTCTTCGCAACTGCTATTGTGAAGAGATCTTGATGGTAGACTCAACCAATTTTGAAACAATTATAGGAGCGAATGACTTATTTGGCATTTGCAGTTGTAACACTAGTATTCTTTTCAAACAAATTTTGTGGATCATTAATGATAGATTGATATTGTAACTTTTGGGGGAAATTAATATAGTAATTTTCCTTCCGTGCCCGAACCTGGAAAGCAAGTAGTAACATTTTTTAAAGTGCCTGAACATTTGGAGGGGAGGGAAAATTGTTACTTCTCTCATTCCTTCTCTTCATAATTTTTCCATCCAAACAGAGACTTAGTAGTGCTCAAGTTGAGATGTTAAAAATCTGTCAGCTGAAATCTGACATATCACAAGTCACAAGTCACATGGGTCCGTGGTCAGAGTCAACGGATCATTCTTTGAAATTTTGATTGGCTTCTTTTTATTTATGGCCAGCCACCACAATTGAACATTAAAACTACTTTTATGGTCAAGATGGACTTCAATCCTCCCCAACATAAGATAAGCTATCAAAGATGAACATAATGTTTGTCATATTTGACGATTTTTTAATAAATTTAGGACTGGTGATAAGATGAATTAAATAATAATATTTTTTTATTCAGTTACTTATATTAATTATGGGTGTATTCTATTATTATGAATACAAATTACAGAAAAATAATTTAAAAGTAATGCACATGATATTAATTAAATAATACAATTGAAATATAAACAATTAAGATTAAAACTAGTGCAATGGCGATATATTCATTCAATAAAAATTCCCTAATTTACCATGTCATTATCGTGTGTATATATATATATATATATATATATATATATATATATATATATATATATATATATATATATATATATATATATATATATATATATATATATATATATATATATATATATATATATATATATATATATATATATATATATATATATATATATATTTTACTATCACATCATTTAATATTTTTAAACAAAATTTTCTAATTCCTTTTTAAAACAATAAAGAAATAAAACTGCTAAATTTATTTGAAGAGGAAGATTGGGAAAATAGTTATATTCATATAGATGATAAGATATTCAATTTTTTTTTGGTTTATCACCACCCGATTTAGTTCGGTTCGGATGTCAGTTCTGACATCAAGTGGTTTCAATCTCCTCCCGATCCCAGTTGCGGGAAAATGAACTGTGATTCTTCCTATCATACCAAGTCCAGCGTCATCAATAAGTTCTCTATAAAGAAAATTAATAAAAAAATTTCATAAATATTCAACTTTTATGAACAATAGAAAAACAAACTATTTTGTTAAAATAAATTGTATCAGAACATGGTATATTTTTATTGTGGAATAAAACCCCTATTTTATAAGTTTTCAAAGAGCATGTGCAAATGATTTATTGTATATTTTTATTTTGTATTATTAAATTTGTAATGATGATTTATGAAAATATTCAATAAGTGATATGAAAATAGTTTTACGATGTTTCTTTTCTACTAAAATCATAACTTATGTATAAGTGCTGAATAAATTATTAATATATTTGCATGCCACTAAATATGTATTTGGGTGACTTTTCTTTTTTCTTAGGAAATTTGGGGCAGTATTTTGTTAGTCAAAAACAAATTAGAAGTCTAACCTTTTGTCAGTTTTCAAATCCGTCGCCCAATTAATTTTGTAGACAATGAATTTGTTTAGAATTAAAACATTCAAACATTAATTGTGTTATGAAATCACATTCAGATCAGATAATCAAATGTTGACATTTTATAATGTTAAAAAAAGTTGTATTTAACTTTTCCTTAGACGCTTCGGTATTCATTTTCTAGTCTGTATTAAGATAAGACAAGTATTTTAATATTTTCTAATTTTTTAATTTCAACTATCAAATACGATGAAGACTAGGTTCTGTTTGGCAATATATTTTTTAAGTTTATAGCTTATAAAATATTATTTTGGTAACGGTTTTTTATCACGAATTTATAATTTATTTTGATAATTTATAATTTATTTTGATAGATGCTATTCTAAATAACGTTTTAGATATAATTTACGGTATATTATTTTTTCTTTTACTTTTTTATCGTTATTATTTTAACTAAAATTTATTAATACCCTTTATATTTTATTATAATTAAAATAAAATAATAATTATTAAATATCTTTTATGTTATTTTAATTTATCAGTTAATTAAATCATTAACTTTATCAAATATTTTAATTAACTTTATTAACTATAAATTATACGTTATTAATTTTAAATGAAAGTGTTTGATTCACTACTTTAATAGGATGGGGGAGGGGGTGTGTGTATGTTAAGTGCCGTGGATTCGAATTCTAGAGTGATTTTTTATTCTTTCTAATCGAGGTTTTTGAATGGGAAGAGATGATACTACAATATAATTTATCATATTGCTGAATTTAACCTCAATTTTTAAAACAAAATTTAGGTTGTGAAAATATTAAAATTTAGATTTTCTATCTAATTGATTTTTTTTTTTTTTACGTTGAAGTTTTCTCTTTTAGGATTAAAAGTTTGTTTATACTTAAAAGAGTTTTTCTCTTTTGTACCCCTTGAATCTTTCAATACGCTCCATTTTAATTTTTCTTCTTCCGCAGAAAGGTAACAAAGTCAGAAGTTTTATAACCTCTGGGCAGATGCACTATTCTATCCACCCACTTAGAGTAATGCTTCAGATACATAAATATATCCATAAATTTCAAATGTATTCTAAAGTACCTATTTATGGTATCAACTAAGAGGTCGAGATCTAACATCTGAGATCCATGAGGTTTAATGTCAACCGTAGTTGGTCGATGTCACACATTTTGTGGGATATTTTAAAAACTTTGTTGATGTGACCACGAGAGAGGATACACCATATCTCAACTCAAACCTTTAAGGTGTTAGGTAAATGAGTAATTTCTCTTATAAATCTAACATTTCATCCATTAATAGGCAATGTGGGACTTTAATCACATCTATAACGATATCCAACACCGGATCCGGCTCCTACTTCCTACAAAGCCGAACCACGGCTCTGATACTAGTGTTGGAGAGTCTAGAAGACTTGGGAGCACCAATGAGACTAATGCTCTAGGACCACAAAAGAGGGAGACACCATATCTCAACCCAAAACCTTAAGGTGCAAGGTAAATGTGTCATCTCTCTTATAAATACATCATTCCACCCATTCATTGACAATGTGAAACTTTAACCACATTCTATAAAAGGATCTAACACCGAATCCAGCTCATGCTCTCCATAAAGTCAAACCACACTTTGATACCATTGTTGGGTAGTTTCGGGAGCACTAATGGGACTAATGTTCTATGACCACAAGAGAGGGAGACACTACATCTCAACTAAAACCCTTAAGGTGTTAGGTAAATGAGTTATCTCTCTTATAAATCTAACATTCCACTCATTCATAGGAAATTTGTGACTTTAACCACTCACACTTGCATCCAATAGAGTATACCTCAATTACAAGTTTTGATTCATTTCAAAAGTGTTTTTTCACATGAGTTTCAGGATCCATTGACACGTTATATTGGAAAAGTGGATTTTTAGTGCATGTTTATTCACGAACACAACCACCAACTAGTCTTAGTAAAGTTGAACTCGTCGAATTAGAGCCAATACATCACATCATATCAAGTGTGTTGATAGCTTTGTTGATTCATGTTGGTAATAACCTTATTGATTCTTAGTAGAATAATCAACAAACGGTTTATGTGTTTCTTCTACTAGGCCAAATACATTTCCTCTATAGTAAAATATGTTGTTTGATTGCCAAGTTTTATCATAAAGGAAATACTTATTGCTAACCAATTTATCCCACTACTTCAGGTGGCCTCATAATTATAACTTCCTATCCAAATTAAAGGTTATATTGGTTAGTGTTTTAGCAGTAAAACGACAAGCAACAAAAGTTTTTGGAAATATTTATCCGAGAAATTATCGTGTTCACATAGATCAGTGATATCGAGTCGTCGTTCGACAAGTCTCGCGTTCTTGAGTTTGGGTTAAAATGAGTTTAAATTAAATGCATGAATTAAACATAGGAAAAAAATAATACATTCTTTGGAGAGGAAAACTTATCAAGCATGAATTTACACAATTCAAAACAAACTTAAATTTATCGATCAATCACACTCAACATACAATACTCATCAAAATCATCATGTATCGCTCACAATAATGTCCATCTCTACAACACTGAGCTAAGAGAACAACTATATTACTCTCGTTGACGATCTCTCAACCGACTTAAACAATACAAAATCATTAAGCTTTAACAACCACGTGATTATTAGCTCTAAATCTATCTCTAGAATCAAGAAACTAATATATTTCCTTCCCTGATCATGATTTGTGAGATCTATCTCTACAACAACACAAATCCAAACATAAATGCAAAAAGATCAATGAAAGCATAAGATTGATTTGTAAAGCATATATATTATACAACATTGTGATCAATATATGTACATAGGTTTAGAGTAAGAGTACAAACATAACCCAACAAATAGAGAAATACAAAAAGAATAAATAGAGAAAAACCAAACATCTCACGGGTTGTCAGCTTCGATTGATGAGAAATTCGACTCTGGATCATCCATATGAAAGCTCCAATGTTGTTTTCTAGCCTCTATCATCAAAAGAATGAAGGTTTGATGAATTATGACCAAAAATACCCAACCCATACCTAAAAAATGTGTTTCCCCCCTTTAAATGTGTTTTTACCCAGACCGTCTGCCCGACAGCGAAACGGATCGCCTAGCGCTCAAAATAACATTTTCTACTGCATTTTCACGCTTCTAGAGCGCCTCTAGCTCGCCCGACGAGCTCAGGGCGAGGTTGACAGTAAATTGAAAATTCCAGCTATTGTTTCAGCCAAATCTTGAGAATTGTAACTCCGATTTATGCCAAGTTTGAAGCATTGAAAAACTTATTCAATTATCTATTTAACAATGACTAAATATCAACCAAATTTATGGTTTTTTTTTCATCTTTTTTTTAGCCTTATTCTTTGATGAATTGTTAAAAAATGCATTCTTGAAGCTTAGCCTTTGCCTTTATTACTCAAAGCTTTAACAATGTTCAAATACCTACACAATGAATGGAAAATAATCAAACGATACAATATATACACACAAACTCAATTAAACACCATTTATATATTTTCATACAAAGTGGAGGATTATTAACAAAAAGAACCGATAAGTGCCACAAAATTACTACTCAAAATATAGACATTTTGACACTTATCAGTTATGCATATCATTTACTACTAGTTCTCTCTAGAATTAACTGTGATAAAAAAATTGTACTAAACAATTAAAGAAATGAAAGGTACATGCATTCTGCATATAATTCATTTGAACCAATGAAGGTCTTATCATTGTAACTATTAGTTTGCTTTGAAGTATAATATTTTCTTGACCTTAGTTTTCTTGGATTCCTAGAGTGGTGTAGGTGACATAGTTGGCACATGAGTTGACTCATTTTGTCTTCAAATACCTATATTCTTTAACCTCATTTTGAATAAAAGGTTTAATATTGTTAGTAAGGTGTTGAGAGACATGATACACGATGTCAAGTATCCTTATATCAATCTGATGTTTGATAAATGACACATTCATAACGATTGGTTGTTTAGATGGACCAAATAGATAATTTCTAAAATCATTTAGAGGAATAATAAATGTTGGCATTTATAGAGATGTGGTGGATTATCAGGTCTACGAAGGTCAGGCCTCTTTAATGTTGAAGTTAATTATTGGTTTGCGTTGTTAAAACTTCTACAAAAATGTAGTTGTTTCCTCGTGAGCTAAAATTTCCAGGGGTATTGATCATAATGTTCTATCGGACATTCCAAATTTGTTGTTGAATTTGAAAGCTAACCTAGTGATCGATTAATAACTCTCAATTGTGATTCTCTCTATGCTTTAAATAATTACATTGAGTGTTAAGTGTGTAGTCAGTTTTTGGTAAGTTACTAAATAAAGAATGTATAAGTAAAATATAAAACCCAAATATAGAATATAAATTTGTGAAAATAGACTAATTTTGATTGATTGTGTATATATTATGAAACTAGAACCCTACTTGGGCAAAACATAGTCTCTTTTTGGGCTTAATTCAAGGATCACCAGGCCTCTTAAAGGTGCATTCTCTCAGACTTAGAAGTTACTCAGTCTCCTCTTGAGATTTGTTCAAGGACCCATGAGCCTCTTATAGGTAACCTAGCCTCCTCTTGGACTTAAACATAAGGATCCTCAAAGGCTTCCTAAAAGCATAGGAATAAATCCTTTAGAAACAAACACATACAACAGTCCCCCTCTCCCCGATAGATGACCAAGCTAGCCTACTCTTGGGCTTTATACAATTGAACCTCTCCAGACAAAAGAATGTCTAATAAGCTCAAAATCTTTTATCAAATAAACAGACAAAACATTCTTCATACAGAGTCAGTCTCCCAATAATTTTTCAGCCTCTCATCTTAGGCTTCATATAAGATACAAATAAACCAAGAGTCAGTCTCTCACAAATAAGCTTCACACATGGGCTTCCAAATTAGGATACAGATAAATCTTTCCCTACAGAGTCAATTTTCTTTATTTAGATTCAACCTTGGGCTTCAATCAAGGCACATATAAATCAAATCTTTTCTCTTTAGAGATGACAAATTCTCTCTACTGAGTCCCTTTTAACTTTAACCTTAGGCTTCAAACAAGGTAAAAAAGTCAAACATTTTACTGTAAAAAACAATATAGTCATAGTCTTAGACTCTAACTAAGCTAATCTTACAGTCATAGTCTTGGACTTTAACTAAGCTAAAAACACCAATACAGTCATAACCTTGGACTTTAACTAAGCTAATTCCCAACAATACAGTCATAGTCTTGGACTTTAGCTAAGTTAATAACATCATTACAGTCATAGTCTTGGACATTAACTAAGCTAATCCCCAACAGTCATACTCTTAGACTCTAAATAAGCTAAACATTCAATCTTTCTTGAGTTATGCAAATCAAGATAACTCATTCAGTTGTTCTGAGCTATGCAATTCAGGTCAACCATTCAACCTTTCTTGAGCTATGAAAATCAAGATATCATTCAACTTATTCCTTGAGCTATGCAATTCAAGCAACCTATCAGTTACAACAAACCATTTCAGCTTCAATCCTGGGCTTTGATCAAGACACAAACAAACTTCCAGCTTCAATCTTGGGCTTTGATACAAACTTTGAGCATCATCATCTTATGCTTTAACCAGGAAACAAATCAACCCTCTCCTCCTAGATCTAGCCTTTTAGGAGGAATTACGATGCTCTGATCCCTCAATTCTCTTTTTGGGGGTACGTAAGCAAAAGGTCATAAGATCTTTGCGAGAACACCAAACAAAAAACAACAATAGGTTCTCAGACCTATCCAAAAACAACAGAAAATTATGGAAACAAAAAATCAACTTTATCCTATCTTACCAACACTCATTTAATTTCCAGACCCATATCAAAGAGACCCCACCAATATCAAAAAGAACAAATTTTGCCTTATACTTAAGGGAAATAATCTATGAAGGAATCCAAAACCATGTGGGCATCTGTCAATCAAAAGTATGCAAATTGGGGTGAGTTTAAGATATCTTTTCCATTCCATAACCAACTTCATCAGGAAAAATTAAGAAAACACGAAAATCGAGCTACAAGTTTTATCGATATTTACCTTTTCCATTTATTAAGAATAAATTAAATTCGGTGGCAACTCTGTTGTTTTTTTCGCGTCCATCGCAAGGATCGTATTTTTTGAGGTACGCCAGAAAGTTTCTACTAATGTAAAGTCTCCACACCAATTCGATAACCAGAACCACGTTTTTTTGCCATCTCCAATTTTATAAAACACATTACTTGCAAAATCAAAACCCACGTTAGTGGAAACCGTTTAAATCTTTGTCAAATACTTCCACCAAGTAGAAGATGAGACTGAAGCTTTGCAACATTCATTCAAGAGCATAAGTTCCTCGCAATCTACATATCTATCTTCGATGATTCTATTCCACAAAACCTCGTTTTCTAACAAAATTCTCCATTTCCATTTTGAAAGTAACGCTAAATTAAACTCATCCAAAATTTTAATTCCAAGTCCTCCATGGTCTTTATCTTTACAAACCAACTCCCAATTAACCCAATGGATCTTTGATATCTCTTCTATTCCACCCCAAAGAAATCTTTGACGAAGCTTGTCAATTTCTTTCCTAATCTTCATTGCAACTCTATAGAAAAAAAAAATTTGGGATGTTTCTCAACACAAAATTTATTAAGGCAATCATTCCTTAGGTATAAAAGTGATAAATGAAGAAGAAATAACCTTTGGCAACAAGATTTCTATGGAACCCCTTCACAAACGCAATAATGTCATTTTTAAAACATTCCCAGTAGTTTTTGAAATATATATATATATATATATATATATATATATATATATATATATATATATATATATATATATAAATGAATTTATAAATATGAAATAATAATATTTAATTGTATAATACGTACAATGATATTATTTATCAAAGTAATACAAAACGATAAGATAAAATGAATTTCATATAATATTTTATTTTTTAAAATATTAGATTATGTAAAGTTAACAAATCATGAGAATTAATCGATGAAAGTGAGTCTTACCAACCAAGTAATTTTGAAAACTATTTACTAAATAAAGTCCAAATAACTAATCATCTTATAGTTATGATATAATACCTAGTTCACTTATAACTGTTCAAGTTATAGTTAATTGTTGTTTGAAATTGTGAAAACAAAATTATTGAACCAGAGTAAATTAAGTATAGTCTATGTGTGAATTATAGCTTAGTTAAGTAATGGATGCCTCCATTTCATTTTCAACATCAGAAAACATAAATCAATCAATGTTGACAACATTATGTAGCTTGAAAATGCTATTAACAATTTTTTGTTTGACAGGTATATAAAGTATGAGTTTCATACATACTTTGAACTACTTATAAAACTGTTAAGTTGTAACTAAGAAGAAAATCCTTTTAATACACAGTTGACCATAGTTACAATATTAAATATAATACATAGTCAAGTAATCCTACTATAAAATTGTTAGTGAAAAACTAATTGGAGTTTGTTGAAGTCTTCCTGCACGAGGAAGAAAATCATTAATATAAGATCAAATAAAAAAAGTAAAAGTAAAATTTATATTTTTATCCTACCATAATTTGATGTAAGGAATCAAAATTTCTTATGACATTCAGAGAACAAATGTAAGTGGATTGTAAGCTCAATATCCATCTAGTTAGCATAAATATCATTAATTGTTCTTGATCTTACCTGATCAGGAGGAATCTTCTAGTGATGAACAACTATGATGGAGAAACAAAGGGGTGTACTTGCAAGGTACTATGATGCCAAAGTTAGAAAGAGAGAAGAAGCGCAGGTACAGAATAATTAAGAGTGTAATTAGAATACCTGACCCTCTAGTGAAAGAGAGTATTTATAGTGTGCCCCCAACGTTGGGCCAAGATCCTTCTCATGGGCTAGATTAGCTAGGCCCAAGGAAGAACTACCAAGGATTGCATAGGAGCAGATAAGACCTAGCGTGTGGTCTTGCCCTTGGTCCAACTATCCTATAATACTAGGAGAAAATAACGGAAGTAGTTGACTAAATGAATCACGTAGGGGATATGCTCTCCTCATGTCCCTATGTATTAGGCAATGAGTTTGTGCCCGACAGACTGGGTCTTTTCCCGACACGAACAACGTTGGCCCAACCCAAAACATGCGTCCCTGAATCAGGCTACGAGCCTGTGTCCGAAGGACTGGGCCTCTGCCCGACACGTACTGCGTCGATCCAGTCTAGAACAGTTCTTTTTAATCAATTTTGACAAATTCATTGATTTATGCAATTAAACTTTGATAGCAAAACACTAAATAATTGAGGAAAAAATAAACAAAGTTATGTCCAACAATACACCAAAATATCAATTTATACCTGCAAATATCACAACCATTACAATGGTAGTGTTGCTTAGATATTTGCATCATATTAAAGAAATAAGCAAGTTTGAGTTTCCACTCCACTATCTCCATAAGGATGTATAACTTGCTGCATAGGGGAAATAGGGTTGTGATCTGCAAAGTGAACATGAGCATTATATAACTGAAGAGACATTTTGTGGATGCCTTGTTATAATCAAATACTATCTCTAAAGACATGCTACTTTTAGCCCTCATTTTCAGTTCACTGTGTTCAAACTTTAGTACACAAAAGACAATAGACGAGGACATTATAAATATCATTTAAAATGGTCGACTCTATAAATGAAAGAATGAGAAATGTTGTCCTTGAGGCAAGTTATAGTAGTCCTCAAAATGTTCAGAAACACATTTTCAACATTTTCAGGATATTAAGGCATTTTATATGCGACAAAATGATGATTGAAAGACATTTGCAGCCATGGACATATTGGTCCAAAGGTAGTTATAAGATATATCTAATATATAATTACTATTGAGTAATGTTTGTATGTAACAATTTCTCAATACTAAAAAGATAACCTATCTTTTGTCAAATTAATGTTAATAAGCCGAGCTCAGGTTGTTTGTTTAGTGAAATAACAAAGGAGTTATTCCAAGGTATATATTACAGTTTAATGTTCATGGTTGGTGAAACCTTGTGTTTATATATAGATAGACAATAGTATGTCAGATGCGACGTTTCTAGATAATGTTACATCTTGTTGTGGAAGTTTGAAGCATATTACACAAACTCTCTGAACTTTTATTTTCACGTTGAGATGACTGTTTACGTAAAAATAAATTTGACATCCACGACTGAAATCTCAAACTTTCAGAAAAAGTGAACAAATTTTCACTCTCCTTGTCAAAAATAGATATATGCTGCTAGCTGGCACGGAAAATCCTAAACTGGAATTCAAAGATTCGTTGGTTATATAACAATTATTTTTAAAAAAATCACCTTTCAGAAGATGATAGGAATTGCACAAGAACATTGACATCAATCAACATATTTTAGAAACAGATTCAAGGAAATAAGAATCATCATAAATTATAAATTTAGTATCAATTTTATGTGGTAATCAATGAGAAAAATCAAATCCACAATCATTTTACCCACCAAATACTTCATGATAGAAGGTGTTGTGGTCTTTAGCAGCAATCTCACAAGTAAAAGATTTTCATATCCAAATTCTAATACGGGTCGCACCTGACATGAACAACTGTATAAATTTATCTAAAATATCAAAATCAAGTCCATCCATTTGCCAATAACTTTTGAAAACAGAAACACATAGAATATTCACACAAATAATTCATAAAACTTGCTAGAACATATTAGCATAAAACTTTGTTTTTGTGTACAATACAAAGTAGTGAAAACAATTGGCACATATAATATGCTATTAACAGAGAATCAATGGTCAAAGTGTAGATATATAACCAACTAGTAACAATTTCAAGTAAGAAATTATAATCCCACAAAAGCTGCAGAGAAGAAAATTTGTGAGGTTTACATCGATCCAAGAAAATGTAAATGTAGTTGAAAACGACACAATAACTACAATGAGATATCGAAGACTCCACTAACCGCCATTGTTTCCCTTCTTTTATTTGATATTCCAACTTAATTTCAGCTTAATTAGAAGGAAAAAGGGACAAAATGCAGAAAATTATAACTTAATTTCAGTTTAATTACAAGGAACATATGCTTTTAAACATATGCTTTCAAATAAACTAATACATTTCAAAATATTACACAAATTATCCTTAAAGCATATTTAAGTCTTCAAGGACTCTGATGAGAATCTTTACATTTAAGTCTTATTTTTAATTCCTCGGAATTTTCCTTAAAGCATGATTCTTCTGAAGTTTTTCATTCATATTTTTGATCTCTCATGCAATTTAGTGACGATTTTTATAACTTAGCGACAATAATTAGCGACGATTTTTTTACGACAGTTTTAACATGAGAGACAAAAATAATGATAAATTTTTTAGAAAGACCAATATTTAAAAGAAATTTTTGGAAGACCCAAATTAAAATTTAAAATATTTAAAAAGGCCACAACTATATATTTAACCTATTATAAGCATGAAATAGAAATAAAATTAGTGAATTATCAAGCTCCACTGGTTTTTGACTATTTTTTATACTTCCAAACTTTATCAAATTCCACTTGCTTTCTAAACTAAATGTTAAAAAATGTTTGTTTCTCAATTATTGCATACTTTTAACATCTCTTACCTCACTTTGTTCTCTAATTTTATAATGTATACTAACGACTCTATATATGTGATATTGATTGGTTTTGGACTATAAATATGTCTATATACAATACAATGTTAAATTGGGGTCAATATTGATCTCTTATTTTTTGGATGAATTCAACACATCATAATCAGATTAACTAATATTCCAAGTTGTCTGCATATATTAAGGATGTTTCTAATTACCTTTATTCAACCTAAGACATGTTATGTGGCTTGTGTGTTATATTGAGTAATTTCAAGCATTTAACACATTTAAAATATAAAATTGATTTGTTTAATCAAGGATTGAATTGCAATTATTAGAACTTAATAAGTGGTTGGTTAATTTCACTATCTTCCCAAAATGGCCAATTGTTGTCTGCCAGCTTGCATCCATCACATAAAAGATGCACTTCCCACCGACTCTGCTCACCTGTAATACTAAACATTTTTATTCTTTAATTCAGTTAAGATCATAAATATTAAATTATTTATTTCAGAATTATATTCAATATAATAGTAATTGAGCTAAATATATTATAAGATTAAAGCCTTAACTGCAAAATATAGAAGGTAGTTTGTAATGTCTAAATATTTTTTACGATAATAAAAAATTTGTTAATATATATATATATATATATATATATATATATATATATATATATATATATATATATATATATATATATATATATATATATATATATATATATATGAGGAGATCATTTGAACTTAGACATCAAATTCTATCTCTTTATTCTTATTAATTTTAAATCATTCGCTGTGATTGTTCCGAGAGACTACCGAAAATGTGAAGTTGATTCAAGAAAAGATGAAAAATTTTCAAAGTAGGCAGAAGAGTTATCATGACCAGCGAAGGAAAGATTTGGAATTTCAAGTTGGTGATCATGTATTTTTGAAGTCTAAGAAGCTTACTCCTCGTTTTATCGGTCCATATCAGATTTCAAACATAGTTAGAAATGTTGCTTATAGAGTGATTTTACCACCTAATCTTTCGAATTTGCATGATGTGTTTCACGTGTCACAACTTCAGAAGTACATTTCAGATCTATCTCATGTGATTAGTATGGATGATGTGCAAGTACGAGATAATCTTACTGTTGAGACGATGCTTGTACGGATCACGGAGCATGAAATGAAGACTCTAACAGGTAAAGAGATTACGTTGGTGAAAGTAGTCTGGTTGGGAGCAGCCGGAGAAAGTATGACGTGAGAGTTGGAAAGCAAGATGCAGGAATCTTATCCCGAGTTGTTTGATCAAGGTAAGATTTTCGAGGATGAAAATATCCTAAGTGAGGGAGAGTTGCAACACTCTGTTTATTTAATTATTTATTTAATTAAATATTGTCGTAAGGTTGGAGTTGTTTTGCTTGAGTTGCTATTTTTGTTTGGTTGAATTAATTTAATTTAAGTTGATTAAGTCGATTAAGTTGATTTAAGTTGGGTCTTATTAGTTGAATTAATTAAGTTGAGTTGATTTAGTCGTGAGTTTATGGTAGAATTACACTATTTTTGATAAATGGGCGTGTTTGGTGATTATAAGTAGTAATTGTGGGTGTGTGTGGTTTAGGTCCAATAGAATTATTAAAATTAATAAAAATTATAAGTAAATTAGAATTAGAGGAAATAGGTTATCAGTAAGAAAAACAAGAAGTTGAGAGAAGGTGGTTACGTGAAGTGCTTAGGAGAAGGAAAAGTTAGGGTCCCGATCGAAAAGTGTAAGAGTCACCTTCAATCCAAAGGTAAGGGTGGGGTTCTAATCTTATAATCGGGATTATATGATGAATATATGTGGGGTTGGATACATGAATTATTACTGACAATTGTTGTATGATTTGATTGAAATAAGTTGTTTTAGTTTTGATAAGTTGTGTTAGTCGAATATGAGAATTTAATTGAGTTGTCGAATTAATCATGAATTAATTATGTAATGTTTTTGGTAGATTGATATGTTGTGTCGTTGTTGAATTATCGTACTGTGTTGAGTAGAGTTAGTCTGAGAAGGAATTGCAGAGACGAAGGGAGAAACGGAGAAGAGAATAGCGCAGGATTGGTTGTGGGACGACTGTACCATATGTCTGACGTCCGTCAGGGAAGTGTAACGTCCACCACATACCTAGGACGACCATCACAAAGTGTGACGAGGGTCACACAAAGTGTGACGAGGGTCACACAAAGTGTGACGATAGTCACACGGGGATTTGTGGGAAATTGTTGGTTGCCTTTTGTGTGATGTTTTCTACTGTCTGTAAAAAGTGGTTTAGCCTAAATTAATTCCAGTAACATGATTAAGTTTGAATTATACCATTAAAGTATCAGTGATCATGATAAGTAGTTGATAGAAAAATTAAATAATAATAATGTGATGAATTAGTAGAGGAAAAATAGGTAATAATGGAGTAGATTAAGAAGCAGGTTGGTATGTTGGTTGTTGTCATAGATTTAACAGGAGCTTAGTAATAAATTAATAATAAGTAGTAATAAAAGAGTATAGTAGATAATTTAATTAATCGATTTTAGTCGGAACTTGTATGGATAAGATTGTCGTAAATCTGGTTGTTCTTGTGTTAAGTTGTTTTGTTATAAGTTGTAAAGTTGATGTTTGTTGTCTATGTTGCAGTGCCTTATAAGTGGAAAAAATAATGAGTTGCAGGCCTTTGGCCAAAGTTGAATGTTGTTGTGTTGTTATGGTGTCATAGTTGTTGTTCAATAACCATGTTGAGTCGCATAACATACCATATTTAAATTGGAGCTGATTGCTCGGTAAGTTGGCATGGATTGGAAAAATAAAGTTGAAGGCTTATGCCTTGTGTTTACACCTCTATTAATTGGCATGATTATAAGTTGGGAGTTTTGCTCTGATGGTACCACATGTATCACATTTTTCTAAGTTGCATGTCAAGTTGCATATTATGATGTCGTGTTGTATCTTGTGTTGGTTTTTAAGTTGTTTGTGAAGTTGTGAAGAGGTGATCTATGTAATCTAATTTGTATGTTATTTATCATATTCTTGATTAGATTATTAGATATTTCACCCCTTATGTTTGAATGTTGTCCTCCGTTGGTAACGTGCAGGTAATCTAGAGTAGAGTTGAGTACCTTAGTAGATTCGAGTCGATGTTGTCACTCTGATACGTAGCACTCGGGGGGGATAACGCTTGTTTTCTTTCGATGTTGGCTTTTGTTTTAGTTGCTGAATTTTAAAGTTGCATTATTAAAGAATTGTTGCTTTTGAGTTGTTTTGAAGTTGAATACGATTAAAGTTGTTTTAAGCTGAATTTGATGAATCCGCTGTGTAATATTGAAGTATTTGTTTCAAAGACTTATTAGGTGTTAAATGTTGTTATTTTAAATTTGAAAATGTAGCATCTCATTTGTTTGGTTGGATTTTTATACTCTGATTTTGTTAATAATTATCGGGTAGAAATGAGGTGTTACACGCATCAATTTTGATGTTGATGTTAATACTGAAGTTACAAAACATTAGAGTACAGAGTCAAGATGGATGTTTTGACATCTTAAGTCTGACAGAACAATATTATCAAACATTAATTAAGTAGAAACTGTAAATTGAAGAATGATAAATAACACGGTTAATTGTTAACCCAGTTTGGTGCAACTCACCTACATCTGAGGGCACTCAAGCCAGGAAGCCCATCTCTCTTAATCCCTACCTTGTGAAAATTCTACCTAGAAGCCCATCTAGATATGAGATCCCACTCTCACTTCCTAACAAACAGTCATAATCCTAATGACCATGCCTCAAGAAACCAAAAATAAAGATGTACCCTCTTTCTACTACAATACTTGGTGTTGCTTCAAAGCTTCCACCAAGAATAATACACAATTTTCTTAAAATCTTTTGAGTGAAGAATTAATAACAAACAATATATCTACCACAATGTATCAAAAGATACAAATGGTGACTTACAAAGTCACACACAAGAGACTCGCAAAACCTATGTTTCTAAAACCTTCCCCTAGTTTTTACAAAAGTGAAATCCGTAAAATATATTTGGACTAAGTGCTCTTTAAATACTCCTTAGCAATCTATGAGCTTCGAAATCTTCACCCAAATATTCCTTGATCCACACGCTAAGGGCTGCATCATTCATGCTGAAAAATCTCCTTAAATCTTGGAACAAATCAGCAAGTTTCCTAAATTGTCTTAACATCCAATTTTAGGAACTTATGAACAGTTTGTGGTCAAATCAAATGTTCCAGATTAAATCTTCTTGACCTGCGAAAATCAGTGAGATAATTCCAAAAGGAATCTCACAAAATTAAAACAAATATGTCAAGAATTAAAAACAACCAGAACTAATGTTCTGGTACAACATGTTACAACATCTATCAGGACATTTTCACACCAGGTGAACTGGACATCATGCTACAACATCCTACTGTGAACCACATTTTAGAAAAATTGTTGACAATCATAAGACCATGGATCTAACAAAATATATTTTCTTCATCAGGGTGACCATTCCATTATCAATTACTACACCACTCTAAAAAAAACTTGTGGCAAAAATTGAATAATTTTCACCATCCTTGTTTTTTCATGTGATTTAATTCCCAAAATCAATAACTATTGCAAAGGAGTCTATGTCATCAAATTCCTCAAGAGTCTTAATGATAAATATACCCATGTTTGTTCCTAGATTATGCTTACAAATCCTCTCCATCGTATTAAAAAATTTATTTCCTTACTTATTTAACAAGAACGCCAATACTTCACCTCATCTTGATGAAAAAAATGTAGATAATCTTGCTAATTGAAACAAGTCCCTTATTCAGAGTCGTGTAATTGACACAAATAGTGAAAACAATTACACTGATAATGGAACAAGACTAAAAATTTGTAGCTAGTAACATAAACAAGGTCACACATTTGAGGGTTTTTTCATAAAACATTGTCTTCCACCCTATTTCAATAAAATCAATCTTACCATTTTGGTCATCATTCACTTGATACCTTTGTTCACCTTAATAAAAAAATTCCTTTTGTCAAAACTAATAAATCTTCCATGCCATGTGATACTTGTTTTCATGCTAATTGAAAATGATTTATATTTCACGATAAGACTAATATTGTTATTAAATGTTATAACTTATTCTTAAATGTTCTTAAGTTGGATCGTTTTTTATGGAATAAACTTCAACTGTTGGCAAGACAAAACAACGTTTCTATTGATTGCCTTTAAGACTCAATATGTCTTAGATCCTGATTCGACATCAATTATAGAACCAAAAGAATATGAATGATGAAGTCAAAAGGGAATTAAAGAAATGAAAGGAAGATGAATTGTTATGTCGTAGACATATTTTGAACGTATTATCTGGTTGTGTCTATGATCTATAGACAAATACCCAGTCTGCAACAGAGAAAGCACTCGAATTCAAATTCAAGGCTGAAGAGGATGATACGAAAAATTTCTTAATATCTAAATACTTTGATTTTAAAATGTTAGACTCCAAGCTGATTCTCGCACAAGTACACGAGTTACATGTTCTCATGGATAAAATAAAAGTTGTAAAAATAGACATTTCCGAAGCTTTCCAAGTTGGTGTAATTATTGAAAAATTGTCACCCTCGTGGAAAGGATACATGAAGAATTTGCTACAGAGTTCTTAGGATTTCTCGTTGGAGAAATTTCATAAACACCTTTAAATGGAGGAGGAGATATAGGATAGAGAAAAGTATGAGTTCGCTGGATACATTAAAGCTAATGTTGTGATTGCAAAAGAAAAGAGGAAACATGATGGCATGAAGAACCATTTTGGCCCTAAGAATGAACATAACAAGTTCAAGAACTCTAGCGAACCCAAAGGACCAAAAGGCGGTTGTTATGTGTGCGACAAACCAGGACACCTTACTCAAGATTGCAGGCATAACAAGTCCAAAAACGAAGTTAATGTTGTTCATGCAAATGACGATATAATTGTTACGGTGAGTGAGATTATGGCAATCAAATGTAAAATACAAGGATGATGGTATGAAACATATGTTATTGTGCATGATTCTTATGACAAAGTAGCATTTAAAACCAATCTTGAAGTAAATGATGGACAAGAAGTGCATATGGGAAATGAAGAACGATCTAGAGTAGTTGGAATGGGATTCGTCGAACTAAATTTTACTTTCGAAAAGAAAGTCACTCTTGTCAATGTATTTCATGTCCCCGGTATGAATAGGAACCTTGTTAGTGGGACTTGTTGGGAAAACCGAATATTAGGTCTGTATATGAATTGGGCAAACTAATATTAACCTGTAATGGTGTATTTGTCGAAAACGAATATCTTGCTGAGTGAATGATCAAACTTTGTACTACCGATAATATTATTAATGAAATTTCTAAATATATTTATATGCTTGAATCTATTTTTTTATGCACTACTACAAATAACACATCTAACGTCGGTCGCGAAATGCATTTAACCTCGACTACATAACCGAGGTAATGAACGACGACATGAAAAGCAATCACTTGTCACCTCAGATTTAACAAAATCAAGATTATATATTAAAAGGTCATGAATTTGATTCTTAATAACTATATATTTTTTATTTTCTAAATTTTGTTGTGTGCGTCATTTACCTCTTGGATTGATTTAAAGAACGAGGTAATAAGTTATATATTGACCTCAGTTTTATGTAATAACTGAGGAATAAAATCGCATATTTTTTTCTGTATCATTTTCGCTTGTCCTATCATTTTCATTGTCTATCATTTTCATTGTCCTATATCATATCATTAAAAATCTATTAATCTGTCTGTATCATTTTTTTACACAGAAAACATGCACTACTGGAAAATGTTGTTGTAGGCGAAATAACACAACTTTTTGGTGAAAGTATTACTGAAAGGATGTTGTTTCATCAAGGGTTGCAACCTTGTGAAATAAGATAAATATGTCTTATAAATAAATCATTCCGAAATTAGAAATCACATTACAAAAACACATATCCTCTTCAGAAAAATTCCAGATTCTCTTCCCTATATTCAAGTTTTTATATATCTTGTTCAAACTCGAGTATAAACTGAATTATTCTAAATACTTTTGTATAAAAACTCTAAAATATTCGAGAATGTTTGAAATACTATAAAGAAAATAATTTGTTGACAATTTCAATTGGATCTATTCAACCTAGAAATTGTATTTAACAATGGATTTCATCATTAACTATTTCTCATTCTTGAACGAAAGAATTTGTAAAATAACTTTTGTGAAGAATAGAGTATAAGTGAAATCATGATAGCATGTGTTTAAGAAATTAATTAATTTTATATTGTGATTACTTAGCAAGATTATAGAATCCCAACTCATCATTACATTACTTAATTTGATGCTTTGATGCTCTCTCAATAAAAGAGTGAGAAATACTTGTTTTCTTCACGAGTTTCACAAGCATCCAAACCCTGCTCTCTCATATTGAAAAACCACAACAAACTTAGGTTCATTTTATTATCTTTAATATTCAAAATATATTTAATCTTAGTGCATGCATGGTGGCAATCATTTTCTGAGTGCGTTCAAAAGGACCTTCCCACCACTTAACTAATCATTTTTCAAAAAGTTGTTAACCCCATTTTTATTAACATGCTATTGTGGAGTTTTATTTAAGCTATTTGTTTATTTTTAATCAACAGTTTTAATACAGATGGAGTAATCCTAAAGATACTTATAGCCACCTAAAACTATCACCATCAGTACAATATGATTAATGGATATCACCACACTTTGCAGAAAATGTTACCACTTATTTTCAGCCACTTGTTGGAGATATATCTCGTTCAAACTTGTTATTTTCTACAACTATTTGAACGACTATATAAAATAATCTCATATCAATTTGAATGTTCAAGTCAAGAAAAATATTAAGGGTCAAAGATTAATTGATAGAAAGCTATAACTTTAAACTAAAATAACATTAAATTAATTAGTTATTGTTTATTTTAAAATTGAATGGATTAGTTGCATATTAAATTAAGTATTATAATTAGTTTAATTGTTTTTTAAATAGCACAATAAATTGTTTTTAAAAATTTGTGTATATGTAACATGGATTGACAACATGACTAAGCCTAGTTGAATATGATTATGAGCATTTTGCTTGATCAAACTAAAATAGCATACGTTCATGAATATGCTTGATCAAACTTAACTTCTCATAGTTAAATTTTTGACCCAACTAAAATTCAGATTCTCTCTAGTCACCACCTACTTTTCTTAATTCACAAAATCTTAATTATTTAATTAATTAAATCTCACTAAAACTAATTAGTTAAGTATAATTCTTCGAAAATGTTACACACCAGCCAAACCATCCAAAATCACCCAAAATAATTATTTAAATAACTTAATCAATTACATCAAATAAATAATTAAATAAAAGGCTAACTAAGTCGGGGTGTTACAATCACTGTTCACTCAATCGATGATGAACATTTGAATTATTATTTTCAAAGGAGTTGTGGGGTCAGTTAATGACCTTAACTTTTTCTCTGCCAAAGAAGCGTCATATCTCATGTTTCCCACATAGGGGAGATGGGAAAACAATGGGGCGAGTCGATACCTCTCTTTGAAAGTATTCTACCATTGCCTCTTCTAGGCCAGTCTAAAGACATTGTCTTCGGCGAGGCCTTTTACAAATAGAAAATTATAGTTCTTTTAACTATTTAGTTTTTTGTGCAAAAGAAAGCAATATTATTCCCAATTTATATAATAATGTGAGGGGCCTCATTAAAAATCCACACGTCTTATTGGCAATCAAGGGAAAAAGAATGATTCCCACAAAACAAAGAATGTCACAAATTTAACCATATAAGCGACACAAATTTAATCTTTCCTTAAACAAACCAAGTAATTGAAATCTAACAAGATATGGCTAAATGTCTAAACAATTAAAAGTTTTTAAGAAGATTTTTCTTTTGTCACCTTCGTCTTTTCCTGAAATGGATCGGCCAAGCCATCATCCTCGGGAGTCACCTCTCATGGCTTGGCTCCCAATTTTACACCTACAATATTCACTCATATGAACCCATTCATCTCCAACTTCAGACTTTCTACGTCACACTAGTTGGAGATCTTATTTTAACCAAGTGTCGTATTTGATATGTCCGAAATTATTTTATGCTCTAAATATGGTATTTAGGGTAATATAACCATTCACCTGCACTTGTTTGCCAAAGAATCCCACCAATGATCCTTGCAAAGTTTTGAGGTCAGCCAGGTTTAGGAAAAACCTTTCAAAAGCGTCCTAATAGAGGATGTATATAGAACATTCTTAGTTAACCAACATCTTCTTAATCTCCAAATCGTCACACCTTACGGTTATAAACATAAGGTCATTATCATGTAGGTGGGTTCCTACAACACCCTTCTCAAAAAAGGTGATCTTAGAATTTTGGGCTTTCACCTCGCCCAAATCAAGTTGGTGGGCGAGCTTTCGTTGGTTAGGATTTGGAGATCATATCTTCTATGGGCGAAACTAGTTTCTCTACCTCCTAAGAATCCTATCGTGATTGTATTAAGGGTGGCATATAGTTCCGTCCTCGTCCCCTTGCTTGGTTCTTTACCATTTTTGGACCTGAGACTCCCATTAGCATCTTGTTGTTGAAAGCTGGATCCCATTAGCCTTTTTGTGAATTCTCCCTTGACATATTTAAGTAGACGGGCTTCTTAGATCATACATTTTATATCCTTTTTGAGCCGATGATAATCCTCATTATGAATCCTTTAACTTTGTGGATAATTTCTTGTCATATCTACTCACGGAAAGTGTTCAGAAGCGCAAAGCTCTCTACACATTTTTTACTTTGCTTGAACATCATCATGTCTCTAATGGGCCAGGTGTAGTGATTAATTTTGAATGTTCTGAACTGTTAGGATTACTAGCTTCTTAGGGTCGCATCACTGAAACTGCCAAAGAGGAGATTGCATTTTAAGGAATTAGAAACTCCAATGATTTCCATCTACGTGTTGATGGAGGAAACATGCTTATACAGGTTGTTACATCCATCAATCTTAGCAAATGAAGGTGGCTTGAAATTCTCCTGAACCAGTACCTCCCATACTTCATTTGGGAGGTTATAGAGGTCTAATATTTGAACCTACTTTGTCGGTGAAACCTCCTAATATGTTGTTGGATATGGAGGCATTATCCTCCCAAAGTCTGGTTCTAGAGACGTAAGTCGTCCAAGGAAGTGTGCATCTCTGCAATGGCAATCTCCTCGTTGTAGAACTCCTCGTTGACTGAAGTTGGTGGCTTTTTGTTAACCATGATGGACATATGGATTAAACATGAAGACAATAATCTATCTGAATATTGTAATGGTGACCCATGTCAATTTTATCGGGGCCCCACTGTGGTCTCTAATTATACTTTCTAAAAGTATAATACGTGACAACCCCTAAAGGGTTGCTTGAGGTTTGTAGGGTTGATTGTCAGATTAGAGCTAACTCCCACAAGGAGGTAAAAATCTATGTATATGTTATTTTTCATTATGAATTGGATCCACTTCAACCTTACGGTTGAGCTATTTATAGAAGCTCCTGGGCCTGAACCTTAGATACCCAGGAAGTAGCAACCACTTCTAGAAGTGGGAAAGTGGGTTGTTAACTCCACTATTATTCAAGAGGACATTGTATTACCCTAATACCGACTCTACATTTAATAAAATAATCCAAATAGAAATCCACAATTAGAGTGTCACACATCCGTAACATAAAAGGCTCAACAACAAAAATTCCAACATAAATAAAGCATAACACAAATAACGAATAACATCCCATGCTCACTACATATCAGAGCGACTCCTCTAAGACCCAATGATAAAAGATAAAGAGGAATCGATGCCATCCTTTGACTCAAACGGCTACTCCTCTACCTAATTTCTTATACTCCTGAATAATATATACGCCACAACAACAAATAAGGGGTGAGAATACATCTAACAAATGTTAACAAAAAAAGTCAGCAAAATAACATAGTAATAACAAATTATACAATATCTCAATCACACTCAAAACATAATCAAATAAATAATAATTCGATGCTAATGCCACCAACTTCATCTTAAATGCATGTGGTACCAAAATCATTGGGATCAGAGGTATGTTACTAATTTTCCTGTCTCTGATGCCTCTCTGAATTGTGTCCATCTCTGGACGTGAGACCTCCATAGTTCCTTTCTGAACCAGGTCATCACTGGACCGAAGTCCCACCTATCTCTGAAATAAATGAATGCATACCTATGAAAAATACAAAAATACAACAACAATAACATCACAAAATTGCAAAAACATAAATCTTAAAATATCAACAACATTGAAGTTGATATCAAATCCACCCTTCCACCACAGTTCAAGTGAATGGGCAAGGAGTGTGTTGGGGAAGGAGATGCACGACAAGTAAAGAGCTAAATGTTATACCGAGGAAGAGCCTGCCCAGATTCCCTTTTCAAAAATCATGTGCGCGAGGAGAACCCTCCTCGTCGCAGATCCAAAAGATGATTGGCGGAAAACGCTCGGGGAAGGCCTTCCCCGACCCAAATCCAATGAATATTCATCAGAAACTCATATCCTAGACGGAAAGTCAATCAAGACAATGATGATCATTGGGAACTTCATGCATTGCAGGACACGGTCACCGATAACAACCTACGACTACGTTAGAAAGAAAGGAGAAACTTACTTTGAGATGGTTGATGACATTGGACAGCGGCGGAGGAGTATTCTAACAGTTGCGACGACGATGGATAAGGATTTTCCAATGAAGGTAATAAGATTCTGGTGAGAACATGTGAAACCGGAGAAAAATTTACAAATGAAAAGTGAAGATTGAAATCTCTCCCCACCAGCTACTCTTATAGCCCAACGCACGGGGAAACGCACCCAGACCATCATTGCCTAAGCTTCCCTAGATTCCCCTAAGCAATGATGGCGCAATTAAAGCGCCATAACGCAAGAAGTGAATAGGCGAACATTAAATACGCCATCACACAAAAAACAAAGAGGCAGACACGCGTTATTATGGGTTCCCAAACGTCACGACTTTCCATTTCCCATTGTGTCGAGCACATTTCCTCCTCGACCAAGGTATTACAAAGAGGGTATCGTACGGGCACGTACGTCTTCCCGCGATCTCCAACTCAGTCACACCTCTGTGTCACTCCTCGAGCACACATCCTTCCTAGACATAAAATTTGCCAATTAACATTTTCACACGTCGCTTTATGCGATGTTTGATAACATGATTTTATATCGATTATTTAGTCTGGTTTGTGATTAATTAAGTTATTATTTTTCATAATTTGAACGATATTATATGAGGTATTTGTATGTTTTGCATGTATTGTGATTTATATGACCTGTAGAAGAAAACGAGTTAAAATGAGAGAGAATTGAAGCTTTTAGCAGAAGGAATGAGAAGAAATGAAACAAATGACAGAAAAACAAAGGTTTCTGCATTTTAATGCCCAGACGGATGTCACAATGCTAAGATGATCGTCAGACATTGCAACTTTGGGACGACCATATTAAAGCTAGAACGACCGTCACAGGTCAAAAACAGAGAATTATAAACGCACCTCAGTCAAAACGGAGACGTTGTGATGATCGTTATTTTCTCACTCAATCCAATACCAGTCAAACATCGTACCCAAGGCCCAGAAAGAATTTCTCCTGCATTTCCTGAACAACTCAGTCTACCTCATCAATATAAATAGAAGCTAATTTGATTTACAAAGGGAGCTTCAACCTAATCCTAATTTTCTATCATTTTCACCATCGGAGCCCAATTTATTTTCACTGTTCAGAGCTTTATTCTAGTTTATTTTTTTGCATTAGTTTACTATTTCAGTACCTTTACCGAACCATAGTAATAACTTCCTACATCGGGAAGCTATTGTAATTTATATCGTTTCAAGCCACCGTCATTCTTATTTTTACTTTTCCGTAAGAATTTACTACGCCAAGATTGAACTGTTGTCCCGTGCTTCAGTCCAGGTTTATTTTCAGATTAATAAAATTGACTTTATTTTCTATTCGCCATGCTTTATATTGTGTATGTTTCAATTTATTATTGATTCTGTTAATTAATATGGTTGGCTAAAACGCTTAATTCGGTATGTAATTGATTAACCGAAATGAATTCAATAGATCTAGGCTAAAATCATAAACACAACTTATTTCCTGGTTTCAATTTCTTAATTAAAAATCAGCTTTTGTTAAGAAAGTAAAAAAGGTAAAAAGGTTAGAATTAAGACCAAAAGAGTGTGAGGTTTTGACCGAATAGCTGAAATCGGGCACTAGTTTTAAATACAGCGAAAACTCTTTAAAGTTAATTAGAATCTCTAAGTTTTCAAAAAGTGCTTTTAACTTGAATTGATATAGCGAAAGCGCTCAATCTAACTTAGGAGTATGGTAATAGGAAAGACCACGAGAGTGTAAGTTGACAACTTTTAAACCGACATTTTCTACAGAAAGATAATTTGACAAACCTTTATAAGCCGATAATTTATTGATTTCGTGAAGGCATATTAATAACGTAACGATATTCCATCATAACTTAATTTAATTAAAGTTCTTAATTTCTCGTTCTATTTTAACTAAAACATCATCCGCCTTAGCTAAACATAGTAACACCTGAAAGAATTAGTTTGATTATCTAGTCATTGTGGGATCAATATCTTTTATCACTACGCGATTAGGATGTATACTTGCAGTTAGTACCTTAAGACTCAGAAAGTCGTGATCAAGTTTTTGGCGTCGTTGCCAGGGACTCTGATTTAGTCAATAGTGTGATTCAATTATTGCACCGTATAGACTAAGGGAAACCAAAATTTCCCTTTTGTCGATTGTATGCCCAATACTCGCTCTCGAAGCAAAGACTTAGAACCATAAATCGACGAAGTTGAGCGTTTCTTAAGTTTGAGACGCCGAACCGAAAATAACGAAACTCCTTCACCTGAAGATTTTATACCCGGACCAGTTGAAGAACCAATAATGGCCGAAAACGAAGGACCACAGAACCGTTCACTCAAGTCCTATGAGACTTCAACTTAACAAGAACCTCATAACAGTATTGTTGCCCCAACCATTACCCGAAATGATTTTGAATTGAAACCTTCACTGTTATCAGTTGTACAACAAAATCAATTTTTTGGAAATCCTACGGACGATCCTAATGAACATTTGACCAAGTTTGTGCAATACGCAGACACAGTAAAGGCAGATGATGTAACCCAAGACGCAATAAGATTAAGACTTTTTCCGTTCTCTCTTAGAGATAGAGCTTTAGCATGGTTACAACCCCTACCAGCCAACTCTGTTACAACATGGGAAGAACTTAAGAACATTTTCCTATCACGTTATTACCCACCAACCAATACAACTATGTTGAGAGCACAAATTAAAGGATTTTGACAGAAAGATGCCAAATAACTTTATGAAGCGTGGGAGAAATACAAGGATCTGATGAGGCTATGTCCACACCACTGGTTTGAAAATTAGGTAACCATCATTAACTTCTACAATGGGCTTATATACAACACGAGACTCACGATAGACGTTGTTGCGGGCGGCGCTCTCATGGACAAAACATGCAAAGATGCCTACAACCTCATTAAGAACATGATTTAAAACCACTGCCAATAGGGAGGTGAAAGAACCCATGTAGAGAAGACCCAAACAAAAGGAGGAATGTATGAAGTAAGTAGCTTAGATCACGTCAACACTATGATGGATGCTCTCGCCCAGAAGATTGATAACTTGACTATGACACCATCAGCTGTAACACGGTGGGAGAACTGACTTTAGTTATGTTGCGGATAGCAAGAGTCGCCACCGACTTTTATTTTATCCAAAGGAAAGGCATAAAAGAACAGGAAAGACCTTTTAAAAGATTTTTGGGTCCGGGGGGTAGGTTATGTAAAGGGAAGGTGTTAGCACCCTTTACATCCATGGTTATCCATGGGCTCTTAGTTACTTAGCTCACTTTGAATTGTTTTTGAAAATGTGAAGTGTGTGAATAGAAATTTTCATAAGAGTTTGATAATGATCCATGTACGGATGCGTAAAAAACTTGTGTTTAAAAATTGTTTGAAATTTGTGAAGTATTTGAAATTTGAAATAGTGAGCAAGTAACTATGAGGAACCTACCCTAAAGTTTAAGTCTTTCTGTTCTTTATCCTTTAAATGGTAAGACTATCCCTATTATTGAGGAATAGGTAGTCATTACCTTGGATGTGGGGGACATATGAAGGGACATCTGTTTATGTAGGCAACTGTAGGGTGTATTAAGCATTTGGAGGGACTGTCATCATTATTCGAAAGGGACAAGATCATATTGAAAGGCAACCATTAAGGGACTTGATCTTTGATTATGAAGGGACTAGATGACTTTTCTTTTAAAGGGACTTTACTTTATACACCCCACTTGACCTTTTTGAATAGGCAACATTGAGAGGCAACCCTAGAAAGTGAGATGGCGATCAAAGATCGACTTACGTGTGTGAGTGTTTAATTTTATATTTATCTTTTAATTTAAATGACCTAAATTCAATTTTTAAATATAATACATGTTTACACTCCCTATTTTACTAACCATAGCAAATAAAAATAAACAATTTAAATATTTAAGAAAATTACATCTAGGAGCAATTACATAATAAATAATAAGCAATTAATTGCAAAAAATAAATAAATAGGCAAAATATAAATATAAGTAAAATAAACAATTTAATTGGGTTAGTGATAATAATTAAAAATAGATGGGGTTAGTGAAATAATAATAATAAGCATAATTTAAAAAATAAATGGATTAGTAATAAACATGATTAGTAATAATAATAATAAACAAAATTTTAATGGCTTAATAGAAAAATAAGAACAATTATATTAATTAATCATAAAATTTAAAATTATAAACAAATTAAATAAATTATGAACATATTATGAGAAATTATCAAATTTGCAATTTTAGAAATTATTTACATATATAATTAATTATAAACAATGGTAGAATATTTATATATTAAAAACAAATTAAACATTTTAATTTCTACACATATTTATATACGAAATTTTAAGTTTATAAATAATTTATGTATTTATTAAATCAAGTATTTTAATTAAATTAAATAATAATATAAAAGAAGAAAAGAAAATTAGGGTTTTGGAAAAAATAAGGTTTAATGTATATTCGAAAAATATTAAGACTTAATTTACAATAATAATTTATTTAACTAAATAATACATATATACGTTTTATAATCTAAATATATAATAATAAAAACTAATTTTAGAAGTTAGAAAATATATTTTTTTAGAATTTAGAAAATATAATATATACATTTTATAATTTAGAAATCATTTTAATATAATATAGAAAATAATAGAAAATATAATAAAAGAAAAGAAAATAAAAAATAAAAAAAAAACAGGACCTGGGATTTGAACCCAGGTCCCTAACCTGGATAATGAAGAGGTTTGCCAACTGAGCTGCACGCTAGTGGTGCAAGAAGAATGAAAACCCCTTGGTTTTGTTCTTTAAATCTGGAAAATCAGAAAAATAATGAAAAAGCAAAAAGGCCTGGGGGAGGATCGAACCCAGGACCTTTCAAGTATCACACAAGTACATGACCAATCCTGCTGGGTGAGCGCATCTGTCAACTAACCAACAACAATTGATAATATATTGTGTTGGCTAAATGGCTGAAAAAATAGGCAAAAAAGGATGGAAGCCAGGATTCGAACCCCTGCCTTCTCATAATACGCATGCCGATCTTTCCACTGGGCCAAGCAACCTGTTGTGAAATAAAACCATAACTAATTCATAAAATATTATATGTAATATTCAAATTCTGGAAAACGCGCCAGAACATCTTCATCTTCAACCTCAAATTCGTAGGATTTCCTGCGAATTTTCCTGGGGAAATTCCTACGAATTTTCATGCACTTTAAACCTGCGAATCATATACATCATCATACGAGTAAAATTTCATCAAATTGAACCTGCAAACATGATCTATACAACAATTACAGTCCAAATATGAGTTCATTATCCATTTATATTAGGTATTCCATGAATCCCCAATTTTGAAGCTCTAACCCTAACAATGGCCGATTGCGATTCAAGCCATGAAACTTTGATTCACTTGTCCAGAAACACTTCATACAACCTCACAAACATGATTGAACAAGCAAAACTCATTAGAATGCACTGGATTAGTATAATCGGAAGAAAAAAAATATTCAAGAACAAGCAAGGTTCGGTTTATGCATTATGGCATGGTTTTGATGCATATGAGTATTGGTTTCGATTCTATGATGTCCAAGGATCATAGCTGTGTCCTTAGTTTACCTTCAAGTGCCTTGGAATGTCAAAACCGAATTTGAGCTTTTGCTTGAATTTTGAAAAGTGAAACTTACCCTTGAGGCTGTGAAAATTCGTGGCTTGTGATTGTAATGTGTTAAGTACTTATAGGAGAATGAATTTAGGTCAAAAAATCAAGTCATTGTGTGGAAAATTTGATATGAAAAGATTCAAAATGATCATGCCTTAAAAATCAAATATTCTTGTATGAACACTTGCTATTTTTGGCTAATCCTCATGATTTCTTTCCACTTCAATTCTAATCAAATTTATGATTTTCTAGAAGCTTGATCCAATTCAAATCTTACATTTTCATATTTTATTTTTATTTAAAATGATTTTTAATGAATTAAATCAAAATAAATAAAAATAAAATAATAAAAAATCTGATTTTTAATGATTTGGGTCGTGCATGAAGTTATTGTATGGATTGGGTCATCATTTGGCAAGCCCATTTGGAAGAAATTGGTTTTAGACCTCCATTTTCATCATAAACCAACCCAAAATTTCCCAACTTTGCAAGGGCACATATCCTTCAATTTTAATGCTATGAGGGTGTTATTGGACATTTTGGAAAGCTTAAAGAGTCCTCTAAACAACCCCACTGGTTTCATGTCCATATCATTTACCAATCTCAAGTTATGCCCTTTTGAAGTTGTTGACTTTTTGTTGACTTTCAAAAGGACCTATAATGTCTTAGCTCATACCTTCCAAATGAAGCATTTTTGGGCTTGGCTTGTGAGACACAAAGTTGTAGAGAATTAAATTTCCTTCAAAATGAGCTTTGGATGGAGACTTGGTGATGAAGTATGTGAAAGTTATGGCTGGTCAAAGTTCAGTTGACTTTTACTAAGAAAACCCTAATTTAGAAACTCCTGATTCTTGATGATCTGAAATCTCCTTGATGAATCATGATCAACCCTTGATCAAATGATGAATTTTAATTCATATACTTGATGTTGGCAAAAAATCATGAAGTTTGACTTTGGTTTGACCACAGTTGACCTCAGTTTGACTTTTTAACTGCTTTGACTGATTTTGACTTATCTGATCATCTGACTGAGCAAAATTTTGAGAAAAGTCTTGAAACTTGTCATGGGGGTTCTTACACACATATAAGATGTTATGAAGCTCACTTGAAGTCTTGGAAGTTCATTTAGCCTGATTAAAGTCAAAACCCTAGTTTTGGATGCACTGCTTAGGAGGTGCATTGTCTGAGGGAATTGTCAACTCTTCTGACCAATTGTGAACTTTGTGAACCTTGTGAGCCATCATAAAATGTATTGTGATACTCATGGGAGGTATTGTGAACCTTGTGAATCTTGTGAACCTCATAGAGTGACTTGTAGACTTCATGAACCTCATGAAAGGTCTTGAAAGCATTGTGAATCTTGTGAACCTTGTGAACCTTCATAAAGTGACTTGTAGACTTCATGAACCTCATGAAAGGTCTTGAAAACATTGTGAATCTTGTGAACCTTGTGAACCTTCTTAGCACACAAAGTCTTGTATTGTGAGGGCAAATTTTGGGGTGCAACATCAGCCACCGTGGTTGTCGTGACTCCTAATTGCGAAATATGTGGAATCTCAAGGCACGCACCCCCTAATGCCAACTTCTAGCTGGATTAATCACAGACCAGGTGAACTATGCTCAAGAAAATCCTTACTTTAATACTTACAACCCGGGTTGGAAAAATCATTCAAATGTTTCCTACAAGAACAATAACGCCTTTTATGTGCCTAACCAAACACCTGTTGTACCACCGGGATACCAAAAATTTGTCGCACCCGCTCCAAATGCTCCTAGGAAATCTAACCTTGAACTGATGATGGAAAACTTCATAGTCACCCAGACTCGAACAAACAAAGAATTCCTGAACCAGAACATCCATACTAGTGAGCAGATTAAGCAATTAGTAACCAAGGTCTTTATCTACCCATAACAAAATGTTAGAAACTCAAATTCTCAAGTAGCCCAACAACAAGCATCCACTTCTGCCCCAACTGGTACGTTTCCTAGACAGCCACAACAAAATCCTAAAGGACATGCAAATGCAGTTATACTAAGAAGTGGAAAAGAGTTGGACGGACCTGCCGATCCTAGAATCGAAAACCCATCCATGTACCAAAAATCTGATAAACCAACTAAGAAGAAAGATCAACCTCAGGAAAAGGAAGCCAACGAACAAGAGGCAAAGGAAAAGGAAAAGCCTTATGTGCCTTCGCCACCGTATAAACCACCGATTTCGTACCCCCAACGGTTAACCAATTCTAAAACTATGGGACAATTCAAGAAATTTGTAGAGCTTATGAAGCAGTTAAACATTACAATACCCTTTACAGAAGCCATCACCCAGATGCCCTCATATGAGAAATTTCTAAAAGAAATTTTATCCACCAAAAAGAAGATCGAGGAGAATGAAACAATTACATTAACTGTGGAGTGTAGCGTATTATTCAAAATAATATGCCTCATAAGTTGAAGGATCCAAAAAGTTTCTATATTCCCTGTTGTAACACGGTGGGAGAACTGACTTTAGTTAAATGTTGCGGATAGCAAGAGTCGCCACCGACTTTTATTTTATCCAAAGGAAAGGGCATAAAAGAACAGGAAAGACCTTAAAAGATTTTTGGGTTCGGGGGGTAGGTTATGTAAAGGGAAGGTGTTAGCATCCTTTACATCCATGGTTATCCATGGGCTCTTAGTTACTTAGCTCACTTTAAACTGTTTTGAGAAGTGTAGTGTGTGATTAAAATTTTTTTTAATTACTTTATAATGATCCTTGTACGAATATATATAAAGACTTTGTTTTGAAAATTGTTTGAAAATGTGAAGTGTAATGAAGTTTTTTTGAATAAGTGAGCAAGTACTTAAGAGGAACCTACCCTAATTTGAATCTTTACTGTTCTTAAATGTTCTTTCAATGGTAAGACTATCCCTATTATTAAGGAATAGGTAGTCATTACCTTGGATGTTGTAAGGGACATGTAAAGGGACATCTGTGTTTAGGCAACTGTAAGGTGTCTTAGCAATACGAAGGGACTTATTCATATACTTGATGTTGGCAAAAAATCATGAAGTTTGACTTTGGTTTGACCACAGTTGACCTCAGTTTGACTTTTTAACTGCTTTGACTGATTTTGACTTATCTGATCATCTGACTGAGCAAACTTTTGAGAAAAGTCTTGAAACTTGTCATGGGGGTTCTTACACACATATAAGATGTTATGAAGCTCACTTGAAGTCTTGGAAGTTCATTTAGCCTGATTAAAGTCAAAACCCTAGTTTTGGATGCACTGCTTAGGAGGTGCATTGTCTGAGGGAATTGTCAACTCTTCTGACCAATTGTGAACTTTGTGAACCTTGTGAGCCATCATAAAATGTCTTGTGATACTCATGGGAGGTATTGTGAACCTTGTGAATCTTGTGAACCTCATAGAGTGACTTGTAGACTTCATGAACCTCATGAAAGGTCTTGAAAGCATTGTGAATCTTGTGAACCTTGTGAACCTTCATAAAGTGACTTGTAGACTTCATGAACCTCATGAAAGGTCTTGAAAACATTGTGAATCTTGTGAACCTTGTGAACCTTCTTAGCACACAAAGTCTTGTATTGTGAGGGCAAATTTTGGGGTGCAACAGCTGCCCCTGTTCAATTTTCTGAAACCTGAGGGGTTAGATTGGTATGTTTGCCAGTCGTGACCTGGAAGGTTGAAGGGGATTGAACATAAAAGCCCAAAAATTTGCACTCACCAGTGCATAGAGTGATACAGATGACTAGTTGAATATGCTTGAGTGGGTTTAAAGATACCACTTGGAGAGAAGTTCTTCAGATACATTTCTTGGAGGATAAAGCAGTCCAAAATATGAAGGTATAATGATAGTTTTCAAGAGGATAAAGCAGTCCTGAAATAATGATGATAGCTGTCAGGAGGATGGAGCAGTCCTGAGGTATTGATGTGCTTTCAGGAGGATAAAGCTTTCAGGAGGATAAAGCTTTCAGGAGGATGAAGCAGTCCTGATGTAGTGATATGTTTTCAAGAGGATGAAGCAGTCTTGAGAGATTGATAATATGCTTTCAGGAGGATGAAGCAATCCTGAGGTAATAATATGATTTCAGGAGGATGAAGCAATCCTGAGGTAATGATGATAGCTGTCAGGAGGATAAAGCAGCCCTGAGGTAATAATATGATTTCAGGAGGATAAAGCAATCCTGAGGTATAAGAAGTTGTCAGGAGGATAAAGCAATCCTGAGGTAATAATAAGTTATCAAGAGGATGAAGCAGTCCTGACGTAGTAATATGTTTTCAAGAGGATGAAGCAGTCTTGAGAGATAATAAGTTTTCAGGAGGATAAAGCAGTCCTGATGTATAATGCTTTCAGGAGGATAAAGCAGTCCTGATGGATGATATGCTTTCAGGAGGATAAAGCAATCCTGATAATCATAAGTCTGTTTGCTGGATAATTAACCTGAAAACAAGGTAGCATTCTGTATGATAGTATTAGTTTATGTATTATGTATGCATATAATATGATGCACCTGAGCAATGTATTATGTATCTATGTATATGTATGGTATGATGTAAATGATGTATGTATGATATGATATTGCCGGAAGCGTCTGGATATCTTCGTATAACAACTGTTGGCCAGGGAAAATAAATCCCGATTCGTTGTTGAAGAATATGAGGAACTCGTTCCCGTCTTGCTTGATAGTATATTATACATAACCTTCCGTATGTTGGGGATAGCAAGGTATATATAACCTCCCGTCTGCTGGGGATAGCAAGGTATATATAACCTCCCGTATGCTGGGGATAGCAAGGTATATATAACCTCCCGTCTGCTGGGGATAGTAAGGTATACATAACCTTTGTCTTCGTTTGATAGTAGGGCAGATATAACCTCCCGTCTTCGTTTGATAGTAGGGCAAATATAATCTCCCGTCTTCGTTCGTCGTACCCTTATTGGAAAGTAAATTCCCGTATATCCGTATGAGGATAAAAGAGATGGATATAAATTCCAGGGGAGATGAGACTTTATGAAGATGGATTCGTCCTACTGAGGGTTTGTAGCTGTTTTGTAGAGATGAACCGGCGAAGCTTCGTCGAAATCCTTCCCTCGTTCGTCCTTAGTAAATACTATTACTGCATTTTCATGCATTTCTGGTAAACATCAATCATATTAAGCATACATGCATTTCTTGTAAACATCAATCATATTCAAAAGCATACATACATTCAAACACAACCGATGGACGTTTCGCTTATGTAAATAGGGTAAAAGTAAATCAAGATTCAAAAATGGATTTTTATTTATATCAAAAAGTGACCCATACACGGGTAAGTTTGTACAAGGAGACATAAACCCTAGTAAGAGGATTTTGTCATAAAGTTTTTACAAAACAAAGAAAATCAGATATGTGGGAAATAATCCTATTGAGTTTCAATTCTACTATTGACATTATCTTCAAGTATCTCATCTTCTGCTGTTGAGACGGAAACAATTGGATTGAGCTTTATCTGTTCGAGCTTGATTAAGTAACACAACTGGTTGCAGTTTCATGGGTGATCCAAACGAGACATAGTCATACGCTTTAATCCCTAACTTTTGCCTGGATTGCCCTTTCAGGTTTTCAATCCACCGGGATACCCTTTTTTGCCCAAGCCGCCTTTTCAGGTTTTCGACTTGCCGGGTGTACATCTTTTTATATATATCCCTAATTTTTGCCCAAACCCTTTTGGTTTGCCGGGATGCCCTTATTTTTGCCTAGGCCTGTCAACCTAGCGGGTCTCTTTTCATGCGTAGTATTTTTTAACTATGTCTGCGTTTATAGGCTGTGGAAAGTCTTCACCATCCATTGTAGTGAGTATCATGGCACCTCCTGAGAACACTGTTTTGACTACAAATGGTCCTTCATATGTAGGAGTCCACTTGCCCCTAGGATCACCCTGTGGTAATATGATACGCTTGATTACCAAGTCACCAACCTGATATACCTTTGGTTTAACCTTCTTGTTAAAAGCTTTGATCATTCGTTTCTGGTACATCTGGCCATGACAAACTACTGCTAACCTCTTCTCATCAATCAAATTTATCTGGTCAAGTCGGGTCTGAATCCACTCATCTTCATCCAAGCCTGCATCTTTCATAATTCTCAAGGAGGGAATCTGAACTTCAATGGGCAGAACTGCTTCCATACCATAGACCAAGGAGAATGGGGTTTCCCCTGTTGAAGTACGTATTGTGGTACGATAACCATGAAGAGCAAATGGCAACATCTCATGCTAATCCTTGTAAGTAACAGTCATCTTCTATACAATCTTCTTAATGTTCTTATTAGCAGCTTCAACTGCCCCATTCATCTTTGGACGATACGGAGAAGAGTTGTGATGCTTAATATGGAACTGCGTGCAGAGATCAGTAATCATAGTGTTGTTAAGATTAGAGCCATTGTCAGTGATAATCCTTTCAGGGATGCCATACCTACATATGAGATTATTCTTAATGAATCGAGCCACAACATTCTTAGTAACAGATGCAAATGAAGCTGCCTCCACCCACTTTGTGAAGTAATCAATAGCAACTAGGATGAAACGATGCCCATTAGAAGCTGTATGCTTGATCTCACCAATCATATCAATGCCCCACATGGCAAAGGGCCAAGGAGAAGTCAACACATTCAATGGTGATGGAGGTATATGGACCTTATCAGCATAGATTTGACACTTGTGACATGTTCTGGAGTATTGATAGCAATCAGCTTCCATGGTAGACCAATAGTAACCTGCTCTCAATATCTTATTTGCCATGGTATGACCACTAGAATGAGTGCCAAAGATCCCATCATGCATATCTTCCATAATCTCTGTTGCTTCTTTCTTATCCACACAACGAAGCAAAGTTGAATCATGATTGCGCTTGTACAAAATCCCATTACTCAAAAAGAACTTAGCAGAAAACCTTCTCAGAAATTTCCTATCTTTGACAGATGCCCCTTCAGGGAATTCCTGAGCTTCAAGATATCTTTTTACCTCATAGAACCAAGGCTTTTCTTCTGCCCCTTCAGTGTCAATCTCATTGCAGTAGGCAGGCTTTTCAAATCTATCAATAGTAATCTTGGGAGCTTCATCATCCCAACTGATCTCAAACATGGATGCCATGGTGGCCAAAGCATCTGCCAACTGATTCTCTCTTCGTGGAATATGTTCAAAGGTAATCTCTTTGAAATGTGGGATCAAAGACAACACATGCTCTCTGTAAGGAATGAGGTTATCATGTTTGGTATCCCAATCTCCTTTAATCTGACTTATTACCAAGGCTGAATCTCCATACACGTCGAGGAATTGAATCTTCATATCAATAGCAGCTTTAATACCCAGGATACATGCCTCATACTCAGCCATGTTATTGGTACAATAGAAACACAATCTTGCAGTAATCGGGGTATGACAACCTTCAGGGGAACTGATCACAACACCAACACCATTACCAAGTGCATTAGAGGCACCATCAAAAACCATAGTCCATCGGGATCCTTGTCCAGGTCCGTCGTATTGTCCAGGTTCTTTGGTAATAGTCATAATGTCTTCATCAGGGAACTCAAAACTCATTGACTGGTAATCATCCACTGCTTGATGAGCCAGATGATCAGCAACAACACTTCCTTTGATGGCCTTCTGAGTAGTATACTGTATGTCATATTCTGTCAAGATCATTTGCCATCTTGCAATTCTTCCGGAGAGAGCAGGTTTCTCAAATATGTACTTGATTGGATCCATCTTTGAAATCAATAAGGTAGTATGAGTCAACATATACTGTCTTAGTCGGCGAGCAACCCATGCCAAAGCGCAGCAAGTTTTCTCGAGCAGTGAGTATCTTGTTTCACAGTCGGTAAACTTTTTGCTAAGGTAGTATATTGCCTGCTCTTTTCGACCAGACTCGTCATGTTGCCCCAACACACACCCCATTGAATTGTCTAACACTGTTAAGTACATAATCAAGGGTCTTCCATCAACTGGTGGCATCAAGATTGGTGGTTCTAGCAGATATCTTTTGATTTCATCAAAGGCAGTTTGGCACTCATCATTCCACTCCAGCACCTGATCTTTCTTCAACAATTTGAAGATTGGCTCACAGATGGCAGTTAATTGGGAAATAAATCTTGCAATGTAGTTCAATCGTCCCAAGAAACCTCTAACCTCCTTCTCAGTACGAGGAGCTGGCATCTCTCGTATAGCTTTTACTTTTGCAGGATCCACTTCAATACCTTTTCCACTGACGATAAAACCCAGGAGCTTACCAGACCTAACTCCAAAAGTACACTTATTTGGGTTCAATATCAACTTGTATTTCTTCAACCTCTCAAACAACTTATGCAGATGATCAAGATGTTATTCTTCATTCTGGGATCTGGCTATCATATCATCCACATACACCTCTATCTCATGATGAATCATATCATGAAACAAAGCCACCATAGCACGCTGATATGTTGCCCCTGCATTCTTCAAACCAAATGGCATCACTTTATAGCAAAAAGTGCCCCACTGTGTAACAAATGTTGTCTTCTCCATGTCTTCAGGAGCCATCTTGATTTGATTATAACCAGAGAAATCATCCATAAAAGAGAATACCTTATGCTGAGCAGTGTTGTCTACCAGAACATCAATATGAGGAAGCGGAAAGTCATCTTTGGGGCTAGCCTTGTTCAAATCCCTGTAGTCTACACACATACGTACCTTACCATCTTTCTTAGGTACCGGCACCACATTTGCAACCCACTGAGGATAAGAAGTCACTGCTAAGAACCCTGCATTGAACTGTTTCATTACCTCTGCTTTGATCTTTTCTGACATTTCAGGACGCATGCGACGAACCTTCTGTTTCTTTGGACGACAATCTTCTTTTACTGGTAAACGGTGAACCACAATGTCGGTATCCAACCCTGGCATATCTTCATAGGACCAAGCAAAGATCTCCACATAGTCACGCAACATCTGAATCAATCTGCTCTTGACACTATCCTCTAAATCAGCCCCTATCTTGACTTCTTTCCTGTTTTCTTCAGTTCCCAAATTCACAACTTCGACTGGCTCTTCATGTGGTTGTATAGCTTTCTCTTCTTGTTGTAACAACCTAGCAAGCTCTACAGGTACTTCACAATCGTCCTCATTTCCGTCTTCAGTTTGATAGATCGGATTCTCGAAATTATAATTGGCAATAGTAGAACTGTTATCAATAGGATCCAGAGTGGATGAGGATCTGCATTTTAGTGATGTGGGTGTGTGTAAGAACACATAGCTGATAAAGCAAAAATAAAAGAAAAGAAAAACAAGGAACACAATATTTACGAAAACGAAACGTCCACTGATTTTTATTGAATGAAGTATGCAAATGAAATGACATCCCGTAACAATCACACCATTGTGCCCCGGGTAAGGCACAAGGCTTAAGAGTTTAATTGTTCAAGAAATTACAAACTTAAAAAGCAACAACACAGTAATAGTATTTACTCCTGACTAAAGGAGATAGGGATAACATCTTCAGCTTTCCAATTATTGAGTCCAGCACCCATAGTTGGAAAAATCCAAGCATCCAAGTTGTAGCCTCCATCATAGTCACCCACAGCATTGATCTGGTTCTTCATAATCCCCTGATTAGTGATACGAACAGCACACGCACGACGAACAGCCTTCTGGGACTCTGCAGTGAAACCCAAACCAAATTTGTCAGACTTGTATGGGATATCAGGAAGCTGACCCCAAATAGTACAACCACCTTCATCCACCACAGCTCTAGCATCATTAAGGGAGGCCATTGCCATTGTTGGAGGTACTCTGGTGACTGCAGGAACTTTCTTGGCAACCGGAGGAGCTACATAATCATTAACAATCCAAGGAACCACTTCAAACGTCTGACACGGAGTTTCAATGTATTCACCTTCCATTTCCAGATACTTGAAGGTATTCACATGGTTGACAAAGTATTCTTCTTCTCCATAGACAGTAACAACCTTTCCTTCCACCGGATATCTCAACTTTTGGTGCAATGTAGAGGTTACAGCACCTGCCCCATGGATCCAGGGACGACCAAGCAAACAAGAGTACGAAGGACGAATATCCATCACAAAAAATGTAGCAGTAAAAACCTGAGAGCCAACTTTGATTGGAAGATCAATTTCCCCATGCACTACTCTTCTAGAACCATCAAAAGCCTTCACCACAATACTACTGGGCTTCGGTACAGCATCTTCAGGACTCAGCTTATTTAGGACTTCCTTGGGCAACACATTCAGAGAAGAACCATTGTCTATCGGTACATGTGACAGGGTAGTGCCCCTGCATTCAATTGAGATATGCAAGGCCCTGTTATGATCCCTTTTGGCAGGGGTCAAATCAGCATCAGAAAATCCTAACCCATTATCATAGGTCAGGTGGGCAACACAATTCTCAAATTGGTCAACAGAAATTGCATTTGGTACATGAGCAGTCTTCAGAAACTTGATCAAAGCTTTGGCATGAGCCTCAGAACACAACAACAAGGACAACATAGAAATCTTGGAGGGAGTATGCCCCAACTGGTCAACAATGTCATAATCACTCTTGCGAATGATTTTCAATACTTCTTCCATCTGCTTAGAGAGATCATCAGCAGCTGGCACATCAGTAGATACTGGTTCAATAACAGGGCCTTTGCCCCTAGCATCAGTGGTGGAAGTAGCAGCAGGAGTAGCTGCATTCTTGGAAGTAACTGGAGGTGAGAAGACTCTTCCACTACGTGTGATCTTACTAGATCCAGCAATATTGTCAACATCAACAGGCACATCAGCTAAGGGCTCTTGCTTAACACCATGGATATAAACATCGGACCCATAATGCCAAGGCACAGCTTTATCAGACGTATACGGAATAGGACCAGGAGTGGTAATGACCATAGGAGCCACTCTGGCTTCAGCAACAACTCTTACAGGACCTTCAGCAGTAATTTTGATTGGACCCCGATGGGTGATTTTAATAGGTCCCTTTGAAGTGATCCTTACCGGTACTTTATCAACCATGTCAATCTCTTCAGTCTTCTTACCTTGCGTAATATGATCTACCATACTTTCCACGGAAGGTGGTCTCCTTTCGAACACTATGGTGTAATTATTCATGAGACGTTGAATTCCGTCCTTCAACCTCCAACACTTATCTGGATTATACTCACAATAAACACAATCTTCACGACAACCCGGAAAGAACCCAGCTTGTACTAACTTCTCTCTGATGACAGACAATGGTGTGGTCAACTCCGCAACTGAATGGATATGCAGATCTTCATCAATGGCATTGACAGTCTTCTCGTGATTTGGCATTGGAGCAGTAATCACATTTGGAGTAACCGGAGGGTCAAACTCAATCTCTCCAGCATCAATCATATCTTGAATTTTGTTCTTCAAGACCCAGCAGTTATTAGTATCATGTCCTTGACAGCTTGAATGGTATGCACACCGTGCATTGGGATTGTACCTGGGTGAAGTAACATTAGGATTCTGAGGAGCCTCTTTCAAAGTAATAAGTTCAGCCTTCAACAAGTGTTGCAATGCCTGAGCCATTGACATGTTGATCTTCGTGAACTGTCTTCTAGCCCTCTGTTGGTTGCCCTGTGGCTGCTCTGTTGTTGCAGGAGTTGGATTTGAAATATGAACTGCATTAACAGACTGATGCCTTCTGTTACGATCAGGCTGACCATAAACAGCATTGGATTCTTTCTTCCCAGTGGGAGGCTTCTTTGCAGTACCTGATGAAGAAGTACCCACTTGGATCTTGCCATTCTTTATACCATTTTCTACTCGCTCTCCTGTCATTATCAACTCAGTGAAGCCAGATGATGAGCTTCCAATGAGATGACTGTAAAACGGACCATTCAGCGTACACATGAACATATCAACCAATTCCCTGTCAGTTAAAGGGGGTTGAACTCTTCCAGCTAAATCTCTCCACTTCTGAGCATACTCTTTAAAACTTTCTTTGGCACCCATAGACATGCTCTGAAGCTGCATGCGAGTGGGGGCTAAGTCAGCATTGTATTGATACTGTTTATAGAAAGCTTCAGCAAGATCATTCCAGTCCCTGATGTTGACACTCTCCAATTGATAATACCACTCCAGCTGAGCTCCAGATAAGCTTTCTTGAAAAAAATGGATCACAATTTCTTATCAGCAGTGTGAGGTTGAATTCTTCTGACATAAGACCTCAGATGCAGCTTGGGACAAGAGACCCCATCATAAACAACAAAGGTAGGAACCTTGAAACCAATGGGTATGACTACCCCAGATATCATACTCAAATCTTCAAAATCCAGCCCAGATGACTTCTGCAACTCCATAGCATCCATTCTATCCACCAGCATCTTGAATTTGTCTTCATTAGGCTCATGGTAGTAATTAGCCTCAGAATCAGAGTCCCCCATAGTGTTGTGGAGACTGCCTCCCTCTTTTTCAGATTCCTCAGATTCATAGTCTTCAACTGGTTCTTTGGTCTTGGCAAGACCTTTGAACCTTCTTCCCATGTTGATCAGGCCACCTGACCTTCTAGTCTTCTTAGTCTTCTTGGCCAGCAGTGTCTTCAATTCATCCTGCCCCTTGGTCAGGTTCAGGGTCAGCTCTTGGAACTGTGCATTTTGTGCCTGGAGATCCTTAACTGATTGTTCCAGAGCCATTGCTGAAATAAACAGCGAGAAGATGAGAAACCTGTGCACAATTATAAACCTGTGATGCAATGAAATGATATGTGAATGCATATGCAATGTTTTCAAGGACCGCAGGATTTAAATTTGCTTAAACAAACAAGAAGGTAAACTTTTATTAGTAATAAATTTGTTTTGCCTCTTGGGCTTACAGAAAATGAAATGAAATAAGTACAAAGGATGGGGTTTTAAGTCTCCCATGGACGTTTCCTCTTTGTGTTGAGGTATGAGTTGAGGTTTCGTTCTTCATGAAGTTGTTTTGTTAGTTCTTGGACTCTTTCTTGGCTTGATTTGTAATGAGCCTCGAAAGTATCCCTTTGCTCCTTCAGTTGGATTCATGATCTCTGCAAGTCTTCCATATCAGTAGGCATGTCTGGGTGAAGTATGGTATAAGCTGTGTCTCCTTCAGCAACAGGTTCCATGGTAACTGGTATGACGGCAGGATATGGCATCATGAGAGCCTGAGCACGAGATCGTACCCATCTGAGAAAAGCTTCCATAGGAATAGTGTACTTAGGCTCCAGAGTCTTGCTGTCAACCTTGTTTACTTTTCCCCATGCTCGTATGAATCTCTGACGGTAACCTTGAAGATCGTTGTCGTAGTCAAACACAATACCCTGAATCAACATATCATGTGGACCATCACTCCGAGCGTAACCAAACTGTCATAAAGCTAGAGAGGGGTTGTAGGTGATGCCTCCTCTTATGCCTAGAAGTGGCACATTGGGAAACTCCCCACAATGGTCAATGATGGTGACATTCTCCATAGATCTGGAGCACCAATGGATATCTGAGTGAGAAAGTGACATAATTCTCTTGGACCATCTGAACCCTTGCTCATTCTTCATTACTGAGCGAGGAAGGTGAGAAATAAACCACCTAGAAAGCAAAGGTATGCAGCACATCAGAGTTCCTCTTGCCCTTGTAGTACGGGTATGAAGAGAATGTAGGATGTCTCCAAGCAATGTAGGCACTGGATTGTGACTCAGGAATATATTGATGGCATGAATGTCTATGAACTGATCTGGATTGGGGAACAATACTAAGCCATATATCAGCAAGGCTAAGATCTCCTCAAAAGCATCATAGCTCATGGCCTTCAAGAACAACTGAGCTTTTTCTATCAACACCTTGGCAAGAATACCCTTAACTCCGCTTCTCGTTTCTAGAACAATGTCAGACTTCTTCAGATGTATAGCTGCAACAATAACTTCTGGTTTAAGCTCCTTCTCCAAACCTGTGAAGGGTCTTTGATCAAGAACAGGTATACCCATAAGTTCAGAGAACTCCTCCATTGTAGGGACCAGCTGATAGTCAGGGAATGTAAAGCAATGGTGCTTAGGGTCAAAGAACTGAAACAGAACACTCATCATGTCTTCATTGAACCCTGAAGTGACTAGATCCAATAAGTGACCATGTCTCTTGATGAACTGGGAGTGATCAGACACTTGAGAAACCAACTCTTTAAGCTTAGCAGGTATGCCCACAAAGTTGATCCTGATAGTGTTTCTACGAGCAGAAGCCATGACCTGCAACAAAGAACAAAGATAAATCCTTTGGTCCTTGAAATGGTTAGTGAAAATGCTATGCTTATGATGCATGATGATGTCATGATGTTATGCTCAATCGCAAACATGTGGCACACACAAACAAGTCACACAATAGCCCTAGGTTTAAAGGCTTGCATGAGGTTCAAAGGTAAGTACCCTCCCCTGAAGTTAGTTGGTTCATCCTGTCCTACAAAAGTAAACAGGTTCTAAGGGATCTCAATATCATTGATCCTTCACAAGGGTGGTTGTTCAGAAGGCAAATTACTTGCCAACCAAAACCCTCCAAGTTTAAGATCTCAATGAGCGTAGTATCGAGTGTCAACCAACTTCAGTCTGCACCAAAGCCGGTTACCTCACTACTTTCTAAAGGCCAAGATGGGATAACTAGGGTTCTAAAAGTTACTTAGTGCATTGACAACATATGGCAACCTCATATTATCCTCAACTTGACTTAAGGAACATAAGCACCAACCAAGAAGTCACACTAACTATGGCCACCAGATCAACCATATCGATATACGTCGTACAGTTTCCTTGGTCTATTACCATTTACCTAAGGTACACTAGATCCAGGTTAGGATCTTTCACACAAAAATCCCAACAGATAAATATAAAGCAAACAAAGCAAACAATTAAGTGATCTAATTCCTAAGGGTACCCCTCTTAAATTTAAGTCCCCAGCAGAGTCGCCAGTTCTGTAACACGGTGGGAGAACTGACTTTAGTTATGTTGCGGATAGCAAGAGTCGCCACCGACTTTTATTTTATCCAAAGGAAAGGCATAAAAGAACAGGAAAGACCTTTTAAAAGATTTTTGGGTCCGGGGGGTAGGTTATGTAAAGGGAAGGTGTTAGCACCCTTTACATCCATGGTTATCCGTGGGCTCTTAGTTACTTAGCTCACTTTGAATTGTTTTTGAAAATGTGAAGTGTGTGAATAGAAATTTTCATAAGAGTTTGATAATGATCCATGTACGGATGCGTAAAAAACTTGTGTTTGAAAATTGTTTGAAATTTGTGAAGTATTTGAAATTTGAAATAGTGAGCAAGTAACTATGAGGAACCTACCCTAAAGTTTAAGTCTTTCTGTTCTTTATCCTTTAAATGGTAAGACTATCCCTATTATTGAGGAATAGGTAGTCATTACCTTGGATGTGAGGGACATATGAAGGGACATCTGTTTATGTAGGCAACTGTAGGGTGTATTAAGCATTTGGAGGGACTGTCATCATTATTCGAAAGGGACAAGATCATATTGAAAGGCAACCATTAAGGGACTTGATCTTTGATTATGAAGGGACTAGATGACTTTTCTTTTAAAGGGACTTTGCTTTATACACCCCACTTGACCTTTTTGAATAGGCAACATTGAGAGGCAACCCTAGAAAGTGAGATGGCGATCAAAGATCGACTTACGTGTGTGAGTGTTTAATTTTATATTTATCTTTTAATTTAAATGACCTAAATTCAATTTTTAAATATAATACATGTTTACACTCCCTATTTTACTAACCATAGCAAATAAAAATAAACAATTTAAATATTTAAGAAAATTACATCCAGGAGCAATTACATAATAAATAATAAGCAATTAATTGCAAAAAATAAATAAATAGGAAAAATATAAATATAAGTAAAATAAACAATTTAATTGGGTTAGTGATAATAATTAAAAATAGATGGGGTTAGTGAAATAATAATAATAAGCATAATTTAAAAAATAAATGGATTAGTAATAAACATGATTAGTAATAATAATAATAAACAAAATTTTAATGGCTTAATAGAAAAATAAGAACAATTATATTAATTAATCATAAAATTTAAAATTATAAACAAATTAAATAAATTATGAACATATTATGAGAAATTATCAAATTTGCAATTTTAGAAATTATTTACATATATAATTAATTATAAACAATGGTAGAATATTTATATATTAAAAACAAATTAAACATTTTAATTTCTACACATATTTATATACAAAATCTTAAGTTTATAAATAATTTATGTATTTATTAAATCAAGTATTTTAATTAAATTAAATAATAATATAAAAGAAGAAAAGAAAATTAGGGTTTGGGAAAAAATAAGGTTTAATGTATATTCGAAAAATATTAAGACTTAATTTACAATAATAATTTATTTAACTAAATAATACATATATACGTTTTATAATCTAAATATATAATAATAAAAACTAATTTTAGAAGTTAGAAAATATATTTTTTTAGAATTTAGAAAATATAATATATACATTTTATAATTTAGAAATCATTTTAATATAATATAGAAAATAATAGAAAATATAATAAAAGAAAATCAAAAATCAAAAATCAAAAAAAAACAGGACCTGGGATTTGAACTCAGGTCCCTAACCTGGATAATGAAGAGGTTTGCCAACTGAGCTGCACGCTAGTGGTGCAAGAAGAATGAACACCCCTTAGTTTTGTTCTTTAAATCTGGAAAATCAGAAAAATAATGAAAAAGCAAAAAAGCCTGGGGGAGGATCGAACCCAGGACCTTTCAAGTATCACACAAGTACATGACCAATCCTGCTGGGTGAGCGCATCTGTCAACTAACCAACAACAATTGATAATATATTGTGTTGGCTAAATGGCTGAAAAAATAGGCAAAAAAGGATGGAAGCCAGGATTCGAACCCCTGCCTTCTCATAATACGCATGCTGATCTTTCCACTGGGCCAAGCAACCTGTTGTGAAATAAAACCATAACTAATTCATAAAATATTATATGTAATATTCAAATTCTGGAAAACGCGCCAGAACATCTTCATCTTCAACCTCAAATTCGTAGGATTTCCTGCGAATTTTCCTGGGGAAATTCCTACGAATTTTCATGCACTTTAAACCTGCGAATCATATACATCATCATACGAGTAAAATTTCATCAAATTGAACCTGCAAACATGATCTATACAACAATTACAGTCCAAATATGAGTTCATTATCCATTTATATTAGGTATTCCATGAATCCCCAATTTTGAAGCTCTAACCCTAACAATGGCCGATTGCGATTCAAGCCATGGAACTTTGATTCACTTGTCCAGAAACACTTCATACAACCTCACAAACATGATTGAACAAGCAAAACTCATTAGAATGCACTGGATTAGTATAATCGGAAAAAAAAATATTCAAGAACAAGCAAGGTTCGGTTTATGCATTATGGCATGGTTTTGATGCATATGAGTATTGGTTTCGATTCTATGATGTCCAAGGATCATAGCTGTGTCCTTAGTTTACCTTCAAGTGCCTTGGAATGTCAAAACCGAATTTGAGCTTTTGCTTGAATTTTGAAAAGTGAAACTTACCCTTGAGGCTGTGAAAATTCGTGGCTTGTGATTGTAATGTGTTAAGTACTTATATGAGAATGAATTTAGGTCAAAAAATCAAGTCATTGTGTGGAAAATTTGATATGAAAAGATTCAAAATGATCATGCCTTAAAAATCAAATATTCTTGTATGAACACTTGCTATTTTTGGCTAATCCTCATGATTTCTTTCCACTTCAATTCTAATCAAATTTATGATTTTCTAGAAGCTTGATCCAATTCAAATCTTACATTTTCATATTTTATTTTTATTTAAAATGATTTTTAATGAATTAAATCAAAATAAATAAAAATAAAATAATAAAAAATCTGATTTTTAATGATTTGGGTCGTGCATGAAGTTATTGTATGGATTGGGTCATCATTTGGCAAGCCCATTTGGAAGAAATTGGTTTTAGACCTCCATTTTCATCATAAACCAACCCAAAATTTCCCAACTTTGCAAGGGCACATATCCTTCAATTTTAATGCTATGAGGGTGTTCTTGGACATTTTGGAAAGCTTAAAGAGTCCTCTAAACAACCCCACTGGTTTCATGTCCATATCATTTACCAATCTCAAGTTATGCCCTTTTGAAGTTGTTGACTTTTTGTTGACTTTCAAAAGGACCTATAATGTCTTAGCTCATACCTTCCAAATGAAGCATTTTTGGGCTTGGCTTGTGAGACACAAAGTTGTAGAGAATTAAATTTACTTCAAAATGAGCTTTGGATGGAGACTTGGTGATGAAGTATGTGAAAGTTATGGCTGGTCAAAGTTCAGTTGACTTTTACTAAGAAAACCCTAATTTAGAAACTCCTGATTCTTGATGATCTGAAATCTCCTTGATGAATCATGATCAACCCTTGATCAAATGATGAATTTTAATTCATATACTTGATGTTGGCAAAAAATCATGAAGTTTGACTTTGGTTTGACCACAGTTGACCTCAGTTTGACTTTTTAACTGCTTTGACTGATTTTGACTTATCTGATCATCTGACTGAGCAAACTTTTGAGAAAAGTCTTGAAACTTGTCATGGGGGTTCTTACACACATATAAGATGTTATGAAGCTCACTTGAAGTCTTGGAAGTTCATTTAGCCTGATTAAAGTCAAAACCCTAGTTTTGGATGCACTGCTTAGGAGGTGCATTGTCTGAGGGAATTGTCAACTCTTCTGACCAATTGTGAACTTTGTGAACCTTGTGAGCCATCATAAAATGTATTGTGATACTCATGGGAGGTATTGTGAACCTTGTGAATCTTGTGAACCTCATAGAGTGACTTGTAGACTTCATGAACCTCATGAAAGGTCTTGAAAGCATTGTGAATCTTGTGAACCTTGTGAACCTTCATAAAGTGACTTGTAGACTTCATGAACCTCATGAAAGGTCTTGAAAACATTGTGAATCTTGTGAACCTTGTGAACCTTCTTAGCACACAAAGTCTTGTATTGTGAGGGCAAATTTTGGGGTGCAACATCAGCCACCGTGGTTGTCGTGACTCCTAATTGCGAAATATGTGGAATCTCAAGGCACGCACCCCCTAATGCCAACTTCTAGCTGGATTAATCACAGACCAGGTGAACTATGCTCAAGAAAATCCTTACTTTAATACTTACAACCCGGGTTGGAAAAATCATTCAAATGTTTCCTACAAGAACAATAACGCCTTTTATGTGCCTAACCAAACACCTGTTGTACCACCGGGATACCAAAAATTTGTCGCACCCGCTCCAAATGCTCCTAGGAAATCTAACCTTGAACTGATGATGGAAAACTTCATAGTCACCCAGACTCGAACAAACAAAGAATTCCTGAACCAGAACATCCATACTAGTGAGCAGATTAAGCAATTAGTAACCAAGGTCTTTATCTACCCATAACAAAATGTTAGAAACTCAAATTCTCAAGTAGCCCAACAACAAGCATCCACTTCTGCCCCAACTGGTACGTTTCCTAGACAGCCACAACAAAATCCTAAAGGACATGCAAATGCAGTTATACTAAGAAGTGGAAAAGAGTTGGACGGACCTGCCGATCCTAGAATCGAAAACCCATCCATGTACCAAAAATCTGATAAACCAACTAAGAAGAAAGATCAACCTCAGGAAAAGGAAGCCAACGAACAAGAGGCAAAGGAAAAGGAAAAGCCTTATGTGCCTTCGCCACCGTATAAACCACCGATTTCGTACCCCCAACGGTTAACCAATTCTAAAACTATGGGACAATTCAAGAAATTTGTAGAGCTTATGAAGCAGTTAAACATTACAATACCCTTTACAGAAGCCATCACCCAGATGCCCTCATATGAGAAATTTCTAAAAGAAATTTTATCCACCAAAAAGAAGATCGAGGAGAATGAAACAATTACATTAACTGTGGAGTGTAGCGTATTATTCAAAATAATATGCCTCATAAGTTGAAGGATCCAAAAAGTTTCTATATTCCCTATTGTAACACGGTGGGAGAACTGACTTTAGTTAAATGTTGCGGATAGCAAGAGTCGCCACCGACTTTTATTTTATCCAAAGGAAAGGGCATAAAAGAACAGGAAAGACCTTAAAAGATTTTTGGGTTCGGGGGGTAGGTTATGTAAAGGGAAGGTGTTAGCATCCTTTACATCCATGGTTATCCATGGGCTCTTAGTTACTTAGCTCACTTTAAACTGTTTTGAGAAGTGTAGTGTGTGATTAAAATTTTTTTTAATTACTTTATAATGATCCTTGTACGGATATATATAAAGACTTTGTTTTGAAAATTGTTTGAAAATGTGAAGTGTAATGAAGTTTTTTTGAATAAGTGAGCAAGTACTTAAGAGGAACCTACCCTAATTTGAATCTTTACTGTTCTTAAATGTTCTTCCAATGGTAAGACTATCCCTATTATTAAGGAATAGGTAGTCATTACCTTGGATGTTGTAAGGGACATGTAAAGGGACATCTGTGTTTAGGCAACTGTAAGGTGTCTTAGCAATACGAAGGGACTTATCATCTTTTATTCGAAAGGGACAAGATCATTTACGAAGGCAACATCGAAGGGACTTGATCTTATAATCGTAAAGGGACTTGATGATATTTTAGGAGAAGGGACTTTGCTTTTTAGACACCTTACTTGACCTTTTTATTTAGACAACATGAGGGATAACCTTAGGAAGTGAGATGACGATCAAAGATCGACTTACGTGTGTGCGTGTATAGGTTCATATATTTATCTTATTATTAGTGATCTAAATTAATTTTAAAATACAAATAAGTTATAACTCCTTATAATTACTAACCAAGGCAATATAAATATTTACAAGCAATAAAATAAAGACAAAAGTAAAACCTACGACTATTACACGGCTTTTACAGTTACATAATAATAAAAATAATTAAATGATAAATATAAGCAATAAATAAAAAGGGTTAGTAATAAAATAATGATAAGAAAAAGAGGTTAGCACAAAATATAAAATATATACAAGTTAATTAAATATCTTAAAATTAAATAAACATTTTTTAAGAATTTTTGAAATAAAAATAAAATAATAAACCATATACTAATTTATTTACAAAATAAAGCATGATTAATTAGTTAATTATATACATTAAAAAAAATTATTAAGTTTAATATTTAAACAAAATAATTAGGATAATAAATTAGGGTTTTTAAAAAAAATTAGGGTTTTAAAAAATTAGGGTTTATAATTTTAATTTACATTATTAATTTGACTATTTAAAAAATAAATATATAGTAATAATATATACATATTTTAATTTAAGTAAAAGAAACTAAGATTAAAAAATTTTAGAAAAAATAAATTAGAATTTTTTTAGAAAAATATGAAGTTATACATATATATTTGCATATTATTATTTGAATATATTTTATTGTAATTAAAATAAATTATAAAACAATAATAGTAAAATAGAATAATTAAAAAAATAAAAACCAAAACTTACCTGGGGCAGGGATTGAACCCACGCCCTAGGCCTTGCAATCCTTGGACCAGCAAGTCTTCCACCAGGCCAGCTGCGTGCTGGTGATAACATTTGGATGGTAATCCTTTTGTTGTTTGACCTGTGAAATAAAACAAAGTAAAAAAATACGCAGGACCTGGGAATCGAACCCAGGTCTCTCTGCACTGACACGTTGCAACAAAACCAACTGAGCCACCTGTGCGCGTTTGAAATTAAACCAACAATCAAACTGTATATTTTAAAACACATATTTGAATTTGACTTCAGCGCCAAAACTTCATCTTCTTCATCCAATTTCCTGCGAATTCTCCTTCAAAGTTTCCTGCGAATTTTCCTGCATGTTCTTGAACCAGAAAAACCTATGTTTTTGAATCATCAAGCAAACCACAATATTAATGTAAATTAACAGCCCAAATCGATCACATGAAGTTTATATGTTATGGCCATGTTCTTAGAATCCATTTAAACACCCTAAACATCAAGATCCCGAATTCGAATCTCAAACCCTAACAATGGCATCTAATGATTTAGGCCATGAAACTTCAATTGGCTTATCCAGAAAGCTTCTATGCTTCAAAATAAACACAAATCAGCAAGCAAAATCAATTATTAACACATGAAAGTATGAAATCGAAAAAATGTAAAAACTTGAACAAGAGTGATTCAGTTAGAGCAATTCATGGTGTTAGAGATGCAGATGATGATTGCTACATGATCAGTGATGATCAGAGAAGCTGATGCAACCTTTATAATGTCTTGAAATTCTCTCTAACTTCAAAACCGTATATGACTTTTTCTTGATATTTTGAAGTTGAAGGATATGTGTGGAGGCTGCAAAATCGTCCTCTTGTGCTTGCAGTGTGTTCATGTATATATATGGATGCAATTAGGTCAAAAAGAATGGGCTTTGTATCATGAAAATTGATTGCTTGATTATGAAGAAATCTCTCATTCAAAAATATCAAAAAAATCCAATATATTCTTACTATCTTGGCCTAGCACGAATTTGGATGTGAATATTTAATCTTGAATGGTGTTTATGACCTTCTAGAATCATAATCTCTTCCAAATATATGATTTTCATATTTTATTTTAATTTAATTTGTATTTTAATGAATAAAATTCAAATAAATACCAAATAAAATATAAAAAATCATAAAATGTATGGGCTGGGTCGTGCTTTATGATATTATGAAGTTTGGATGGCAATTTGGTGGGCTCATTTAGCAAAAATTGGTTTTAAGGCCTCATTTGCTTCATAAACTTCCCAAAAATTTCCCAACTTTGCAAGGGCACAAATCCTTCAATTTTAATGCTATGAAGGCGTTCTTGGACATTTTAGAAAGCTTAGAGAGTCCTCTAACCAAACTCTTTGGTCTCATGTCCATATCTTTTGCCATTCTCAAGTTATGCTCTTTGGAAGTTGTTGACTTTTTGTTGACTTTTAAAAGGACCTATAATGTCTTAGCTCATACCTTCCAAATGAAGCATTTTTGGGATTGGCTTGTGAGACACAAAGTTGTAGAGAATTCAATTTCCTTCAAAATGAGCTTTGGATGGAAAAAATTTGATGAAGCATGTGAAAGTTATGGCTGGTCAAAGTTCAGTTGACTTTTCCTATGAAAACCCTAATTTAGAAACTCCTGATTCCTGATGATCTGAAATCTCCTTGATGAATCATGATCAACCCTTGATCAAATGATGAATTTTACTTCATATACTTGATGTTGGCAAAAAATCATGAAGTTTGACTTTGGTTTGACCACAGTTGACCTCAGTTTGACTTTTTAACTGCTTTGACTGATTTTATCCTATCTGATCATCTGACTGAGCAAATATTTTGGGAAAGTCTTGAAACTTGACATGGGGATTCTTGAACACATATAGGATTCTATGAAGCTCACTTGAAGCCTTGGAAGTCCATTTAGCTTGATGAAAGTCAAAACCCTAGTTTAAGATGCATTGCTTAGGAGGATGCATTGTCTGAGGGAATTGTCAAACTTGTTAACCAATTGTGAACCCTGTGAACCTTGTGAACCTCATGAGATGTCTTGTGAACCTTGTGAATCTTGTGAACCTCTTAGTACACAATGTATTGTCTTGTGGAAGGCAAATTTTGGGGTGCAACAGCTGCCCCTGTTCAATTTTCTGAAACCTGAGGGGTTAGATTGGTATATGTGTCATTCGTGACCTGGAAGGTTGAAGGGGATTGAACACAAAAGACCAAAAATTTGCACTCGCCGGTGCGTAAAGTAGCACTAATGATTAGTTGTATATGCTTTAGTGGGCTTGAAGATGCCACTTGGAAGAACTGGAGATGGGCTTAGAGATGCCATCTAAAATATCAGGATGTGATGATGTCTTTATGTTGATACTGGATATCAGTACTAGGTCTTCGTATAGGCCATCTCTAAATCATTTATGCAACATGATTTGAATTGTTGAATGAACCAGTAGAAATAAATCTTCGTGACGATTATCTCTTCTGGAAATATCCTGGATTAGGGAATAGATCTTCGTACAGACCGTTTGCCTACTCTCCAAGGACAAAAGAATATCAGGATTAATTCTTCTGTAAAATATCTTGAACTAGGGAATGGATCTTTGTACAGACCGTTTGCCTATTATTCAAGAGCCAATAGATTAGATCTTCTGAAAATATCTTGAACTAGGGAATGGATCTTTGTACAGACCGTTTGCCTACTATTCAAGACCAGATAGATGAAATCTTCTGGAAATATCCTGGATTAGGGAATGGATCTTTGTACAGACCGTTTGCCTACTCTCCGAGGAAAAATATCCTGGATTAGGGAATGGATCTTCTTACAGACCGTTTGCCTACTCTCCGAGGACAAAAAAGTGTCAGGATTAAATCTCCTGAAAATATCCTGGATTAGGGAATGGATCTTCTTACAGACCGTTTGCCTACTCTCCGAGGACAAAAGAGTGTTAGGATTAAACCTCCTGAAAATATCCTGGATTAGGGAATGGATCTTTGTACAGACCATTTGCCTACTCTCCGAGGAAAAATAAGTGTCAGGATTAAACCTCCTGAAAATATCCTGGATTAGGGAATGGATCTTCTTACAGACCGTTTGCCTACTCTCCGAGGACAAAAAAGTGTCAGGATTAAATCTCCTGAAAATATTGTGGATTAGGGAATGGATCTTCTTACAGATCGTTTGCCTACTCTCCGAGGACAAAAGAGTGTCAGGATTAAACCTCCTGAAAATATCCTGGATTAGGGAATGTATCTTCTTACAGATCGTTTGCCTACTCTCCGAGGACAAAAGAGTGTCAGGATTAAACCTCCTGAAAATATCCTGGATTAGGGAATGGATCTTTGTACAGACCGTTTTCCTACTCTCCGAGGACAAAAAAAGTGTCAGGATTAAATCTCCTGAAAATATCCTGGATTAGGGAATGGATCTTCTTACAGACCGTTTGCCTACTCTCCGAGGAACAATAAGTGTCAGGATTAAACCTCCTGAAAATATCCTGGATTAGGGAATGGATCTTCTTACAGACCATTTGCCTACTCTCCGAGGACATCTTGAGTAATGTATAGATCATTTCTGACCTGTTGTGAATTGCTGATGTTGTTTTATCTGCATATAACTATCCTGCAAGGAAAAGGTTAGTTTACGCAATATGTATGCATGCATAACATGGTGCACCTATGTAAATGTACTATGTATTTATGGATATGTATGCTATGATATGATGTAAATGATGTATGTATGAATCATGCAGCCTGAAGCGTCTGGATATCTTTGTATAACAACTGTTGGCTAGGGAAAATAAATCCTGCTTCGTTGCTGAAGAATATGAGGAACTTATTCCCGTCTTGTTTGATAGTATAATATTTATAACCTCCCGTCTTTGCTCGTCGTACCTCTATTGAAGGAATGAGTTCCTGAGTATCTTGACTGAGGATAAAAGAGGTGGACATAAATTCAAGGGGAGATGTTACTCGAAGTATCTATAAAGATAGATTTGTTGTACTGGGATTTGTAATTGTCTTGTGAGGATGAACCGGCGAAGCTTCATTAGATTCCTACCTTCGTTCGTCCTTAGTAAATACTATTACTGCATTTTATGCATTTCGGGTAAACATCAATCATATTCAAAAGCATACATACATTCAAACACAACCAATGGACGTTCCGCTTATGTAAATAGGGTAAAAGTAAATCTGGATTCAAAGGGAAAAGTAAAGCTGAACTTGAAAACAGAATCGTTTCAACTTCGAGAGTGTATAACCAATTGGATTTAGAGCTCCTGAGATTCTTAACTTTCCTGAATACCTCCCCATAAATCCTCATAGCTGGATCTGAAGACATGATACTGGCACCATCTGATACTACTGGCGTAGACAATTAATTTCCACAATGGCTTCTGCTGAGAACCCAATATCAAAGTAATATAATGAGAGGAACGTGTCTTCAAATTGTGATGGACCATATACGCTCCGGGTATTAGATTTGACAAGAAAGCATTACCCCTTGGTTGAGGATGAATTGTCCCATAATGATATGCCCCTGACATCATGAACTTTATAATGTTACCCTTGGTAATTCAGATATATGAGGAGAGCTGCCCCTGGCTATTAAGCATTGTTGAATCTACACCTGATTGCCCCGAATGAACAGTAAGTTAGTATGCCCCTTGATTGGGAAGCAGTGACTATGCCCCTTTGTATACATGGACTTTGATCCAGGAAGCAACTTTGTTTATCGGAAGGACTTTGGTTTATTGAACATTCATCCTGTAAGTTTCTCTGTTTATCAAACACTCAGGTATATGCAAACAAATATATTCAAAAATGCAATGCTTATGTCTGTCTAGAAGTTTCGAAAAAGAATTATTTTATAAAAACAATTTTTGTGAAAACTGTGATATTAACTCAAGTTTTATAATAAGCCCTAAAGGAGTCAGGATACCTTTTTGTGGCAATATGCTTTCAAACTAACCATGCTTCAGTTAGGACTTTTAAAGGGTTATAACGTGGCCTGGTTCACGGTTTAAGAAACAAAGGATAAAGGCTCAAATTTTATTTGTACCCAACCCATTCTTCATGATGTTCTCCAGTCCTATGTTCGGTTAACTTATGCATTGAAGCTCCAAGGGAATTTAGAATTGTAACACTGTTATTTGTGATGATCCAAAAATTTATTTGAACATCCAGTCATCTTTCTTTGTTGAGGATTTATAATGACCTCCTTTTTTCTTTTGCCTGAACTGTCTATTTCAAGGTTACAATCAGCGGGATGTCTTAATTTTTTTACTAAGTCTCCTTCATAGGTTCTGACTTAGTGAGCTTTTCTTTTGCTTAGATATTGACTTGCATACTTTAGTGATTACAGGGAAACATCATTAGTTGTGTACAACACAAACAATTGGCATAGTTGAGTTAACCGAATAACTACCCTGTCTCAGGTTATGAATAAGGGTTTTAATTTGTGCGAGAATAAAAACTCCTACTTCATAGGCTCAAAAGGGTTGACTAGGGATTAACTTCCTTATATCTCCACTGTTTAGGAATTGAAACAATGTTTGTACATCGTCAGCATAGTCTGTTCAAAAGCATACTGCCTAATATTATGGTATTGTTTTCGTCATCCTCCCTCTACAGGCTTATAGCTTTATCAGGAGTTAAATATCATGAAATAGAAATATGAAGCATAGTTCAAAATATAGTGAAACGAATGGATTAATTCAAGACAAACATACGCAATGCATTAATGAAAACAAAAGTTTAACATAATAGTAAGTGTTTAAACAAAACAAAAGAAATTATAAATGAAAGTTCAAATGTTGTCCCATCCAGTTGGCTGAATGTCTTCAATTGCAATCTGTGAACTTTCAGGAGCAGTATATTTCACCATGAAATCAAATTTACCATTTGGATGTCCCAAGGTGCCCCATATCTCAACAGGAATAGGTAGGCTTTCTTTCTTGCTACTTTGGGCAATTTGTCTTGCAGCTTCGACGTTTGATGGACGATAGTAGAATTCAATTTGACCTTCTGGTGTAACCTCGAGGATTCCTTCGTCAGTTAGGTCTTGAATCTTATTCTTCAGTGCCCAACAGTTATTAGTGTCGTGTCCGGGACTGTCGGAGTGATACTCACACCTTGCCTTGGAATTATAGTGAGGAGAGGAAGTATTAGGATTTTGAGGAGGACTTTTCAAAGAAATTAGCTTCATCTCCAACAAGCATTGTAGAACTTGTGACATTGGAGTGCTGAATTTGATAAACTGCCTTCTACATTCCTTGTGTTGAGGTGGATTAACCTTATCATATCTTTTTCCTTCAACTAAAGAACAATTAGCGGCAACCTGTCTCTTACCTTCTTTTATCCTCCTCTTCCTTTCAACCAAGTCAGCTTGTTTTGACAAAGGTTGACTGACAATTAGGTTCCTAACTTCATTATTTTAAAATTTATGGACAAAGGCTCTTAACTCTTCTTGCCCCTGAGCTAAACTTTGAATAAGAGCCACCTGGTCATTCATCTGGATCCTTATTTCTGTCATCTTAGCTTGTAGTTGTTTCAGATGATCATCCTTGTTGTCCTCAGGATTCTTCTTCTTAGCCAGCAGTGTCTTCAACTCATCTTGTCCCTTGGACAAGTTCAGAATCAACTCTTGGAATTGTGCATTCTGAGCCTGGAGATCTTTGACAGTCTGTTCAAGAGTCATTTCTGCTGAAATAAACAGCGAGGAGATAAGATACCTGTACATAAGAAAACTGTGATGCAGTGATATGGTGTACAAATGCGTATGCAATGTTTTCAAGGACCGCAGGATTTAAATTTGTTTAAACAACCAAAAAGTAAACTTTTATTAGTAATAAATTTGATTGACCCTTGGGCTTACAATAAAAATGAAATGAATACAAAAGATGGGGTTTTAAGTCTCCCATGGACGTTTCCTCTTTGTATTGAGGTATGAGTTGAGATTCCGCTCCTCGTGAAGTTGTTTTGTTAGCTCCAGGATTCTTTATTGACTTGCTTTGTAATGAGTCTCAAAAGTATCTCTTTGCTCCTTCAACTGGATCCAGGACCTCTGTAACTCTTCCATGTCAGTGGGCATGTCCGGGTGAAGAATGATATAAGAAGTATCTCCTTCAGCAACAGGCTCCATAGTAACTGGCAGGATGTCAGGATATGGCATCATAAGAGTCTGAGCACGAGATCGCACCCATCTGAGATAAGCTTCCATAAGAATAATGTACTTTGGTTCCAGAGTCTTGCTATCAACCTTGTTCACTTTCCCTCATGCTCGTATGAACCTTTGACGGTAACCTTGTATATCGTTGTCGTAGTCAAACACAATACCCTGAATCAACATGTCATGAGGGCCATCACTCCGAGCGTAACCAAACTGACGTAAAGCTAAGGAAGGGTTGTAGGTAATGCCCCCTCTTATGCCAATGAGTGGCACATTAGGAAACTCCCCACAACGGTCAATGATAGTAACATTATCCATAGATCTAGAGCACCAATGAATATCTAAATGAGAGAGTGACATAATCCTCTTGGACCACCTGAACCCTTGTTCATTCTTCATCACTGATCGAGGAAGGTGAGAAATAAACCACCTAGATAGCAAAGGTATGCAACACATCAGAGTTCCTCGTGCCTTCGTAGTACGAGTATGAAGAGAGTGTAAGATGTCTCCAAGCAATGTAGGCACTGGGTTGCGAGTCAGAAATATGTTGATGGCATATACGTCTATGAACTGGTATGGATTGGGGAACAATATTAAGCCATAGATCAACAAGGCTAAGATCTCCTCAAAAGCATCATAACTCATAGCCTTCAGGAACACTTGAGCTTTCTCCATCAATACCTTAGCAAGAATACCCTTAACTTCACTCCTTGTTTCTAGAACAATGTCTGATTTCTTCAAATGTAGGGTTGTAGCAATGACCTCAGGTTTAGGCTCTTTTTCCAAACCTGTGAAGGGTTTCTGATCAAGAATAGGTATACCCAGAAGCTTGGAGAACTCTTCCACTGTAGGAACCAGCTGATAGTCGGGGAATGTGAAGCAATGATGTTTAGGATCAAAGAACTGAAACAAAACACTCATCATGTCTTCATTGAACCCTGAAGTGACTAAATCCAGTAGGTGACCATGCCTCTTGATGAACTGGGAGTTTTCAGAAACTTGAGAGACCAATTCTTTAAGCTTAGAAGGCATTCCTACAAAGTTGATCCGGATAGTGTTCCTACGAGCAGAAGCCATGACCTGCAACAAAGAACAAAGATAAATCCTTTGATCCTTGAAATGGTTAGTGAAAATGTTATGCTTATGATGCATGATGATGCTATGATGTTATGCTCAATCACAAACATGTGGCACACACAAACAAGTCACACAATAGCCCTAGGTTTGAAGGCTTGCATGAGGTTTAAAGGTAAGTACCCTCCCTTGAAGTTTAGTTGGTTCATCCTGTCCTATAAAGTAACCAGGTTCTAAGGGATCTCAATATCACTGATCCTTCACAAGGGTGGTTGTTCAGTAGGCAACTTACTTGCCAACCAAAACCCTCCAAGTTTAGAATCTCATGAGCGTAGTATCGAGTATCAACCAACTTCAGTCTTCACCAAAGCCAGTTATCTCACTACTTTCTAAAGGCCAAGATGGGATGACTAGGGTTCTAAAAGTCAGTTAGTGTATTGACAACATATGGCAGCCTCATATTATCCTCAACTTTCTTAAGGAACATAAGCACCAACCAAGAAGTCACACTAACTATGGCCACCAGATCAACCATATCGGTATACGCCGTACAGTTTCCTTGGTCTATTGCCATTTACCTAAGATACACTAGATCCGGGTTAGGATCTTTCACACATAAGAGCACCCAACAGATAAGTATAAAGCAAACAAGACAAACAATTTTAAAGTGATCTAATTCCTAAGGGTACCCGTCTTTTATTAAGTCCCCAGCAGAGTCGCCAGTTCTGTAACACGATGGGAGAACTGACTTTAGTTAAATGTTGCGGATAGCAAGAGTCGCTACCGACTTTTATTTTATCCAAAGGAAAGGGCATAAAAGAACAGGAAAGACCTTAAAAGATTTTTGGGTTCGGGGGGTAGGTTATGTAAAGGGAAGGTGTTAGCATCCTTTACATCCATGGTTATCCATGGGTTCTTAGTTACTTAGCTCACTTTAAACTGTTTTGAGAAGTGTAGTGTGTGATTAAAAAAAATTTTAAGTACTCTATAATGATCCTTGTACGGATATATATAAAGACTTTGTTTTGAAAATTGTTTGAAAATGTGAAGTGTAATGAAGTTTTTTTGAATAAGTGAGCAAGTACTTAAGAGGAACCTACCCTAATTTGAATCTTTACTGTTCTTAAATGTTCTTTCAATGGTAAGACTATCCCTATTATTAAGGAATAGGTAGTCATTACCTTGGATGTTGTAAGGGACATGTAAAGGGACATCTGTGTTTAGGCAACTGTAAGGTGTGTTAGCAATACGAAGGGACTTATCATCTTTTATTCGAACGGGACAAGATCATTTACGAAGGCAACATCGAAAGGACTTGATCTTATAATCGTAAAGGGACTTGATGATATTTTAGGAGAAGGGACTTTGCTTTTTAGACACCTTACTTGACCTTTTTATTTAGGCAACATGAGGGATAACCTTAGGAAGTGAGATGGCGATCAAAGATCGACTTACGTGTGTGCGTGTATAGGTTCATATATTTATCTTATTATTAGTGATCTAAATTAATTTTAAAATACAAATAAGTTATAACTCCCTATAATTACTAACCAAGGCAATATAAATATTTACAAGCAATAAAATAAAGACAAAAGTAAAACATACGACTATTACACGGCTTTTACAGTTACATAATAATAAAAATAATTAAATGATAAATATAAGCAATAAATAAAAAGGGTTAGTAATAAAATAATGATAAGAAAAAGAGGTTAGCACAAAATATAAAATATATACAAGTTAATTAAATATCTTAAAATTAAATAAACATTTTTTAAGAATTTTTGAAATAAAAATAAAATAATAAACCATATACTAATTTATTTACAAAATAAAGCATGATTAATTAGTTAATTATATACATTAAAAAAAATTATTAAGTTTAATATTTAAACAAAATAATTAGGATAATAAATTAGGCTTTTTAAAAAAAATTAGGGTTTTAAAAAAATTAGGGTTTATAATTTTAATTTACATTATTAATTTGACTATTTAAAAAATAAATATATAGTAATAATATATACATATTTTAATTTAAGTAAAAGAAACTAAGATTAAAATTTTTTAGAAAAAATAAATTAGAATTTTTTTAGAAAAATATGAAGTTATACATATATATTTGCATATTATTATTTGAATATATTTTATTGTAATTAAAATAAATTATAAAACAATAATAGTAAAATAGAATAATTAAAAAAATAAAAACCAAAAATTACCTGGGGTAGGGATTGAACCCACGCCCTAGGCCTTGCAATCCTTGGACCAGCAAGCCTTCCACCAGGCCAGCTGCGTGCTGGTGATAACATTTGGATGGTAATCCTTTTGTTATTTGATCTGTGAAATAAAACAAAGTAAAAAAATACGCAGGACCTGGGAATCGAACCCAGGTCTCTCTCCACTGACACGTTGCAACAAAACCAACTGAGCCACCTGTGCGCGTTTGAAATTAAACCAACAATCAAACTATATATTTTAAAACACATATTTGAATTTGACTTCAGCGCCAAAACTTCATCTTCTTCATCCAATTTCCTGCGAATTCTCCTTCAAAGTTTCCTGCGAATTTTCCTGCATGTTCTTGAACCAGAAAAACCTATGTTTTTGAATCATCAAGCAAACCACAATATTAATGTAAATTAACAGCCCAAATCGATCACATGAAGTTTATATGTTATGGCCATGTTCTTAGAATCCATTTAAACACCCTAAACATCAAGATCCCGAATTCGAATCTCAAACCCTAACAATGGCATCTAATGATTTAGGCCATGAAACTTCAATTGGCTTATCCAGAAAGCTTCTATGCTTCAAAATAAACACAAATCAGCAAGCAAAATCAATTATTAACACATGAAAGTATGAAATCGAAAAAATGTAAAAACTTGAACAAGAGTGATTCAGTTAGAGCAATTCATGGTGTTAGAGATGCAGATGATGATTGCTACATGATCAGTGATGATCAGAGAAGCTAATGCAACCTTTATAATGTCTTGAAATTCTCTCTAACTTCAAAACCGTATATGACTTTTTCTTGATATTTTGAAGTTGAAGGATATGTGTGGAGGCTGCAAAATCGTCCTCTTGTGCTTGCAGTGTGTTCATGTATATATATGGATGCAATTAGGTCAAAAAGAATGGGCTTTGTATCATGAAAATTGATTGCTTGATTATGAAGAAACCTCTCATTCAAAAATATCAAAAAAATCCAATATATTCTTACTATCTTGGCCTAGCACGAATTTGGATGTGAATATTTAGTCTTGAATGGTGTTTATGACCTTCTAGAATCATAATCTCTTCCAAATATATGATTTTCATATTTTATTTTAATTTAATTTGTATTTTAATGAATAAAATTCAAATTAATACCAAATAAAATATTAAAAATCATAAAATGTATGGGTTGGGTCGTGCTTGATGATATTATGAAGTTTGGATGGCAATTTGGTGGGCTCATTTAGCAAAAATTGGTTTTAAGGCCTCATTTGCTTCATAAACTTCCAAAAAAATTTCCAACTTTGCAAGGGCACAAATCCTTCAATTTTAATGCTATGAAGGTGTTCTTGGATATTTTAGAAAGCTTAGAGAGTCCTCTAACCAAAATCTTTGGTCTCATTTCCATATCTTTTTCCATTCTCAAGTTATGCTCTTTGGAAGTTGTTGACTTTTTGTTGACTTTTAAAAGGACCTATAATGTCTTAGCTCATACCTTCCAAATGAAACATTTTTGGGCTTGGCTTGTGAGACACAAAGTTGTAGAGAATTCAATTTCCTTCAAAATGAGATTTGGATGGAAAAAATTTGATGAAGCATGTGAAAGTTATGGCTGGTCAAAGTTCAGTTGACTTTTCCTATGAAAACCCTAATTTAGAAACTCCTGATTCCTGATGATCTGAAATCTCCTTGATGAATCATGATTAAACCTTGATCAAATGATGAATTTTACTTCATATACTTGATGTTGGCAAAAAATCATGAAGTTTGACTTTGGTTTGATCACAGTTGACCTCAGTTTGACTTTTTAACTGCTTTGACTGATTTTATCCTATCTGATCATCTGACTGAGCAAATCTTTTGGGAAAGTCTTGAAACTTGACATGGGGATTCTTGAACACATATAGGATTCTATGAAGCTCACTTGAAGCCTTGGAAGTCCATTTAGCTTGATGAAAGTCAAAACCCTAGTTTAAGATGCATTGCTTAGGAGGATGCATTGTCTGAGGGAATTGTCAAACTTGTTAACCAATTGTGAACCCTGTGAACCTTGTGAACCTCATGAGATGTCTTGTGAACCTTGTGAATCTTGTGAACCTCTTAGTACACAATGTATTGTCTTGTGGAGGGCAAATTTTTGGGTGCAACACCTGTGTACTAGGAAAATTCGTCATAGAAGAAGCTCTATGTGATTTAGGAGGCAGTATAAGTGTAATGCACGTATCAATATGCAAAAATCTCGATATAGGACAACTAAGATCAACCAAGATGTCAGTTCAATTAGTCGACCGCTCAGTCAAATTTCCTATTGGTATTTTAGAGAATGTTCCTGTACGAATAAGTCAATTCTACATCCCAACTGATTTCATAATCATGGACATCAAAGAAGATGTTACGACCCCTGTCATACTCGGAAGATCATTCTTAGCTATCACCGAAGTTATAATCAATGTGAAGAAAGGCACTCTAACATTCGAAGTAGGGGACAAAAAAGTTGAATTCATCTTAAACCAATTCCTATAAGCACCAACCATAGATGACACCTATTATTTGATAGATGTCATTGACGAAAGCCAAAGAAAAATGGAGATGAAACAAACCACCTACTCGGATATGATGAAAATTAAAACCCCTCCGATCTTAGAAGACAATAATTGGCGAGAACCTTATCAGGATGAAAGCTTAAGTGAATGCTTAGCTCTGACACCAGACCATATGTTGTTCCCAAAGAAGCTAGTCCTGGAACTCAAAGTACTACCGAATAATCTAAGATAAGAATTCCTAGACTCAAAACTTAAAAGACCAGTTATAGTTAATGCAGACTTAAGACAACTCGAAACCGAACTATTATTAGACATCTTAATAAAATATCCAATTGCATTAGGTTACAGCATATCTGATTTAAAAGGAATAAGTCCTTCAATCTGTATGCATCACATTATGCTAGAGGAAGATTGTAAAACCTTTAGAGAACACCAGAGAATGATCAACCTGATTCTAAGTATTATGGTCAAGGATGAAGTAAAAAAGCTACTAGACACTCGAATCATATACCTGATCTCCGACAGTCAATTGGTTAGCCCAGTGCATGTCATAACGAAGAAGGGAGACATTATAGTTACTAAGAACTCAAAAGGTGAGTCCATAGCATAAAGAGTAGTAACCGGAAGTAGAATGTGCATTGATTACTGAAAATTGAACAAAGCTACCCGGAAAGATCATTTTCCTTTACCCTTCATCGATCAAATGTTGGAAAGATTATCAAAACACTCATATTTTTGTTACCTAGATGGTTATTCAGGATTTTTCCAAATTCCTATTCATCCTGATGACCAAGAAAAGACCACATTCACATGCCCCTACGAAATATTTGCCTACCGACAAATGTCGTTTGGCCTGTGTAACGCTCCCGTGACATTTCAAAGGTGTATGATGGCAATCTTTGCTAACTTTATAGACGTCATCATGGAAGTCTTTATGGACGAATTTTCTATTTGCGGACAAAGCTTCGAAGGATGTTTGTCGAACCTAGAAATGATGCTGGAGATATGTGTTAAAGTGAACCTCGTACTTAATTGAGAAAAATGCCATTTCACGGTCAGACAAGGAATCGTGCTAGGACATGTGATATCCAATAAATGGATTGAGGTAGACAAAGCAAAAATTGAAGTAATAAAGGACCTTCAACCGCCAAAGACTGTAAAAGAAATAAGAAGTTTCTTAAGACATGTTAGTTTTCACCGACGATTCATTAAGGACTTTTTGAAAATCACTAAGTCGTTGACTGGTCTATTGATGAAAGACAATGAGTTTATCTTCGACGAAGATTCTCTAAAGGCATTCGAAAAACTCAAAACAGCTCTTATCACTGCACCCATCATGCAACCGGCAGATTGGGCACTACCGCTTGTGATCATATGCGATACGAGTTATTACGTTGTAGGCGCAGTCCTAGGACAAAGAAAGGATAACAAGCTTCATGCAATTTACTACACTAGTGGAACTTTAGACCCCTCTCAAATGAATTACGCCAGTACAGAAAAAGAACTCTTAGTCGTTGTGTTCGCGCTTGACAAATTTCGTTCCAACTTAGTAGGAGCTAAAATAATCATCTATACCGATCACATCTCTATTAGGTATCTTTTAAGCAAAAAAGATGCGAAACCTAGACTACGTAGATGGATTCTGTTACTATAAGAATTTGATTTAGAGATTTAAGATAAGAAAGGAACAGACAATGTAGTAGCAGATAACTTATCACGAATGGAAGGTATTAAACCAGACCAAATGCCTATTAATGAAGATTTCCCTGATGAATGTCTTATAGCCCAAATAGAAAGTGAAATATCCTCCTTGACTCTAGACGAACAAAATCAAGAGGAAACAATGGAAGAAATTTATACACAGGCTATGCTGCCATGGTATGCTAACATAGTCAATTATTTAGCTGCCGAAGTACTTCCACCTGATCTCACATACCAACAAAAGAAGAAATTTTTCCATGACCTAAAACAATACTACTAGGATAAACCTTTGCTTTTTAAGCGAGGATCCAACGGTATCTTCCGTCGATGTGTCCCAAAATAAGAAATAGAAAATATCATCTCCCATTGTCACACTGCTCCTTATGGTGGACACACAAGCACCTCGAAGACTTGTGCAAGATCCTTCAATCAGACCTTTTTTTGACCACTCTTTTGGAAAGATGTTCACGTCGCTATACTAAATTGCGACCGGTTCCAACACACTGGAAACATCTCGAGGCGCGATGAGATGCCCCAAAAAGGCATTTTGGAAGTAGAAGTCTTTGATGTGTGGGGGATAGACTTCATGGGACCATTCTCGTCTTATTTTGGAAATAAGTACATACTAGTTGTTATCGATTATGTTTCAAAATGGGTTGAAGTTATAGCTTCTCCAACAAATGAAACACGAGTAGACAAAAAGCTCTTCAAGAACATTTTCTTCCCTAGATTCGGTGTGCCAAGACTCGTCATAAGTGATGGAGGCTCCCATTTAATATAAAAAATATTCGATAAACTCTTATTAAAATATGGAGTAATACACCGTGTAACAACACCTTACCATCTGCAAACTAGTGGACAATTCGAGGTTTCGAATAGAGAAATAAAACAAATCTTAGAAAAGACCGTCACTACATCTAGGAAAGATTGGTCAACCAAGTTACATAAAGCTTTATAGACTTATATAACAGCTTTTAAGACACCCATCAGAACCATACAATTCAAATTAGTTTACGGAAAATCTTGCCACTTGCCGGTAGAAATAGAGCACAAAGCCTACTGGGCAATTAAAACTCTTAACTTTAACTATACTGACGCAAGTGAAAAACATATCTTAGACTTACACGAACTAGAAGAGCTGAGACTAGACACTTACGAAAATGCCCGCATATACAAGGAAAGAACAAAGAGATGGCATGATAAATGTATATCTAGAAAATAATTTAGTTTGGGATACATTGTACTTTTATTCAATTCGAGGCTTAGGTTGTTTACTGGTAAATTACGATCTAGATGGTTCGATCCTTTCGAAGTAACAAAAGTTTTAGTAAGAGGCGGAATTGAAATTAAAGGTAGGTCTAGTGCACCATTTGTAGTATATGGGAAACGTCTAAAACATTATCATTACATAGAAGATAAATAATTTTCAACAGGTCTAAAATTGGCAGAATTGCCTTCAGAGACCTTAGACTGAAACTCCCTTAAGCTGTGTCGAGCCCCGACATAAAATGAAGCACTGCATGGGAGGCAACCCACAATTTCATTTTCATTTTCATTTTAGTTTGAGTCTTTTATTTAGTTTTTGTTTCTTTTTCAAATTTCTAATTATCAATATGCGGTAAATTTACTGATTGCTATGTTGGTTTGTTTTAATGTGTGATTCCAGGAATTTTAAAGTTTTTCTACCTTCTACCTCCTTCTCTGATTTCATTTTGCGTACTAACTTTAACAATGAATGACAACATGATTATGGATTTCATAAACGGTGCCCAGAGGCATCGTTATGAAGTTTTAGCTCAAAGACATATGGCCCTCACCATGTTTTCCCATAGACATACCATGACCGCTCTAGGCATAAGTGCTAGTATTGACTTTATGTTTAACCAGATAGGATAGGAAATTTTCACTACTAAAAATCATAGAACTTACTACAAACCGACTTTAGAATTCTTGAGTTCACTTGCCTACACTCATAACTGCGGGAAAGGTTTTACTAGAGGTAGGATAGCCTTCAGACAGTTTGGATATCCATGTGAATTTAACATACACGAGATGGCTGAACTACTGAATTTCCCAGATGGCCCTACTGATTTCTCATAGGCACAAGAAGATGTACTTATGGAGGATGAGTTGAACCGTTTTTGGAGTAGTATCTCAGGACGCCCTAATCATGACCTGTACCACATGTTATCTACTGATATTCATAATCCATCTATTCGGTACTTCCACATGATTTTGGCATATACCCTATTTGGAAAAACTGGGAGTGATAATAACATCTCTAGAGATGAGTTATTCCTTATGTTTTGTGTTTTTCAGTCCCGATAGGTTAATGGAGCGACCTTCATGTTTGCAAATTTCTTTAAGATTTTGCGATCTCAACACCATCCAATTCTGATAGGTGGCATAATTACCAAAATTGTTGATGCAATGGGATTTATAACACGCCGTTCTCAGATTAACCCTCTCGGAGATTATAGGACCATGAATATCACTTTCTGTTTTGAAAGGGCAATGCTTTATGACCATGGATCGTATCATTTCAAACTTTTGATCAACAATGTAGTTGTGCCACATTTTACACTACCTGACCATGAGTGCACAAGTGTGCATAACCGTCACAACTGGTTGTATGATCCGGAAGAACCACTTTTAGAACTTGAGGATGCTTGGTCTGAAGTAGAAATTGATCTAAAACACCTCCAAATTATTATGATTCTGACTATCCTGGGGACATGATTGAGGAAGAAGAGAAACTCACTCCCTCCGCCGTTAATGTTCCTGTTGCCACTAACCCACAACTTACCATAGAGTACCTCCGCACTGAAATGACAAAAATGCACAACGAGCTTCGCTACTTGTGCATCAACATCATTACATTGAGGGATATGTCCATTGAACAATTTGACCACTTAAGCCAAGCCATTGAAACAATCCGCCAAAACCGTGGCTAGTCACTAAAATTGCCTTTATTTTCTATTCGTCATGCTTTATATTGTTTATTGTTTTTATTTATTATTGATTGTGTTAATTAATATGGCTGGCTAAAACGCTTAATTCGGTATGTAATTGATTAATTAACCGGAATGAATTCAATAAATCTAGGATAAAATTATAAACACAACTTATTTTCTAGTTTCGATTTCTTAATTAAAAATCAGCTTTTGTTACGAAAGTAAAAAGGTAAAAAGGTTAGAATTAAGACCACGAGAGTGTGAGGTTTTGAGCGGATAACTAAAATCGGACATTAGTTTTAAATACATCGGAAGTGCTTTAAAGTTAATTAGAATCTCTAGGTTTTCAAAAAGTGATTTTAACTTGAATTGATACAACGAAAGCGCTCAATCTGACTTAAGAGTGTGGTAATAGGCAAGACCACGAGAGTGTGAGTTGACAACTTTTAAACCGACATTTTCTACTGAAATAAAATTTGAAAAACCTTTATAAGCCGATAATTTATTGAATTCGTGAAGGAATATTAATTACGTACCAATATTCCATCGTAACTTAGTTTAATTAAAATTCTTAATTTCCCGTTCTATTTTAACTAAAACATCATCTGCCTTAGCTAAACATAGCAACACCTGAAAGAATTAGTTTGATTATCTAGTCCTTGTGGTATCGATATATTTTATTACTACGCGATTAGGTTGTATACTTGCAGTTAGTACCTTAAGACTCAGAAAGCCGCAATCAATGTTCAACGTTGAAAAGCCCCCTCGAGCACCCCACCTCCTCGAGCGGTACATGCCACCTCGCCCCTCCTTAAAACTAAAGGCTCAAGGAATCGTCCCTGAACATGCTCTGACGTGGTTGTGCCTCTTTGTTCTGACACAAATTGATCCTTAAGTCATCACCCCACGTTGGGGCTATGACTTGGGGGGCTCCTGTTCCGGACTGAGTCTTGGGTAACCCAACTATCGGGAAAGGCCCAACCAAGGAGGGAACAACCCAATCTGGTGAGTAACGATCCACTATATGAAGCTCATAAACTGATGGTCAGTGGGAGCACCACCCCTGCGTGTTTGTCAGCAAGGTGCAACCAACTATCCACACAAAATAATCTCCCACTTCCTAGATAGTAGGTGTAACACCCCAAATTTGCCCTCTCATTTTCATGCCATTTAGCATATCCTTTCATACATTGCATTGCATTTAGATCACAATTGCATCATAAACATACATGAATATACATCTCCATTTGAGCTTTCACAGGTTGCGACTGACCTTTATTTTTTCATGCGGAACATGCACAAGAATCTTAGAAGAAACCAAAAGTTCTCGGTTGATTCAAAGGAGTTTAAGCAGAATATCAGTTTTATGGTGCAGTTTGCAAAAGTTGTAACTTATGCTCGGAAACTCATTTTGGCTTGAAACTCAATAGTTTATACTATTTCGGTATTCTCTACAACTTTTGTGTTCGGCTCGGAGGCCAATTCATCAAGGAAAATGGCGGGAATTATTTGTTTTTGAAATTTCGGTTTTGTCGATTAACTGTGCTAGCGGTATTCAAGAGTTTGTAACTTCTTATTGGGTCAACATGTCTGAGAGATTCATATGCCAAAAGTTCCGTCTTGATATCCTTTCCAACTTTTGGGTTTTGGCCGAGAACTAATTCTTTGAAGAAGATCTCAGAATGTGCGAGTCTTTAGAGTCGACATAGTGAAAAACAGTGCTGAACCAGTGAGTTTTGAACACTAAAAAATTCATAACTCTTGGCTCGTTCATCGAATTGATGTTGTTTCGGTGCGTAAAATTCCGTTTAGATGTTATATTCATTATGTGAATTCAGTTTGGGTTAGGTCCGAGCGGAAGGATCTCGAAAATGCGAATTACCAGTAAGGTTCTTTGATGCAGTGCACTGTCTGTCAGATTTTGTAAAATTCATAACTCGGTCAATTTTCATCGGATATCACCCGTTCTTGAAGCGTTGGTTCAAAAATTTTATCCTCTTCAATTTCAAATACAAAAGTGAGTTCGAACGGTGCTCCAAAGATTGTCGTTTTGGTTTATTTCACAAAACTGAAGTGCTGAACCGAAGAAAAATGCTGAAAGTGGTTTCACGAGAAAGTTCATATCTCCCTCGTCGTTTGTCCGGTTGAGCTTAGATTTTAACACCAGGTCACTGACTCATAGATCTACAACTTTGATGACAAAGTCGAGTCGATATTATGCTCCGAAGAGGTTGGCCTTGTCACATTTTCGAGTAGCGGACACCAAATAAGCCGAAAAAACAACTTATTCAGTGACGTCTTGCAGCTTAAACGTATCGATCGCACTCGATTTTGATCGTATGACGTCCGTTCTTTTTGTGTTGCAACCTTGATTCAGAGGCGGACGATATTGTGGAAGGCTCAGAGTCGAAATTTCTTGCCGAAGATATTGTTATTTTCACTTAAGCCGAAATTCTACCTTTTGCCTTTCATTTTACACTCCACTATATATTCTTTTGACCCACAATTTGTCTCATAACTTTAATCATAATTTACAAACACCAAAAAACTCTCACAAACTCTCTCTAAAGGATCAAAGTTCATTCTCTCAATTCTTTCTCAAGAACACAACAACAACTTCATCAAGAACTCAAGAACGCAACAATTCCGATCAAGCTTCCGGTAGCCGAGCCGCCACGAACCACCACCTCCGGTCAACTTCACCACCGTAAGACCACCATCTTCCGCCACCGGCAGCCGCGCGGCCTCTCCTCCTCTCCTCCGTTCATGATCGCGTCTCACTTCCTTCGGATTCGCAATTTCTTCGTCGATTCTTCATTCGGTAAGCTTCTTAAACTTTAATTCATGAATAATTGTTGAATTGTTTCTTGAATTGAATTTTGAAGTTGAATTAATCTTGTGGAGATTATGTGCATTGATTCATGATTTGATTATTGATTGATTCTTGGTTAATTTATCCTAATAATTGTTGTGGTGCATGATTGAAAAGGCTTGGTAAAGTTGACATAGAATAATCGGTGAATGTTAGGTGTTTGACAAAATTCCTAAGAGAGCTAATTATTATAACTTGATATTGATTGAAGTGCTTGAATTTTAAATTCATGCTTGTTTCAATGTGCAAATTTGAAATAGGATAGGTTGAGACTTAATTGTTGATGTTGTTCATGTGTCGCGTGTCGAGAATATGTTTTGGTCATAACTTCCTAACCGTAGCGCGTTTTTGCGAATGTGAATAGTGTAAATTGACTTTGTTGATTATTTCGGAGCCATTGGTGAACTTTTTAGTCGATTTCGGACAATTTTTTCCGGCTATTTTGCTACTGCCAGCCGACGAAATCGGCAAAAAAGTATCACTTCCAAGCGGAATTTTCAAAAACCGATTGCATATTTGAATCCGTTGGCACGTTTGCAAGTTACCATGCGATTTTCGTTCAATTCCGAGTCGGTGATTTTTGACGCGTTTTTTCGTTTTAAAGCTTTTTAAGTTCGGTTTGGTGCGATTTTGATGCATTGATCTTGTTTTGACTTGTACTTATGTTTGTTGATCATTTGCCATTCATTGCATGTAAATTTGTTCGATTCCGGTTTGAGTTTGCATGTTGTTTATGTTAAAGCATAAGTGCTGCCCCGTTTTGAAACGTAAATTTCAATGCATGTCCATGACTCATATATTCATATTTCTACTTGATTTGGAGTTGTGAGGCATAGGTGCAACTTCCGGTTGCACCTCTTTTTGGTTTCTAATGCGTTTGTTGAGTTCATGCAAGGTTCTCGCAAAGATCTTAACGACGGTCGTTTGGTTGGTATTCCACTTTATTTGTGGGATACCTTTGGATTCAAATGATATTTTGTATCGTTGTTTTTGTTTCGATTATGGGGAATCTTCACAAAGCAATTATGGAGGATGAGCATTTATTTTGCTCATGGGAGATTACAAGGCTTGGCTTGAAGTTTTTTTGGATTTCTTTTATGTAAAGGAATCGGCACTTCGACCAAGTAAGTAATCTCGATTATCTACTTTAATGCATCATTCTAGTTGTATGCGACTTAGGATCATATAACTTAAGGTGCATATTGAGCCTTCCCACCTGAGGCATTGGATTTATTTGTGATATATATTGATATGTGTCGATTTCGGAGCTTAGGGATTATGCTACGGATTGTAGAATTCACTTCCTTTCGCTTTCCCTTAAATCACCATTTTTTGCCCGTTTCGTCGCAATTATTAGACATAGTTTTAGGTGTGATAAAATTCTGGAAAAATTCATGAGTGATCCTTATCCTCTTAATTAATTTTTCATATTTTTTGTTTCCAGATTTGGGTGGTTTTAATAATTAATTTGGATTTTAGATCATAAGCTGTCCCAAAAAGGAAGGTTTTGGCATAAGGGACCGAAATCGATTTTTCTCCATAGGTGTGAAACCTATTTTTTGTGTGTGATTAATCACTGTAATTTGTGACATTTTGATGCCCCTTAGGCATTTTTTTCATAATTTTAGATTCCCTTTTTGATCCACTTTGTGGAGTTGTTTTTGGTGATCATGTTTTGTTACCTTGCTAGTCAAGGAATTGTTTTGGCACTTTGGTGCATAATTTTGTATAATACTTTTGGACAATGTAAGATAATGACTATATCATTCCAGGGATTTAATTTCATAATTTTTAAAGGCTTTTTTCTATTTTTCCATGTCACCAAGATCCTAGGTTGATTCATGTGTTTATGTGTCGCATAACCTAAGTGTTAAGAAGGCATTCATGCCATTTTCTTGAGGGGATTTTTGGTAGCTTTTAGGAGTTGATTATAGGTCATTTGTATGTCTTTAATTCCAGTCATAGGTCACTTTTTGAACCATACTCATTTGGTTTGTTTTGGTGCTTTAAAGTGTATACTTATGTGAATTAACTTTAACCTAAAATAGATTCTCTTCTCCTCTAAATAATAACTTGAATTATGTGGAAATCATTAATTCATATTCATGCATTCTAATTGCCTCCCATACCTTGTATGCTACTGACCCATAATCATTTCATGCATATTCACATGGCATTCTTCCTTAACTTTCATCATGTGCGATCTTATGCGATTTTTGTTCGTTTCTTCTCATATCTTCTTCTCATTACTCCATATGCCTAATCCATTGCATCCATGATTGTATATTCATTAATCCATCTTCATAAGCATTCACTACTGACTTTGATGTTCATTTCATGTATTAATTCATGCTTGTAAGCCATATGCACTCATATTTCATCCTTGAACCATAACTTGCATTTAGTTGAATTTATGTGAACTTTTTGTACATAGTTTGACATAGTTTGAATTTGTGAGGTATCCTAGCATACCTAGGGACCTATATCATGTAGCTACTGACTTTAGAAGTCATGTAACCTTTAGGTACCTTCACCTTTAGACTTAGGTCTTATTTTGAACCCTAGTTCCATTCTAGGACGTTTATGGTACTTAATCGCTTTCATGCTTTGATTTTACTTTCAATATGTATTGTCATGCTAACTTTTGTTTTGTAGGGGGGAAGATTGAGGTAAGCCTCACTTCATTCTTATCTCTTATGCATTTTAATTGTCTTTGCCTTAACACTTGGTGCTTGCTTATAGGTTTTCCCTTTCTTTAGAAACAACTTACCTTCCTTAGGAAGTAAGTTGATTTCTAAGTTCTATTTTCTTCTTTTCTTTTCTTTCTTAGGATTAGAATACCTCATTAACCATAGGATCTCCCTTTTGTATATGATAAATAACTTAGGATTGTTTTAGTCCCCCTTTTAGGATTTTGTCCTTTTGTGATCCTTTTGGTTCTTTTTCTCTTCTCATCTCATAACTCTAAAAAACACTTTAATAAATCTGAAATGATACATTGATCCATAGCCTTATTCCATGAGGTATGCTTGTAGTCTTCCCATCTTGGGATAGTACATGTTTACCTTGTGATGCACAAGTCTGATCAAGGTATCTTATTCATAAAGAAAAGCATAAAAACACTTCTTCATGTAAATAATCAAAACATCTAATAAGTAAACAAGTTAGTGAGCCTAAGCCCTAATCTTTGGGTTCAAGTTTTGGGGATCTTCTCCTTACTTGAGTGTGCTTGTTCTATTATTCCATCTTGGAATGTAGCGACAAGTGCACATTCCATTGGTGAGAGCTTGAGTTCACTTCCTTGTGACACACTCATAAAAGCTTCTAAAAAAACACAAACAAACAATAAACGTCTTTCCTTCGGGAATTCTTTTCTCATCTCATTCGCTCCATACGCGAACTTGCTCCTACTTGTCACTTTGCAAGACGGTAACGCACTCGTCGTCCGAGCCTGCAACACCTGAGCATTGACATAGGCAGTTCAAGCCTTTAATTCACAAGCAATTTCTTTTCTACCCCTAGTTAGGGGAACTACGGCGTCTCTGATCCTCATTATCCCGATGAGGTACGTAGGCAGTGGGGTAGGGCCCATTCGAGCACATTCTTTATTTTCCCTACATTTCCCCCTTTCTTTCCATTTTCTTTTCCGATTCCCCTTCTCATTTTCATTCCAGTTCCCAGTTCGCGGTTCATTTGTTCAGCAGCATTATTATTTCTCACCCTTTGAAACAAAACAAGCTAGCGTGGATCCCGTCGGGTACGACGGACGATCTGGGGTGCTAATACCTTCCCAGGTCGTAACCGACTCCCGAACTCATATCTTTGGTTCGCAGGACCTTGTCCTTTCCTTCTTCCTTAGGTTTGTGCAACATTACCTTTCCCATTCATTCGGGATAAAAATGTCTGGCTGGCGACTCTAACCTTTCCGCGCCACTTTCGCGTTTGTACTAGGATGAAAATCCCGGGAGCGACAGCTGGCGACTCTGCTGGGGACTTAACCTGATACTTCTGGTTCCCCTTGTAGAGTCAATCCTAGCGCCTGTTTGGTTTTGTTTCTTTGGGTGTTTATCTGTTTGTTGCTGTGTGCTTTAGTTTAGCTTTACTGTTTTTATTTACAGTTTTTACTTTACAGCTTTACTTTACCGCATTTATTTACCGCTTTTAGTATTTTATTTTCTATGCATCATATTATACTGGACTGTCTGGCTGTGCTGGTTTTCTTTGGTGGGATGGGTGTTACTTGTTATTGAGAGATATAAGCCAAGTACCCGGCTCGAGTGCACCATAGGACTTAGAGTGGCTCCACTTTGGCCTCATGAGATCTTGTCATGGGGGTAGTAATGAGTTCCACACCCAGGTTGCGATTGTCTTGGAAATGTCTTGATTTGGGGATCTTCCTCTCTCATTACATAACCTTGACAGTTATGTGCAGCTGGGGACCGATCATTGAGAACCTTGTGGAAACATCCCTCTTTAGTGATGACAGTGGCAGCCCACATTTTGTGGCAAACCCATTCGCATCCGAGGGCCCACTGGGAACTCGCATAGGATAGCCTGGTTCTCTCATAGGAATCCAGTCAAGGCAAACTGTTCATATGACGATAGTATTGTACCCTTCGGGATGAATGTACTATTGTTTCTCGACTCAGTGCTTGAAGCTGGAAACTTGTGAGGGATGCTTGTTTTTCCGGACTCAACTGAGACCTCCCTGCGTAGTACATAATGCCAAATCGATTCCCTGATTTGGTCATGAACCATTTCTCGAAAATGGTGAACGTATTATTGCTATTCGGCTTTTGAGAGTCCGTGATGTTGACCCGAGTAGCACACCCGTGAGATTGGGAGGGGTTTACAGGTTTGCAGGAACCCTAAACTTCAACATACCCGCTTTTCCAGTGTTGTTTTATGATAGTATCTGGTGCTATATGGTTCTTTGATTCTGAGATCCGGGATTTCTATTCAGAGAGATTGTTACTGTGATTACCATGGTGACCCTGATATTGTGACTGTTATTATGACTCTCCACAGACACTGGGCTCGTTGTTCAGCTTCAACACCATTAGTGACTATTCAATTATGTGATCCAGTTCTACAGTTATTGGGTTCTCAGTTATGGGGTTCTATACAAAGATGGTGCTGCTATTGTGGTTGTATTCAGACACTTGACTCATTGCTCAACACCGACACCAACATCAGATCATTGATCACATGCCTGTTGCATACATGACATCATAGCATTTCTGCATACATGTTCAGTTATTTCGGAGGATCACATATCTGAATCATGCTGTTGGATTTTTCTGTATCAAAAACTTGAATCAAAGCAAATAGATTCCTCATAAATAACTGAACATGACATTTGCATACATCCTTGCATTCTTGACAGGTGTTCAGAGACAAATTCTTTTCCTGACTTGATTTCTCATCATAATGGACAACTTTAATCACAGTCATCAAGGTATATATTTGAAGCAACTCCGGGCGGTGGTAACCTAAAGGAAGACCCAGCTGAAGCCATTCAGGACAGAGGTGTAAACCTTATTTCAGAACCAGAAACTGTTGAAAGAGGAAGTCAACTAGATGAAGACTCAGATGAGCTTGGTTATGAAATTCTGAATGAATCTATTTTCATCCCTATTGAGGGGAACTACGCTGCTCTGATTCTCCATTGGTCAATGGAGATACGTAGGCAGGAGATCACATGAGATCTTTCCGAGCAACCTTATTTATTAACTGTATTAACCTCTTCCCTCCATATGTCATTTGTCGGCATCCAATCTCAGCTTCCTAAGAGAATCCTTGGGGAAGAGCATATGGGTGGAGTCCAGAGAAGCTTGAGAAGAAGTTTGATCATATTCCGAGGTCGTACGCGTAACAAGTTTCCTCATTTGCTCAAATTCGAACTGGTTGAGCTAGGCGCATCAGGATCATCTCTGACAAAGCTTCCTTTGGGGTTTCAATTCCAAGTATAATTACCATTCTGGGGCACCTGGCCTTTTAATTGAAGATTGCAAGTCTTTCAGAGGCAAAGGTAAAGACAAGGTCTCGAATTTGATTGACTCCGAGACTATTGTGTTCACGCCAGGTAAAAGTGGGAATATGGTACCGAATCAGTAACAGAATGAGCATCCAGACTGCAGATTGCTGAAAGTCTCCAAAAGCAATAAGTCCATACGGAGTCAAGTCTCCTCAATGACGGCAATGTTCAGCTTCTTTACTGCATTTTCATTTTGATATTCTGTGATCAGGTATGAGATGTCCTAAGAGATGTCCCAACACTTGATAGGACACTTGACAGATTTAACCAAAACTTAAATAGCAAGAAAAGTAAACAACACAGAAGTTTGTTAACCCAGTTCAGTGTATAACCACACCTACATCTGGAGGCTACCAAGCCAGGAGGAAATCCACTATTAGTAATATTAATTCTAGACTTAAACCACCCTATTTAATCTATCACTTAATACTTACCCAATGCAATTTCTACCTAAGACTCACTTAGATAAGAGTACCCTACTCACTCCCCCTCAATCACACAGTGATCAAGTTTACAAGTTTACTGAAATTGAAGACATCCTTCAAACAAAACAGCTTGATCTTACTTAACAGTTTCAATCAAGTCACAAATGCACTTTTGCTTAAAAGCTCATAAAGTGGTACAATAAAACACAACCTGCTATTAAAACACTAGCCACCCTATTTTGTCTTCTGAAATTCGTACTCAATTCTATGAGTTTCTGTTGTTTAAATAGGTATCTGAATTTTGGGCTTTCTGTAGAATGATCCAGCCCTAATGTGCAGCAGCTGTCACCTTGAATTTAGGGTTTGTTACTTCCTATATTCTAGGTGCATTAGGTCTTCTGTTTTAATCTGAATCTTCAATATAAAACTCCCTACAGATGCGCCTTGTTCTGTTTTTTTTTTGTCCATCATTAATTAATTCCAGATAACTCTCCTTAAATATCTCTGATCAGTTAATCATTAATTAATTCTGGTAGCAGGTCTGAGATGTCTCAACATCTGTTGGGACATCCTGAAAAACTGAACTTAAGTCATTACCACAATGTCCCAACATCTGGTAGGACATCCTGAAATAAGTTCACATACTCTGTTTGATAATGTCCCAACATCTGATAGGACATTCTGAACTGAATTTAACATTTCTTGTTTGGTCAAAAATTCTGCCAATTCTTAAACATCTACAAACTCCCCCTTTGGCTAATTTTTGGCTAACATCTTTTCTGGTTTTCAGAGTGCAGCAGAAGTTCCTTTTATCAGAGTATAGCATTATTTTTCTGTTGATTCATATTTGAGTTTACTCCCCCTCAAACATATATGTGTCCAGTCTTGTTTCAACAGAATTATTCATCAATACACACTTATTCAGTTCAGGCAGAAACAAACAGATTTTTCATTTATAATTAAACAGCAGTACAATTTGTTGTTGTTGTTGTTCTCCCCCTTGTTAGTCACAAAATTTGGGGCCAAAGACACTATTATCCAGAAATACAAAGCAGTGCTGTCATTACAATTTCCTCACATACATTGATCACTCAGAGTCATCACTCTCAGTTTCTTCATCAGCTTCACTTTCTTCATCAGCCTCACTGTCTTCACCAGATGCAGCATTCTGATATTCTTCACTTTCCAACCTTTTGATGATTTCCTCAAGCTTCTGCTTTCTAGCTTCAAGCTCTTTGCAGGTGCTTTTGAGTTCAGCAATTAAAGTCTTCCTGGAGATTGGATTCTTAGCAGTGGAGGGACCAGCAGATGTCCCAGAAGGTGCTTCAACATCTGCAGCATGGTGACTTAGGAATAATTTGTAATGAAAAGCCAGGGGGCTCTCTCTCTTGCAGACAGTGTCCTTCTCATTTAAAATCCCAGGGTATTGACTTAGAACAATACCACACAGCAATGATGGAAAAGCTATTGGCAGCTTTGTTGCAGTAGAGATGGCATGCTTCATAGTCTGATCAAAAATATATGCTCCATAATCCATCTTGGTTTGAGTTCCCACAGCATAGATGAATCTGGCCAGACCAGTTGAGATTGATGAAGTGTGGTTGGTAGGCACCCAGTTAGCAGTTCCAATCCTGTTAAGCATGGCATACTTTCTGGTAAGCATGCTCACAGAGAGCTTTCCCTTCACAGGCCAAGCTTTGACCTGGTTTGCAGTGATCACCTTACAGATTTGATTATCTGTCTTGCCTAGCTCATTGGGTCCATCTGTGTCCCTTCCTAGATACTGATTAATGATTTGGGGAGAGAACTCAACACACTTACCTCTCACAAATACTTTTCTGAACTCTGAGGACTTACCATTTGAGCAATCCTCCTGAAGATTCACAATGAACTCTTTGACAAGAAGTTCATAGCAGGGAGAGAACTCTGAGACTGTCTTGAATAGTCCTGCAGCAGAGATTAGGTCAATGAGTTCTGTGCACTCAAGTGCATTGCTGCTCAGTTCTCTTTCCAGGGCAACCCTTCTTTGGTACACATACTTCCATCTGTTGACACTAGAGACAAGATGAAATGATATGTTGTCCAAGGGAGCTTCTGGAACAGCAGTTGAAGCTCTTGCTGGTGTTGGTCTTTTCTTGGGAGGAGATGTTGGGACATCTGATTCAACATCTGAATCTGATGGTGTGGCAGCTTTTCTCTTCTGGGATTGGACTTTGCTCCAGGGTTTTGTTGGACCAAATGTAGCTTTAGCTTTGCCTTTCTTTGGACTAGCCTTCTTCTTCTCAGGGATAACAGGTTCATCTTGCATCTTTCCTTTCCTGGACCTTAGTATTTTAGCAATGCTGGGTTTTACAGATGATATGATCTCTGCATCAGAGTCCTGCTCCAGATTGACCACTGGAGGAGATTGAGCAGCCTCCTCTTCAGCTGGTTGATCAGCAGGGATTTGATCTTTATTTGATCCTTGAGCCTGTTCTTCAGAGACTTCTTTATCACTTTCACTTGAGGCCTTTTTCTGGTCCTCAGTCTGTTCAGTATCAGCATCAGATGAATTTTCTTTGTCATCTGCAGATGTTCCAACATTCATTGGGACATCTGGTTCTGCAGGAGTGTCTTCTTCAGTTTGAGCTGGTTCTTCTTGAGGTGCAGGCATGGTGTTCAAGGGAACAGAGATCCCACTCACTACTCTTTGTTCAAAGAGGATTTGGTTGACAATCTCCTTGATGGAATCATCAACATATTTTGAAGACTTTGGGGGCATGTTAGCAGGAGAAGGAATGCCTCCTTTTGCTTTGCTGCAGACTTGATCTTTAGCTCTCTTTGGTGTTCTTGCCTTTTTAGTGTGAGAAACGCTTCCCCTGAGTTCATCCAATGGAGTTGATTGCATTGGCACAACAGAAATTGGAGTGGCATGAACCACGTCTTCCTTGTTAAGAATTTCCTTAGTAGCTTTAGGGTTTTGAGACATTGTTGAAGAAGATGAAAGAACAACTTTAGGGTTTATGATCTCTGGAGAATAGCTGGTGAATGTGATTCGATTATGATAGTATGATGAGAATCTTGATAGCTGATTATAAACAGTTACTAAGTAAGTAGCCGTTACTGTGCAAATGATGAGAGATGGAGTTCCCAAGAATCTTGTCCAGACTGGTTTTGCCATCTGGAACTTATGCCATGCAATGTCATATGACATGTTGGCACATCTCATTAATTGCTAAATCTCACATAAACAGATTCCAAGTTTGCCCCTTAAATTCTCAAACTGAGTAGCATCCAATGCTTTGGTAAAAATATCAGCTAATTGCAAATCTGTAGCTACATGCTCCAATGAAATCACCTTTTCTTCTACAAGATCTCTGATGAAATGATGTCTGATATCAATATGCTTAGTCCTGCTGTGTTGAATGGGATTCTTTGATATGTTGATTGCACTTAAGTTGTCACAGTACAATGTCATGACATCCTGTGGGACATTGTACTCAGTGAGCATCTGCTTCATCCAAACCAACTGAGAACAACTGCTACCTGCAGCTATGTACTCAGCTTCAGCTGTAGATAAGGATACACAATTCTGTTTCTTACTGAACCAAGAAATCAGATTGTTTCCTAGAAAGAAGCATCCTCCTGAAGTGCTTTTTCTGTCATCAGCACTTCCTGCCCAATCAGCATCACAGAAGCCAGTGAGAATTGGTTTGCACCCATGAAAGTACATTATGCCATAGTCACAAGTACCATTAACATATTTAAGGATTCTCTTGACTTGATTGAGATGACTGACTTTTGGATCAGCTTGGTATCTTGCACAAACTCCTACAGCAAATGCAATGTCTGGTCTGCTAGCAGTCAAGTATAACAAGCTTCCAATCATGCTTCTGTATAAGCTTTGATCTACATTCTCACCCTTTTCATCTTTAGTCAGCTTTAAATGTGTGGGGGCAGGAGTTCTTTTGTGAGCAGCATTTTCCATTCCAAATTTCTTGACTATGTTCTTGGAATACTTGCTTTGTGAGATGAACATTGAGTCTTCCATTTGCTTCATTTGTAGACCAAGAAAGTAGGTTAACTCACCTACTAGACTCATTTCAAATTCAGATTCCATCTGCTTGACAAAATGTTTGACCATCTTATTAGACATCCCACCAAAGACAATGTCATCAACATATATTTGAGCAATCATGACATTTCCTTCTTCATCTTTAACAAACAGGGTTTTATCAATCCCACCTTTTCTGTATCCTTGCTTGATAAGAAATGTGGTTAGTCTCTCATACCATGCCCTTGGAGCTTGCTTCAAACCATAAAGTACTTTCTTTAGTTTGTATACATGATTTGGACAGCTTGGATCAACAAATCCTTTAGGCTGTTCTACATATACTTCTTCATTAAGATAACCATTAAGAAAGGCACTTTTCACATCCATTTGAAATAGCTTGAACTTTAAGATACAAGCAATTCCCAACAGTAGTCTTATTGATTCAAGCCTTGCTACTGGAGCAAAGGTTTCATCAAAGTCTACCCCTTCAATTTGAGTGTATCCTTGAGTCACAAGTCTAGCTTTGTTCTTTGTAACAATTCCTTGTTCATTTGACTTGTTCTTATACACCCATTTTGTACCAATCACATTTATGTCATCAGGTCTAGGTACAAGATTCCACACTTCATTCCTTGTGAATTGACCTAATTCCTCTTGCATAGCACAAATCCAGTATTCATCAGTGAGAGCTTCCTTGACATTTTTAGGTTCTATTTTGGAAACAAAACATGAACCTGAAATCACTTCTCTTGATCTAGTGCTTACACCTCTGTTGGGATCACCAATTATTAAATCTTTGGGATGATCCTTTTGTATTCTGATGGAAGGAGGTTTGCTTGATTCTACTGTCCTTGTATCAGTTTGAGTGAAGTTATATTGATCATTCTTTTCTTCAGCTTCAATCTTGATATCAGCAGATGTTCCAACATCTTCTGGGACATCTGTAGGAGCATCATCAATTATCAGTTTAGGAATACCTCTTACAGCATCCATAGATATGATCTTCTTTATGCCTCTGAAATGAAGATGACCTAGTCTTTGATGCCACAGTTTCACTTCTTCTTCTTTAGCTAGAGAGCAGGTTGAAGTGAGACTGAGATTTTGGGATTCCCACATGTAACAGTTGTCTTTAGATCTGGCTCCTTTCATGACAACCTCTTGTTCTTTGTTAGTCACTATACATTCAGATTTGGTAAAGTTTACACTGTATCCTTGATCACATAGTTGACTTATGCTGATCAGGTTAGCAGTTAAACCTTTAACTAGCAGCACATCATCTAGTCTTGGAACATCTTGACAATCCAAGGTTCCAACTCCCTTGATTTCTCCTTTAGCTCCATCTCCAAAGGTAACATACCTGGATGAATGTAATTTTAAGTTTACTAGCAAATTTTTCAATCCAGTCATGTGTCTTGAGCATCCACTGTCAAAGTACCAGTCTTCTTTAGCTGATACTCTCAGAGATGTATGTGCTATGTATGTAGTACTTTTCTTTGACCAGATAAGTTGAGATTTCTTTTGATGCTTCTGCCCTGTGTGTTGTTCAACTGATCTCCAAGCTTGATTATTGATCTGGTTCTTGGGTATGTGGCTTTGATCAGTCTGAATGTCAGCTTTTGGTCTCCAAACCTTCTTGATGACCTCTGTCTTCTGCTTAGGAGGTTGCTGATTTCTTTGATGTCTATGCAGCACTTTCTTGGTATCTTCTACTTTCTGCTTGGAAGGTTGCTGATACATCTGATTTGGATATCCATGTAGCTTATAACAGTGAGGTTTGATATGCCCAAATCTTCCACAGTGATGGCATCTCCATCTTTGATACTTCTTCTTCATTTTGTTCTTTCCAGAATGTTGAGACATCTGTTGGAACATTATGTTTGTCTTTGTGTTCTGATGTTGAAGCATCTGTTGGGACATCTTGTTTGACTGTGTAGTTTTTGCAGTAGCTTTGCTAGAGCTGGCTTCATCTCTGTTATATCCCAGTCCACTTTTGTCCCCTGAATGTTTATTATTGCTGAGAATAACATCCAGTGTATTTGAGCTGCTGTTCAACATTTTAACAGATTTGGACATATGTTCCAACTTAGAGTTGAGAAGAGTTACTTCACTTTTCAAGGTATCAATGATTACTTGATCACTTGCTTTTTCATCTTCTAATACCTCATTCTGCTTCTTTAGCTTTATAACCTCACTGCATATTTCAGTGCTTCTCTTGTATAGATCTTTGAAAGCTTGCTCAAGATCTGCATAAGTAAGCTCTCCACAACTGGAATCACTATCATATTCACACAGTCCAGCTAAAGCAGTAAAATGCTTAGCTGATTCTTCTTCTGAATCTCCTCCTGAGTCTTCATCAGACCAGGTTACAGATAGTCCCTTCTTTTGTCTTTTTAAGAAGGTAGGACATTCCTTCTTGATGTGTCCATATCCTTCACATCCATGGCACTTGATTCCTTCTTGACTGGTCTTTTCAGCATAATTTGACTTTTTATTAGCATCATAAGGTCTCCTGTTCTCAGAAGAGTTTGTGTATTTTCCATTGGATTTGGATTTGCCATCCATTCCTCTGAGAATCTGTTTGACTTGTCTTCCAAGCATAGCTAGGTTTTCTGATAAGCTTTTACCATTTTCTGATTCATCATCTTCTTCTTCATCAGTATTTGACACCAATGCTATGCTTTTGTTCTTTTTAACATTTGTCTCATTCATTCCCATCTCAAAAGTTTGAAGGGAGCCAATGAGTTCTTCAACTTTCATGGAGCATATGTCTTGAGCTTCTTCTATTGCTGTGACTTTCATGTCAAATCTTTTTGGCAAAGATCTGAGAATCTTTCTTACCAGCTTTTCATCAGTCATCTTTTCTCCCAAAGCTCCAGAAGTATTGGCTATATCCAAGATGTTCATGTAGAACTCATGAATTGATTCATCTTCCTTCATCCTCAAGTTTTCAAACTTGGTGGTGAGAAGTTGAAGTCTTGACATTTTTACTTTTGATGTTCCTTCATGAGTTGTTTTGAGAGTGTCCCAAACATCTTTGGCCAGCTCACAATGATGCACAAGTCTGAAAATATTCCTATCAATGCCATTGAATAAGGCATTTAAGGCTTTTGAGTTGCCTAGTGCTGAATCTTCTTCCTCCTTACTCCATTCTTCTTCAGGTTTCAGCACTTTTGATCCATCTTTGGTGTCTTGGACAGGATGATCCCATCCAACATTTACTGCTCTCCATGCCCTGTTGTCAAGTGATCTTAAGAATGCAATCATTCTTGGCTTCCAGTAGTCATAATTAGATCCATCCAGTATAGGTGGTCTATTTACTGACCCTATATCTCTGTCCATGTTACAGAATTTGTTTTCCCTAGATCTCACCCAGTATAAACAGGCAGGGTGCCTGCTCTGATGCCAATTGATATTCTGTGATCAGGTATGAGATGTCCTAAGAGATGTCCCAACACTTGATAGGACACTTGACAGATTTAACCAAAACTTAAATAGCAAGAAAAGTAAACAACACAGAAGTTTGTTAACCCAGTTCAGTGTATAACCACACCTACATCTGGAGGCTACCAAGCCAGGAGGAAATCCACTATTAGTAATATTAATTCTAGACTTAAACCACCCTATTTAATCTATCACTTAATACTTACCCAATGCAATTTCTACCTAAGACTCACTTAGATAAGAGTACCCTACTCACTCCCCCTCAATCACACAGTGATCAAGTTTACAAGTTTACTGAAATTGAAGACATCCTTCAAACAAAACAGCTTGATCTTACTTAACAGTTTCAATCAAGTCACAAATGCACTTTTGCTTAAAAGCTCATAAAGTGGTACAATAAAACACAACCTGCTATTAAAACACTAGCCACCCTATTTTGTCTTCTGAAATTCGTACTCAATTCTATGAGTTTCTGTTGTTTAAATAGGTATCTGAATTTTGGGCTTTCTGTAGAATGATCCAGCCCTAATGTGCAGCAGCTGTCACCTTTAATTTAGGGTTTGTTACTTCCTATATTCTAGGTGCATTAGGTCTTCTGTTTTAATCTGAATCTTCAATATAAAACTCCCTACAGATGCGCCTTGTTCTGTTTTTTTTTTGTCCATCATTAATTAATTCCAGATAACTCTCCTTAAATATCTCTGATCAGTTAATCATTAATTAATTCTGGTAGCAGGTCTGAGATGTCTCAACATCTGTTGGGACATCCTGAAAAACTGAACTTAAGTCATTACCACAATGTCCCAACATCTGGTAGGACATCCTGAAATAAGTTCACATACTCTGTTTGATAATGTCCCAACATCTGATAGGACATTCTGAACTGAATTTAACATTTCTTGTTTGGTCAAAAATTCTGCCAATTCTTAAACATCTACACATTTGTAGTTTATATTGTTTGTTTAAACATTTGTATGCATGAAACTTATTTGTTTTTGAATGATAGCCATAATAAAATGCACATGTTTTTCTTGAAGTAATCCATTCGTATTCACTCATGATTTTGTGTATGTGCATTGCAATACCAATTATTGTGTTTAAACTCTATTAAGGAGGATGACGAAATAAAAACGCAAAAATCTCTAATTGTGTGCTTTTGAGAAAGACCATGTTGATGATGTACAGGCATTGTTTCAAATCCTAAACACCGGAGATATAAGGGAGATAGACCCTCGCCAACCCATTTGAGCCTTGAAGTAGGAGTTTCCTTTCGCATGAAAAAAAAACCTTGCATTTAACCCAGGGGCAGGGTAGGCGTCAGTTAGTTTGACCGAGCGTTTAAATTTCAAAAAGGAGTGTACATCTGAGGATCCATTACCTCTGGTTGTACCAAATCAAGAGGTCTAATGACCAGAAACCACAATGGTTATCCCAATCAAGAGGTCCAAAGACCGGAGACCACAATGGTTATTCCTCAACAACCAAGAAGTGAGACAGTCACGACCCTCACAAAGCATTCAAGACAAACAGTGTCACACGATTTGTTCAAAAAAAAAAAAGGAATTGAAAAAAAATGAATGAGAAAGCCCGCTAAGTCGAAACTTTTGGTTCTTTTTGGTTCTTTTTCTCTTCTCATCTCATAACTCTAAAAAACACTTTAATAAATCTGAAATGATACATTGATCCATAGCCTTATTCCATGAGGTATGCTTGTAGTCTTCCCATCTTGGGATAGTACATGTTTACCTTGTGATGCACAAGTCTGATCAAGGTATCTTATTCATAAAGAAAAGCATAAAAAACACTTCTTCATGTAAATAATCAAAACATCTAATAAGTAAACAAGTTAGTGAGCCTAAGCCCTAATCTTTGGGTTCAAGTTTTGGGGATCTTCTCCTTACTTGAGTGTGCTTGTTCTATTATTCCATCTTGGAATGTAGCGACAAGTGCACATTCCATTGGTGAGAGCTTGAGTTCACTTCCTTGTGACACACTCATAAAAGCTTCTAAAAAAACACAAACAAACAATAAACGTCTTTCCTTCGGGAATTCTTTTCTCATCTCATTCGCTCCGTACGCGAACTTGCTCCTACTTGTCACTTTGCAAGACGGTAACGCACTCGTCGTCCGAGCCTGCAACACCTGAGCATTGACATAGGCAGTTCAAGCCTTTAATTCACAAGCAATTTCTTTTCTACCCCTAGTTAGGGGAACTACGGCGTCTCTGATCCTCATTATCCCGATGAGGTACGTAGGCAGTGGGGTAGGGCTCATTCGAGCGCATTCTTTATTTTCCCTACATTTCCCCCTTTCTTTCCATTTTCTTTTCCGATTCCCCTTCTCATTTTCATTCCAGTTCCCAGATCGCGGTTCATTTGTTCAGCAGCATTATTATTTCTCACCCTTTGAAACAAAACAAGCTAGCGTGGATCCCGTCGGGTACGACGGACGATCTGGGGTGCTAATACCTTCCCAGGTCGTAACCGATCGACTCCCGAACTCAGATCTTTGGTTCGCAGGACCTTGTCCTTTCCTTCTTCCTTAGGTTTGTGCAACATTACCTTTCCCATTCATTCGGGATAAAAATGTCTGGCTGGCGACTCTAACCTTTCCGCGCCACTTTCGTGTTTGTACTAGGATGAAAATCCCGGGAGCGACAGTAGGGGCAGTTTGACCAGGATGAAGAGCACACACTAGGTCTTCCCCTATATCTTCATAGACCCTTGTAGTCCCCATAATGGGCCTAGCTAATGCGGACCTTGGCCTAACGCTGGGGGTACATTATAAATATCCTCTTTCACTAAAGAGTCAAGTATTCTAACACTTCTTACCATTACTCTATATTTATCTTTCTCTTTGATCCCACCCTCACTTTAGCATTAGAGTACCTTGTAGGTACACCCCTTCTCCTCTTCTACCACTAGAGTTGCGCTAGCATAAAAGGTCCATTTTGATCTGGTAAGATCAATTACTATTTACTAATATTGTTATGTTATTTAGATGATGTTTTGATCATTTGTTTTTTTGGTTTCACAGGGTTGGGAGGCAAAAGAATCTCAAGGCTGCAGCTAAGAAAGCTCCAGGTGGTGATGGAGACGAATAGGCTGCAGCTTAGATGATATTTTAACGATGCCTTAAATTTTTTAGTTTTTAGGTTATTTGTTATGCATTATTTATAATTTATCTGAGACGTGTTGTTTTTGAAGTTTTCTTTTCCAAGTATTAAGTTGTATTTTAGAAGTTGTAATTCAATATTGCTTTTGTATTTTTATGTGTTTTGCTACGGGTTCGGGTTTGGGTGGAAAAACCCGAACCCAACGAGTGTGGGCATGGGTGTTATTTTGCCACTCAAATAGCCTATGAGTTCGGGTGGTGATTTCGGGTGCAGGTTCTGGTAGTGTGAAACCCGCACCTGACCCTGACTGTTTCCATCCCTATTTGTCCATCCTATATTTTCCCCAATGGGAGATTGTAAGAGAACCTGATAGAGAGTGAAGCCATCTTAGATCATCTTCAAATGGGTCTATAGGAATGCTAACAGAGTTGATAATGTGAATAAATTTTGGAAAGAGAGTCACCAAATTTGGAGGAAGGTGCCATTGAGAGCCCTGAATAAAGTTTGCTACTTTAGAGGAAATATGATTTTGTTGCTGAATGTTTAGTTGTTCCACCAATGGTCTGCCATACCAGTGATATGTCCAAGAGTAGTTAGACTTGTCATTTCCAATATTCCAAATAGTGTTATCCACCACCACTTGAAAGTAGTTTTTAATACCAAACCATGCATATGAAAAAATGTGGCATTTAATAGGGTGTTTGTTCCTAAGAACCTTTGTTTTGCGGAAGGATGCCCATTGTTTGTCTGAAGTTAAGATATCCCAACATAACTTTAGATTTGTTTCCGCATTAATTTTAGACAGTGACCTGATACCGAGGCTACCCTCAGATTAAGGTCTGCAAACTTTGCACCAAGCGACCATAGTTAGTTTCCTTTTGCAAGCATCTTCACTCTAAACAAAGTTCCTCATACAAGATTCCAAATATTTGATTAGACTTATAGGCCAAGAATAAATAAGGAAACTATAAACAAGCATGCCATGGATAATACTTTTGATAGTTTGGACCCTACCTGCCATGGACAGTAAGAAAGCCTTCCAAGTAGAAAGTTTGGCTTTGGTCCTATCAACAATAGGTTGAAAGTGAATAACTTTAGGTCTACCTTTGAATATATGAACTCACAATTTTGTGAAGGGAAAATAGCCTTCTGAAAAACCAATGATTCGAACCAACTGAGCAGATCTTTGAGGGGAGATAAATCCTGCATAGATAATGGATTTGTGAGGGTTTACAATCTGACCCGAGCAATCAACATACCTATTGAAAACCGACTTAAGAGCTTCAATATTAGAGTTTTAGGCCTTGCAGAATATCATAATGTCATCAACATAAAGAGCGTGATAGGGTACCATAGAGCCTTTATGACCTTTAATGAGATTTAACTTTCCTTCCTGTAGATGTTTAGAATTGGCAGAATTTTTGACCAACAAGAAGTGTTGAATTTAGTTCAGGATGTCACATCAGATGTTGGGACATTATCAAACAGAGTATAAGTAAATGAACTTAATTCAGGATGTCACACCAGATGTTGTGACATTATCAAACATAGTATAAGTAAATGAACTTAATTCAGGATGTCACACCAGATGTTGGGACATTGTATCAGGTAATGAAGTAAGTTCAGTTTACAGGATGTCACATCAGATGTTGTGACATTGTATCAGTAAATGAAGTAAGTTCAAGTTTTTCAGGATGTCACACCAGATGTTGTGACATCTCAAACCTGCTACCAGAATTAATTAATAACTAACAGAACTGAGTGAATTCAGGGAAGTTATCTGGAATTAATTATGGATGGATTAAAACAGAAGAAGGCGCATCTGTAGGGAGTTTTGTTATGTGACTTCAGCATAATCAGAAGAACTGAATCACCTAGAATCTAGGAAGTAACAAACCCTAATTCAAGGTAGTGGCAGCATGCGTATCAGGATTGGATAAACCTACAAAAAGCCCAAAATCCAAACACCTATTTAAGCAACAGAAACTCTCATAATAGAGCACGAAATTAAGAAGACCAAATAGAGTGTTTTGTGTTTTAATAGCAGGTTGTTTTATGTGTACCACTTTATGAGCTTTTAAGCAAAAGTGTATTTGTGTCTTGATTTAAACTGTGAAGTAAGATCAAGCTGTTGTGTTTGAAGTATGACTTCAATTTTATTAAACTTGTAAACATATCATTGTGTGATTGAGGGGGAGTGAGTTGGTACTCATATCTAAGTTGTGTCTTAGGTAGAAATTACATTGGGTAGATATTAAGTGAAAGATTAAACTGGGTGGTTTAAGTCTAGAATTAATATTACTTATATTGGATTTCCTTCCTGGCTTGGTAGCCTCCAGATGTAAGTGTGGTTATACACTGAACTGGGTTAACAAATTCCTGTGTTGTTTAATTTTCCTGCACTTTAAGTTTTAGTTAAGTCTTCAAGTGTTTAAACATCTCATTCGACATCTAGTACCTGATCACAGAATTTCAATTGGCATCAGAGCAGGCACCCTGCCTGTTTATACTGGGTGAGATCTAGGGACTGCAAATTCTGGAAACATGGACAGAGATGTAGGATCTGTAAACAGACCACCTATATTAGATGGATCTAATTATGACTACTGGAAGCCAAGAATGGTAGCATTCTTAAGATCACTTGACAATAGGGCCTGGAAAGCAGTCAACAATGGATGGGAGCACCCTGTCCAAGACACCAAAGATGGAGCAAAAGTGTTGAAACCTGAAGAAGAATGGAGTAAGGAGGAAGAAGATTTAGCACTTGGCAACTCCAAGGCCTTAAATGCCTTATTCAATGGCATTGATAGAAACATCTTTAGACTTGTGCATCACTGTGAGCTGGCCAAAGATGTTTGAGACACTCTCAAAACAACTCATGAAGGAACATCAAAGGTGAAGATGTCAAGACTTCAACTTCTCACCACCAAGTTTGAAAACTTGAGAATGAAGGAAGATGAGACAATTCATGAGTTCTACATGAACATCTTAGAAATAGCCAATACTTCTGGAGCTTTGGGAGAAAAGATGACTGATGAAAAGCTTGTAAGAAAGATTCTCAGATCTTTGCCAAAAAGATTTGACATGAAGGTCACAGCAATAGAAGAAGCTCAAGACATATGCAAAATGAAAGTTGAAGAGCTCATTGGTTCCCTTCAAATATTTGAGATGGGAATGAATGACACAATTGTAAAGAAGAACAAAAGCATAGCCTTGGTGTCAAATACTGATAAAGAAGAAGAAAATAATGAATCAGAACTTGAAGAAAATTTATCAGAAAACATTGCTATGCTTGGAAGACAATTCAAAAAGATTCTCAGAAGGATGGAAGACAAGTCCAGACCAAGTGGAAGATACACAAACTCTTCTGAGAACAAAAGACCTTATGATGCTGATAGAAGGTCAAATTATGATGAAAAGACCAGTCAAGAAAAAGGGATTAAATGTCATGGATGTGAAGGTTATGGACACATCAGAAATGAATGTCCTACCTATTTAAAAAGACAAAAGAAAGGTCTCTCTGTAACCTGGTCTGATGAAGACTCAGGATGTGATTCAGAAGAAGAATCAGCTAAGCATATCAATGCTCTAGCTGGATTATGTGATTCTGAAAGTGAATCCAGTGATGGGGAGCTTACTTTTGAAGAGCTTGAGCAATCCTACAGAGAACTGGTCAAAAGGAGCACTGAAATATGCATGGAGAGTGTAACACGGTGGGAGAACTGACTTTAGTTATGTTGCGGATAGCAAGAGTCGCCACCGACTTTTATTTTATCCAAAGGAAAGGCATAAAAGAACAGGAAAGACCCTTTTAAAAGATTTTTGGGTCCGGGGGGTAGGTTATGTAAAGGGAAGGTGTTAACACCCTTTACATCCATGGTTATCCATGGGCTCTTAGTTACTTAGCTCACTTTGAATTGTTTTTTTGAAAATGTGAAGTGCGTGAATAGAAATTTTCATAAGAGTTTGATAATGATCCATGTACGGATGCGTAAAAAACTTGTGTTTGAAAATTGTTTGAAATTTGTGAAGTGTTTGAGATTTGTTTTGAAATGGTGAGCAAGTAACTATGAGGAACCTACCCTAAAGTTTAAGTCTTTATGTTCTTTATCCTTTAAATGGTAAGACTATCCCTATTATTAAGGAATAGGTAGTCATTACCTTGGATGTAAGGGACATATGAAAGGGACATCTGTTTAATGAAGGCAACTGTAGGGTGTATTAAGCATTTAGGAGGGACTGTCATCATTATTCGAATGGGACAAGATCATATTGAAAGGCAACCATTAAGGGACTTGATCTTTGATTATGAAGGGACTAGATGACTTTTCTTTTAAGGGACTTTGCTTTATACACCCCACTTGACCTTATGATTAGGCAACATTGGGAGGCAACCCTAGAAAGTGAGGTGGCGATCAAAGATCGACTTACGTGTGTGAGTGTCTAATTTTATATTTATCTTATAATTTAAATGATCTAAATTCAATTTTAAATACAAATACATGTTACACTCCCTATTTTTACTAACCATAGCATGAAAAATAAATAATTTAAATATTTAAGAAAATTACATCCCGGAGCAATTACATAATAATAAAGCAAATTAAATAAATAGCAAGAATAAATAAATAAATAAATAAATAAGCAAAATATAAATAATGAGTAAAATAAATAAGCAATTTAATTAGGGTTAGTAATAATAATAATAATTAAAAAAAATAAATGGGGTTAGTGAAATAATAATAATAAGCATAATTAAAAAAATAAATGGATTAGTAATAAACATGATTAGTAATAATAATAATAATTAAAATAAATGGAGTTAGCAAAAATATTATAAGAACATAATTAAAATAATAAGTAAAAATAATACTATAATAATTAAAAGATTAGATTTTAATATGGACAATTATTAAAAAAAATAAAAGAAAATATGAACAATTAAGTAATTATTATAACATTTTGAACTTATATACAAATTATTAAATTATTTTTAAACATATTATAATTACAAAATTAAATTAGCATAGATTCAAGTATTTCTAAATATATGTTTAAAAATTATTTATATATAAAATTTAGATAATAAACAAATTATAGAAATATTTACATATTATATAAAGAAAATAGATTATAATTATATTTACAAAAAATTACTTATATTAGATAAAATATGTACATAATAATTACATTTACAAAAAATTAGAAATTTAAATCATAAGATAAAATTAGGTTTTTTTTTTAATTGTTTGGAAAATAATATATTAGGGTTTATAAGTTTGTAAAATATAATTAGGATTTAATTAACAATAATAATTTATTTAACCAAATAATACATATATACATTTTATAATTTAAATACATAATAATAAAAACTAATTTTGGAATTTAGAAAATATATTTTTTAGAATTTAGAAAATATAATATATGCATTTTATAATTTAGAAATCATTTTAATATAATATAGAAAATAATAGAAAATATAAGAAAAGAAAATAAGAAATCAAAAAAAAAAAACAGGACCTGGGATTTGAACCCAGGTCCCTAACCTGGATAATGAAGAGGTTTACCAACTGAGTTGCGCGCTAGTGGTGCAAGAAGAATGAATACACCTTGGTTTTGTTCTTTAAACCTGGAAAATCAGAAAAATAATGAAAAAGCCAAAAGGCCTGGGGGAGGATCGAACCCAGGACCTCTCAAACAAACACACATACACATTGCCAATCCTGCTGGGTGAGCGCGTCTGTTAATGAACCAACAACATTTGATAATATATTATATTCAGTGAATAAAAGAGAAAAACGCAAAAATATTGTCACAGCCAGGATTCGATCCCCTGCCTTCTCATAATACGCATGCCTGACTTTCCACTGGGACAAGCGCGTGCTTGTGAAATACAAACAGGATTAATTCATAATATTTTAAAACAGTTTTTAAACTTGAATTTTTGGCGCCAGCATAACTTCATCTTCTTCCTTGAATTCGCAGGTTTTCCTGCGAAATTATCTGGGAAAATACCTGCGAATTTTCCTGCACTTTAAACCTGCGAATTTCAAACCACCATCAAACAACAACATTTTATCAAATTAGAGACTTCTTTGAATCTCTTACAACCTGCACAATCCAATTATGCCCATAGAATTCATTTATATTGCGTGAATCGAATAACCCTATTTTGGAGTTCTAAACCCTAAACATGGCATGTCACGGGTTTCTCATGGTTTCTTTGATTTCTTTGCCCAGAAACATTCTACACATCATCACAAATAAGATTAGACAACCAAAATTCATTAAAATGCAATGAATTAGTGAAATCGAAAAAGTTATATTCAAGAACAAATACGATTCGGTTAGCATGATATGGCATGTTTGGGATGCATATGAGTATTGGTTTTCACTCAATGGTATTCAGTGATCATGGCTATGTGCTTCAAATACCTTCAAATGTCCTGGAAATTCAAAACCGAATGCAAGCTTTGGAGAGGTTTTTTGACTTATGGAACTTACTCTTGGGAGGCAGAAAATTCGTGGCTTTGGTTAGGGTTGTGTTATGTACTTATAGGACAATGGATTTAGGTTAAAAAATCAAGTCATTATGTGAAAGATTTGATATGAAAAGATTCAAAATGATAAGGCCTTAAAAATCAAATATTCTTGTATGAACACTTGCTATTTTTGGCTAATCCTCATGATTTTCTTTCCACTTCAATTCTAATCAAATTTATGATTTTCTAGAAGCTTGATCCAATTCAAATCTTACATTTTCATATTTTATTTTTACTTAAAATGATTTTTAATGAATTAAATAAAAATAAATAAAAATAAAATAATAAAAAATCTGATTTTTATTGACTTGGGTCGTGCATGAAGTTGTTGTATGGATTGGGTCATCATTTGGCAAGCCCATTTGGAAGAAATTGGTTTTAGACCTCCATTTTCATCATAAACCAACCCAAAATTTCCCAACTTTGCAAGGGCACATATCCTTCAATTTTAATGGTATGAGGGTGTTCTTGGACATTTTGGAAAGCTTGAAGAGTCCTCTAAACAACCCCACTGGTTTCATGTCCATATCATTTACCAATCTCAAGTTATGCCCTTTTGAAGTTGTTGACTTTTTGTTGACTTTCAAAAGGACCTATAATGTCTTAGCTCATACCTTCCAAATGAAGCATTTTTGGACTTGGCTTGTGAGACACAAAGTTGTAGAGAATTCAATTTACTTCAAAATGAGCTTTGGATGGAGACTTGGTGATGAAGTATGTGAAAGTTATGGCTGGTCAAAGTTCAGTTGACTTTTACTAAGTAAACCCTAATTTAGAAACTCCTGATTCTTGATGATCTGAAATCTCCTTGATGAATCATGATCAACCCTTGATCAAATGATGAACTTTACTTCATATACTTGATGTTGGCAAAAAATCATGAAGTTTGACTTTGGTTTGACCACAGTTGACCTCAGTTTGACTTTTTAACTGCTTTGACTGGTTTTGACTTATCTGATCATCTGACTGAGCAAACTTTTGAGAAAAGTCTTGAAACTTGTCATGGGGGTTCTTACACACATATAAGATGTTATGAAGCTCACTTGAAGCCTTGGAAGTTCATTTAGCCTGATTAAAGTCAAAACCCTAGTTTTGGATGCACTGCTTAGGAGGTGCATTGTCTGAGGGAATTGTCAACTCTTCTGACCAATTGTGAACTTTGTGAACCTTGTGAACCATCATAAAATGTCTTGTGAACCTCATGGGAGGTATTATGAACCTTGTGAACCTTTTGAACCTCATAAAGATCTTGTAGACTTCATGAACCTCAGGAAAGGTCTTGTAAGCATTGTGAATCTTGTGAACCTTGTGAACCTCATAAAGTGACTTGTAGACTTCATGAACCTCATGAAAGGTCTTGTAAACATTGTGAACCTTGTGAACCTCATAAAGTGACTTGTAGACTTCATGAACCTCATGAAAGGTCTTGAAAACATTGTGAAGCTTGTGAACCTTGTGAACCTTCTTAGCACACAAAGTCTTGTATTGTGAGGGCAAATTTTGGGGTGCAACAGCTGCCCCTGTTCAATTTTCTGAAACCTGAGGGGTTAGATTGGTATATTTGCCAGTCGTGACCTGGAAGGTTGAAGGGGATTGAACACAAAAGCCCAAAAATTTGCACTCACCAGTGCATAAAGTGATACAGATGGCTAGTTGAATATGATTGAGTGGGCTTAAAGATGCCACTTGGAGAAAAGTTCTTAGATACATTTATTGGAGGATAAAGCAGTCCAAGATATAATGATAGCTTTCAGGAGGATAAAGCAGTCCTGATATGGTAATATGTTTTCAAGAGGATGAAGAAGTCTTGAGAGATTGATAATATGCTTTCAGGAGGATGAAGCAATCCTGAGGTAATGATGATAGCTGTCAGTAGGATAAAGCAGCCCTGAGGTAATAATATGATTTCAGGAGGATGAAGCAATCCTGAGATAATGGGAATCTGTCAGGAGGATAAAGCAATCCTGAGGTAATAATCTTTCAGGAGGATGAAGCAATCCTGAGATAATGGGAAGCTGTCAGGAGGATAAAGCAATCCTAAGGTAATAATCTTTCAGGAGGATGAAGCAATCCTGAGATAATGGGAAGCTGTCAGGAGGATAAAGCAATCCTGAGGTAATAATCTTTCAGGAGGATGAAGCAATCCTGAGATAATGGGAAGCTGTCAGGAGGATAAAGCAATCTTGAGGTGATAGTATGCTTTCAGGAGGGTAGAGCAATCCTGATGAGATAATAAGCTTTCAGGAGGATGAAGCAGTCCTGATGTGATAATAAGCTTTCGGGAGGATGAAGCAGTCCTGATGTAGTAGAAGTTTTTCAGGAGGATGAAGCAGTCTTGATGAATGACATGCTTTCAGGAGGATAAATCAATCCTGAGGGATGATAACTGTCAGGAGGATAAAGCAGTCCTGATAATCACAAGTCTGTTTGCTGAAGAATTAACCTGAAAACAAGGTAGCATTCTGCATAATAATATTAGTTTATGCATTATGTATGCATGTATGATATGATGCACTTAGATAATGTACTATGTATCTATGGATATGTATGTTATGGTATGATGTAAATGATGTATGTATGATATGACACTGCCGGAAGCGTCTGGATATCTTCGTACAACAACTGCTGGCCAGGGAAAATAAATCCCGATTCGTTGCTGAAGAATACGAGGAATTCGTTCTCGTCTTGTTTGATAATAAGGCATATATAACCTCCCGTATGCTGGGGATAGCAAGGTATATATAACCTCCCGTCTGCTGGGGATAGCAAGGTATATATAACCTTCCGTTTGCTGGGGATAGCAAGGTATATATAACCTTTATCTTCGTTTGATAGTAGGGTAGATATAGCCTCCCGTCTTCGTTCGTCGTACCCTTATTGTAAAGTAAATTCCCGAATATCCGTATGAGGATAAAAGAGATAGATATAAATTCCAGGGGAGATGTGACTTTATGAAGATGGATTTGTCCTACTGGGGATTTGTAACTGTCTTGTAAAGATGAACCGGTGAAGCTTCGTTGAAATCCTTCCCTCGTTCGTCCTTAGTAAATACTATTACTGCATTTTCATGCATTTCTGGTAAACATCAATCATATTAAGCATACATGCATTTCTTGTAAACATCAATCATATTCAAAAGCATACATGCATTCAAACACAACCAATGGACGTTTCGCTTATGTAAATAGGGTAAAAGTAAATCTGGATTCAAAAGATGTAATTTATTTATATCAAAAAGTGACCCATACACGGGTAAGTTTGTACAAAGAGACATAAATCCTAGTAAGAGGATTTTGTCATAAAATTTTATAAAACAAAGAGAGTCAGCTATGTGGGAAATAATCCTATTGAGTTTCAATTCTACTATTGCCATTATCTTCAAGTATCTCATCTTCTGATGTTGAGGCGGAAATGATTGGATTGAGCTTTATCTGTTCGAACTTGAGTAAGTAACACAACTGGTTGCAGTTTCATGGGTGATCCAAACGAGACATAGTCATACGCTTTAATCCCTAACTTTTGCCTGGATTGCCCTTTCAGGTTTTCAATCCACCGGGATACCCTTTTTTGCCCAAGCCGCCTTTTCAGGTTTTCGACTTGCCGGGTGTACATCTTTTTATATATATCCCTAATTTTTGCCCAAACCCTTTTGGTTTGCCGGGATGCCCTTATTTTTGCCTAGGCCTGTCAACCTAGCGGGTCTCTTTTTATGCGTAGTATTTTTTAACTATGTCTGCGTTTACAGGCTGTGTAAAGTCTTCACCATCCATTGTAGTAAGTATCATGGCACCTCCTGAGAACACTGTCTTGACTACGAATGGTCCTTCATATGTTGGAGTCCACTTGCCCCTAGGATCACCCTGTGGTAATATAATACGCTTGATTACCAAGTCACCAACCTGATATACCTTTGGCTTAACCTTCTTATTAAAAGCTTTGATCATTCGTTTTTGGTACATCTGGCCATGACAAACTGATGCTAGCCTCTTCTCATCAATCAAATTTATCTGGTCAAGTCGAGTCTGAATCCACTCATCTTCATCCAAGCCTGCATCCTTCATAATTCTTAAGGAGGGAATCTGAACTTCAATGGGCATAACTGCTTCCATACCATAGACTAAGGAGAATGGGGTTGCCCCTGTTGAAGTACGTATCGTAGTACGATAACCATGAAGAGCAAATGGTAGCATCTCATGCCAATTGTTGCACCCCAAAATTTGCCCTCACAATACAAGACTTTGTGTGCTAAGAAGGTTCACAAGGTTCACAAGATTCACAATGTTTTCAAGACCTTCCATGAGGCTCATGAAGTCTACAAGTCACTTCATGAAGGTTCACAAGGTTCACAAGTCTCCCAATACTTTAAATACCTTTCATGAGGTTCATGAAGTCTACAAGTTACTTCTTGAAGGTTCACAAGGTTCACAAGTTTCTCAACATTTACAAGACCTTTCATGAAGTTCATGAAGTCTACAAGTCACTTCTTGAAGGTTCACAAGGTTCACAAGAATCACTATGATTACAAAGCTCTCCTGAGGTTCATGAGGTCCACAAAGTCACTTCACGAGGTTCACAAGGTTCACAAGCTTCACAATACCTCCCATGAGTTTCACAAGACATTTTATGATGGTTCACAAGGTTCACAAAGTTCACAATTGGTCAGAAGAGTTGACAATTCCCTCAGACAATGCACCTCCTAAGCAGTGCATCCAAAACTAGGGTTTTGACTTTAATCAGGCTAAATGGACTTCCAAGACTTCAAGTGAGCTTCATAACATCTTATATGTGTGTAAGAACCCCCATGACAAGTTTCAAGACTTTTCTCAAAAGTTTGCTCAGTCAGATGATCAGATAAGTCAAAATCAGTCAATGTAGTTAAAAAGTCAAACTGAGGTCAACTGTGGTCAAACCAAAGTCAAACTTCATGATTTTTTGCCAACATCAAGTATATGAAGTAAAATTCATCATTTGATCAAGGGTTGATCATGATTCATCAAGGAGATTCCAGATCATCAATAATCAGGAGTGTCTAAATTAGGGTTTCCTCAGTAAAAGTCAACTGAACTTTGACCAGTCATAACTTTCACATACTGCATCACCAAGTCTCCATCCAAAGCTCATTTTGAAGGAAATTGAATTCTCTAAAACTTCTATCTTGTAAGTTAAGCCCAAAAATGCTTCATTTGGAAGATATGAGCTAAGACATTATAGGTCATTTCAAAAGTCAACAAAAAGTCAACAACTTCAAAAGGGCATAACTTGAGATTGGTAAATGATATGGACCTGAAACCAATGGGGTTGTTTAGAGGACTCTTCAAGCTTTCCAAAAAGTCCAAGAACACCCTCATACCTTTAAAATTGAGGAAGATATGCCCTTGCAAAGTTGGGAAATTTTATGATGGTTTATGTTGAAAATGGAGGTTTAAAACCACTTCTTTCCAAATGGGCTGCCTAAATTGTGATCCAATCCATACCATATCATCATGCACGACCCAATTGATCAAAAATCATAATTTTTATTATTTTATTTTTATTTATTTTGATTTAATTCATAAAAAATCATTTTAAATAAATATAAAATATGAAAATATATTTTTGGATGAAGATTGAGCTTCTAGACTCTCATCAATATTGATTGAAGTTGAAAGAGAAAGAAATCATATGATTTATCCAAAAATAGCAAGCTTTCATGAGCCAATATTTGAATTTCATGACACCATCTTTTTCAATCTTCAAATATTAAAACTTCCACATAACTAATCAATATTTTGACCTAGAATGATTCACATATATATACTAAACACAACCCTAGCCCTCATTCACGAATTTCCAGCATCAAAAGGTAAGTTTCATAGCTCAAAAATTCAAGCCAAAACACCAATTCGGATTCTTCAATCCAAGAGGTTTCAAGGTAAAATAAAGACATAGACGTGTTCTTTGATCATCACTGAAGCTAAAGCATCACTCACATTCATCCAAATCATGCCACAATGCCTCACCCGAATTCAATTTGTTCTTGAATAAAACTTTTTCGATTGCATTAATTTGTTGTGTTTCAATGAAATTTGCTTGGCTAATGTTGTTTGTTGTGTGATATAGATCGTTTCTGGACAGGAAAACCAAAGAACCCGTACCTAATTCATGAGATGCCATTATTAGGGTTTGGACCTAGGTTTAGGGGTTTCTAATTTAAGAAACATAAATCAATTCTAAAAACATGGAATGAGTCGTGTGAATGTCAGGATTATGTTGCTATGTTTGATTTTGTGAAACGGTATGGTTTTGCTGGCCGTTGATTTTTGTAGGTTTTGCTGGAAATTAATTTTCGCAGGAAAATTCACAGCTATTTTCGCAGCTAAATTCGTAGTGCTGGAGGTTGAAGAAGGTTGTTTCCCGCGCGTGATTTGAATTCAAATTATTTGTATAATATTTTATTGATTGTTTATTGTTTATTATCACAACTGCGTGTTTGTCCCAGTGGCTGATGGTTTGGTCTTGGGCGTGTGAAGCAAAAGGGCAGGGGTTCGATCCCTGGCTTTTGTTCATTTTATTTCTCTTTTTCAGGGGTTAAGTGAATATAATATATTATGCATTGTTCCCATTCCATTATCAGTTAGGCTCTCCCAGCCAGGCGGTAACGTATGCATGCTTGTATCCAAAAGGTCCTGGGTTCGATTCTCACCCCAGGCCTTTTTTTTACTTCTTTTATTTTTCTAATTTTTCAGATAAGGCATAAAACTCCTTCTTCTCCCTAGGATGATGCGCGCCTGTGTGCAGCCCAGTGGTATATGATGTTTGTTGCAAGCAGAGGGGACTAGGTTCAAACCCCAGCCCCACCAGGTTTTTGATTTCTTTTTCTTTTGCATTATTTTCTTAATTCAATTACTATTATATATGAAAAAATTAAAATTAAAATTTTCTTATATTATATGTATATTATGTGTTATAATTCTTAAAATTATTTTCTAAAATTCTAAATTCTTGTTTGTATCTCAATTTAAATTTTATTATTATTCATGTAGTTAAAATATAGGTATATTAATTCACATATTTTTGTATATTATAAATTAAACCCTAAAAATATTTTTCTAATAAAACCCTAATTTATTTTCTAAATATCTATTAAAACCTAATTGTTTATTTTTCTAATTTGTGATATAATTATTATTGTACATGTTTATTTAGAAATAATTATAACTTGTTTGTAAATATGTTTATCATCCAAATTATTTTTCTTTTAATATATGTTTAGAAACAACTTAATTTACAATAATTATATTGTGTATATGTTTAAAATAATTTGTAAATATAATAACTAATAAAATTAAATTTTATAAATATGCTTAATTTTGTGAATATAATATTTAAAACTTATTTTCTTCTTATAATGTGTAAATAATTGTTTACATTATGTTTAAAATTTTTTTAATTATTCTTATTAAATGTTATATATTAAAATCCAATTTTTGTGTTTATAATATTTAATTCTATTTTTAATTATTGTTATTAACCATGTTATTTATGTTGCTTTATTAATTTTATTATTATTTCACTAATTTTTATTATTTATTAACCTCACTTATTTTATTATTACTAACTTTTTGATTATTATTTAATATTATTATTATTTTAACTAACCCCATTTCTTAATTTTTATTACTACTAACCCATTATTTATTTATTGCTAATTTATTATTTTTTGCTTATTATTCATATTTTGCTATTTATTTTGCTTATTATTATTTTGTAAATGCTCCTGGATGTAAATTTTTAATTATTTAATTGTTGCTATGGTTAGTAATTTAGGGAGTGCAAAACATGTATTTTACTTAAAATAAATTTAGATCACTTTAATCATAAGATAAATAAAATTGTACACTCACACACGTAAGTCGATTTTTAATCGCCGTCTCACTTTCTAAGGCTATCCCTCAAGTTGCCTAAATCATAAGGTCAAGTGGGGTGTATAAAGCAAGTCCCTTTGAAAGAAAATCATCAAGTCCCTATTGGTTGCCTTTAAAAGTCAAGTCCCTTCGAATAAATGATGATAGTCCCTCCTATATGCTTAATACACCCCCACAGTTGCCTTCATAAAACAGAATGTCCCTCCCATGTCCCTTACATCCAAGGTAATGACTACTTACTCCTTAATAGTAGGGATAGTCTTACCAATTAAAGGATAAAGAACAAGAAAGACTTAAAACTTTAGGGTAGGTTCCTCTTATGTACTTGCTCACTTCAAAAACTTTTCACACTTAACAAATTTCAAACAAATTTTCAAAAACAAGTTTTTACGCATCCGTACATGGATCATTATCAACTATTCAGAAAATTTTACTATTCACACACTACATTTTCAAAAACAGTTTAAAGTGAGCTAAGTAACTAAGAGCCCATGGATAACCATGGATGTAAAGGGTGCTAACACCTTCCCTTTACATAACCTACCCCCCGGACCCAAAATATTCTCTTAAGGTCTTTCCTGTTCTTTTATACCCTTTCCTTTTGGATAAAATAAAAGTCGGTGGCGACTCTTGCTATCCGCAACATAACTTAAAGTCAGTTCTCCCACCGTGTTACAGAACTGGCGACTCTGCTGGGGACAATAATTTAAGAGGGGTACCCTTAGGAATTAAGATCACTTTAAATTGTTTGCCTTGTTTGCTTTATATTATCTTGTTGGGGTGCTCTTATGTGTGAAAGGTCCTAACCCGGATCTAGTGTACCTTAGGTAAATGGCAATAGACCAAGGAAACTGTACGACGTATATCGATACGGTTGATCTGGTGGCCATAGTTAGTGCGACTTCTTGGTTGGTGCTTATGTTCCTTAAGTCAAGTTGAGGATAATATGAGGCTGCCATATGTTGTCAATGCACTAACTAACTTTTAGAACCCAAGTTAACTCATCTTGGCCTTTAGAAAGTAGTGAGGTAACCGGCTTTGGTGCAGACTGAAGTTGGTTGACACTCGATACTACGCTCATTGAGATTCTAAACTTGGAGGGTTTTGGTTGGCAAGTAAGTTGCCTTCTGATCAACCACCCTTGTGAAGGATCAATGATATTGAGATCCCTTAGAACCCAGTTACTTTTGTAGGACAGGATGAACCATCTAACTTCAGGGGAGGGTACTTACCTTTAAACCTCATGCAAGCCTTTAAACCTAGGACTATGGTGTGACTTGTTTGTGTGTGCCACATGTCTTTGATTGAACATAACATCATGACATCATCATGCATCATGAGCATAGCATTTTCACTAACCGTTTCAAGGACCAAAGGATTTATCTTTGTTCTTTGTTGCAGTTCATGGCTTCTGCTCGTAGAAACACCATCAGGATCAACTTTGTGGGCATACCTGCCAAGCTTAAAGAGTTGGTTTCTCAAGTATCTGATCATTCCCAGTTCATCAAGAGACATGGTCACCTATTGGATCTAGTCACTTCAGGGTTCAATGAAGACATGATGAGTGTCCTGTTTCAGTTCTTTGACCCTAAGCACCATTGCTTTACATTCCCTGACTACCAGCTGGTTCCTACAATGGAGGAGTTCTCTAAACTTCTGGGCATACCTGTTCTTGATCAAAGACCCTTCACAGGCTTGGAGAAGGAGCTTAAACCAGAGGTTATTGCTGCAGCTCTACATCTGAAGAAGTCTGACATTGTTCTAGAGACGAGAAGCAGAGTCAAGGGTATTCTTGCCAAGGTGCTAATGGATAAGGCTCAAATGTTCTTGAAGGCCATGAGCTATGATGCTTTTGAGGAGGTCTTAGCCTTGCTGATATATGGCTTAGTATTGTTCCCCAATCCAGATCAGTTCATAGATGTTCATGCCATCAACATTTTCCTGAGTCACAATCCAGTGCCTACATTGCTTGGAGACATCCTGCATTCTCTTCATACTCGTACTACAAGGGCAAGAGGAACTTTGATGTGCTGCATACCTTTGCTTTCTAGGTGGTTTATTTCTCACCTTCCTCGCTCAGTAATGAAGAATGAGCAAGGGTTCAGATGGTCCAAAAGGATCATGTCACTTTCTCACTCAGATATCCATTGGTGCTCCAGATCTATGGAGAATGTCACCATCATTGACCGTTGTGGGGAGTTCCCTAATGTGCCACTTCTAGGCATAAGAGGAGGCATCACTTACAACCCCTCTCTAGCTTTACGACAGTTTGGTTACGCCCGGAGTGATGGTCCACATGATATGTTGATTCAGGGCATTGTATTTGACTACGACAACGATCTTCAGGGTTACCGTCAGAGATTCATACGAGCTTGGGGAAAGGTAAACAGGGTTGACAGCAAGACACTGGAGCCTAAGTACACTATTCCTATGGAGGCTTATCTCAGATGGGTACGATCTCGTGCTCAGACACTCATGATGCCATATCCTGCCGTCCTACCAGTTACCATGGAACCTGTTGCTGAAGGAGACACAGCTTATACCATCCTTCACCCAGACATGCCTACTGATAAGGAAGACTTGCAGAGATCATGGATCCAACTGAAGGAGCAAAGGGATACTTTCGAGGCTCATTACAAAGCAAGCCAAGCAAGAATCCTAGAGCTAACAAAGCAACTTCATGAGGAACGAAACCTCAATTCATACCTCAACATAAAGAGGAAACGTCCATGGGAGACTTAAAACCCCATCTTTTGTACCTATTTTATTTCATTTCATTTCTGTATGCCTAAAAGGCAAAACAAGTTATTACTAATAAAAGTTTACTTTCGTGTTTGTCTAAGCAAATTTAAATCCTGCGGTCCTTGAAAACATTGCATATGCATTCCCATATCATTTCATTGCATCACAGGTTTATAATTGTGCACAGGTTTCTCATCTTCTCGCTGTTTATTTCAGCAATGGCTCTTGAACAATCAGTTAAAGACCTCCAGGCACAAAATGCACAGTTCCAAGAGCTGATCTTGAACCTGTCCAAGGGGCAGGATGAATTGAAGGCACTGCTGGCCAAAAAGACTAAGAAGACTAGAAGGTCTGCTGGGTTGATCAACATGGGAAGAAGGTTCAAAGGTCTTGCCAAGACCAAGGAACCAGCTGAAGACTATGAATCTGAAGAATCTGAGCAAGAGGTAGGCAGTCTCCACCATACAATGGGGGACTCTGATTCTGAGGCTAACTACTACCATGAGCCTAATGAAGACAAATTCAAGATGCTGGTGGATAGAATGGATGCTATGGAGTTGCAGAAGTCATCTGGGCTGGATTTTGAGGATTTGAGTCTAATATCTGGGGTGGTCATACCTGTGGGTTTCAAGGTTCCTACTTTTGTTGTCTATGATGGGGTCTCTTGTCCCAAGCTGCACCTGAGGTCTTATGTCAGAAGAATTCAACCCCACACTGTTGATAAGAAGTTGTGGATCCATTTCTTTCAAGAAAGCTTATCTGGAGCTCAGCTGGAGTGGTATTATCAGTTGGAGAGTGTCAACATCAGAGACTGGAATGATCTTGCTGAAGCTTTCTATAAGCAGTACCAATACAATGCTGACTTAGCCCCCACTCACATGCAGCTTCAGAGCATGTCTATGGGTGCCAAAGAAAGTTTTAAAGAGTATGCTCAGAAGTGGAGAGATTTAGCTGGAAGAGTTCAACCCCCTTTGACTGATAGGGAATTGGTTGATATGTTCATGTGTACGCTGAATGGTTCGTTCTACAGTCATCTCATTGGAAGCTCATCATCTGGCTTCACTGAGTTGATCATGACAGGAGAGCGAGTAGAGAATGGTATAAAGAATGGTAAGATCCAAGTGGGTACTTCTTCATCAGGTGCTGCAAAGAAGCCTCCTACTGGGAAGAAAGAATCCAATGCTGTTTATGGTCAACCTGATCGTAACAGAAGACATCAGTCTGTTAGTGCAGTTCATATTTCAAATCCAACTCCTGCACCAATAGAGCAGCCGCAGGGCAACCAACAGAGGGCTAGAAGACAGTTCACGAAGATCAACATGTCAATGGCTCAGGCATTGCAACATTTGTTGAAGGCTGAACTTATTACTTTGAAAGAGGCTCCTCAGAATCCTAATGTTACCTCTCCCAGGTACAATCCCAATGCAAGGTGTGCATACCATTCAAACTGTCAGGGACATGATACTAATAACTGCTGGATCTTGAAGAATAAAATTCAAGATATGATTGATGCTGGAGAAATTGAGTTTGATCCTCCGGGTACTCCCAATGTGATTACTGCTCCAATGCCAAATCACGAGAAGACTGTCAATGCCATTGAGGAAAATCTACATGTCTATTCAGTTATGGAGTTGACCACACCACTGTCTGTTATCAAAAAGAGGTTAGTACAAGCTGGGATCTTTCCAGGTTGTCGTGAAGATTGTTTGTATTGTACCTATAAGCCGGATAGTTGCTTCATATTGAGAGATGGAATTCAACGTCTCATGGATAAGTATAGTATAGTGTTTGAGAGGACTCCGTCGTCTGTAGAAAGTATGGTGGATCATCTGACTCAAGGTAGGAAGATTGAAGAGGTTGACATGGTTGACAAAGTACCAATAAGAATCACTTCAAAGGGTCCCATTAAAATCACTCATCAGGGTCCCATCAAGATTACTGCTGAAGGTCCTGTGAAAGTTGTTGCTGAAGCCAGGGTAGCTCCTGTGGTCATTACTACTCCTGGTCCTATCCCATATACGTCTGACAAAGCTGTGCCTTGGCACTATGGGTCTGATGTTTACATCCATGGTGTTAAGCAAGAGCCTGTAGCTGATGTACCTGTTGATGTTGATAATATTGCTGGATCTAGCAAGATCACTCGTAGTGGAAGAGTCTTCTCTCCTCCAGTTGCTTCTAAGAATGCAGTTACTCCTGCTGTTACTTCCACCACTGATGCACGGGGCAAAGGTCCTGTTATTGAGCCTGTATCTACTGATGTGCCAGCTGCTGATGACCTCTCTAAGCAGATGGAAGAAGTATTGAAAATCATTCGCAAGAGTGATTATGACATTGTTGATCAACTGGGGCATACTCCCTCAAAGATTTCTATGTTGTCTTTGTTGTTATGTTCTGAGGCTCATGCCAAGTCCTTGATCAAGTTTTTGAAAACTGCTCATGTACCCAGTGCAATTTCTGTTGACCAATTTGAGAACTGTGTTGCCCACCTGACCTATGACAATGGGTTGGGATTTTCTGATGCTGATTTGACCCCTGCCAAGAGGGATCATAACAGGGCCTTGCATATTTCAATTGAATGCAGGGGCACTACCCTGTCTCATGTGCTAATAGACAATGGTTCCTCTTTGAATGTGTTGCCTAAGGAAGTCCTGAACAAGCTGAGTCCTGAAGATGCTGTGCTGAAGCCCAGTAATATTGTGGTAAAGGCTTTTGATGGTTCTAGAAGAGTAGTGCATGGGGAAATTGATCTTCCAATCCAAGTTGGTTCCCAGGTGTTTACTGCTACATTTTATGTGATGGATATTCGTCCTTCATACTCTTGTCTGCTTGGTCGTCCCTGGATCCATGGGGCAGGCGCTGTGACCTCTACATTGCACCAAAAGTTGAGATATCCGGTGGATGGAAAGGTTGTTACTGTCTATGGAGAAGAAGAATACTTTGTCAGCCATGTAAATACCTTCAAGTATCTGGAAATGGAAGGTGAATACATTGAAACTCCGTGTCAGACATTTGAAGTGGTTCCCTGGGTTGTTAATGATTATGTAGCTCCTCCTGTTGTGAAGAAAGTTCCTGTGGTCACCAGAAAATCTCCAACAATGGCAATGGCTTCCCTCAATGATGCTAGAGCTATGGTGGATGAAGAGTCCCAGAAGGCTGTTCGTCGTGCTCGTGATGCTCGTATCACTAGTCAAGGGGTTGTGAAGGACCATATTAATGCTGTGGGAGATCAAGATGAAAATTACAACTTGGATGCATGGATTTTTCCTACTGTGGGTGCTGGACTCAATAATTGGAAAGCTGAAGATGTTATCCCTATCTCCTTTAGTCAGGAGTAAATACTATTACTGTGTTGTTATATTTTAAATTTGTAATTTCTTGAACAATAAAACTTTCAAGCCATGTGCCTTACCCGGGGCACAATGGTGTGCTTGTTACGGGCTGTCATTTCATTTGCATACTTCATTCAATAAAATCAGTGGACGTTTCGTTTTCGTAAATATTGTGTTCCTTGTCTTTCTTTTCTTTTATTTTTGTTTTATCAGCTATGTGTTCTTACACACACCCACATCACTAAAATGCAGATCCTCATCCACTCTGGATCCTGTTGATAACAGTTCTACTATTGCCAATTATGATTTCGAGAATCCGATCTATCAAACTGAAGACGGAAATGAGGACGATTGTGAAATACCTGTAGAGCTTGCTAGGTTGTTACAACAAGAAGAGAAAGCTATACAGCCACATGAAGAGCCAGTCGAAGTTGTGAATCTGGGAACTGAAGAAAACAGAAAAGAGGTCAAGATAGGGGCTGATTTAGAGGACAGTGTCAATAGCAGATTGATTCAGATGTTACGCGACTATGTGGAGATCTTTGCTTGGTCTTATGAAGATATGCCAGGGTTGGATACAGACATTGTGGTTCACCGTTTTCCAGTGAAAGAAGATTGTCGTCCAAAGAAGCAGAAGGTTCGTCGTATGCGTCCTGAAATGTCAGAAAAGATCAAGGCAGAGGTAATGAAACAGTTCAATGCAGGGTTCTTAGCAGTGACTTCTTATCCTCAGTGGGTTGCAAATGTGGTACCAGTTCCTAAGAAAGATGGTAAGGTACGTATGTGTGTGGACTACAGAGATTTAAACAAGGCTAGCCCCAAAGATGACTTTCCACTTCCTCATATTGATATTCTGGTAGACAACACTGCTCAGCATAAGGTATTCTCTTTTATGGATGGTTTCTCTGGTTACAATCAAATCAAGATGGCTCCTGAAGATATGGAGAAGACAACCTTTGTTACACAGTGGGGCACTTTTTGCTATAAGGTGATGCCATTTGGTTTGAAGAATGCAGGGGCAACATATCAGCGTGCTATGGTGGCTCTGTTTCATGATATGATTCATCATGAGATAGAGGTATATGTGGATGATATGATAGCCAGATCTCAGAATGAAGAGCAACATCTTGATCATCTGCACAAGTTGTTTGAGAGGTTAAAGAAATACAAGTTGAGGTTGAACCCAAACAAGTGTACTTTTGGAGTTAGATCTGGAAAGCTCTTGGGTTTTATTGTCAGTGGAAAAGGTATTGAAGTGGATCCTGCAAAAGTGAAAGCTATACGAGAGATGCCAGCTCCCCGTACTGAGAAGGAAGTTAGAGGTTTCTTGGGACGATTGAACTACATTGCAAGATTTATTTCCCAGTTAACTACCATCTGTAAGCCAATCTTCAAGTTATTGAAGAAAGATCAGGTGATGGAATGGAATGATGAATGCCAGACTGCCTTTGATGAAATCAAGAGATACCTGCTAGAACCACCAATTTTGATGCCACCAGTTGATGGAAGACCCTTGATTATGTACTTAACAGTGTTAGACAACTCAATGGGGTGTGTGTTGGGGCAACATGACGAGTCTGGTCGAAAAGAGCAGGCAATATACTACCTTAGCAAAAAGTTTACCGACTGTGAAACAAGATACTCACTGCTCGAGAAAACTTGCTGCGCTTTGGCATGGGCTGCTCGCCGACTAAGACAGTATATGTTGACCCATACTACCTTGTTGATTTCGAAGATGGATCCAATCAAGTACATATTTGAGAAACCTGCTCTCTCCGGAAGAATTGCAAGATGGCAAATGATCTTGACAGAATATGACATACAATACACTACTCAGAAGGCCATCAAGGGAAGTGTTGTTGCTGATCATTTGGCTCATCAAGCAGTAGATGATTACCATTCAATGAATTTTAAGTTCCCTGATGAAGACATTATGATTATTACCAAAGAACCTGGACAATATGACGGACCTGAACAAGGATCCCGATGGACTATAGTTTTTGATGGTGCCTCTAATGCACTTGGTAATGGTGTTGGTGTTGTGATTAGTTCCCCTGAAGGTTGTCATACCCCGATTACTGCCAGGCTTTGTTTCTATTGTACCAATAACATGGCTGAGTATGAGGCATGTATCCTGGGTATTAAAGCTGCTATTGATATGAAGATTCAGTTCCTTGATGTGTATGGAGATTCAGCCTTGGTAGTAAGTCAGATTAAAGGAGATTGGGATACCAAGCATGATAACCTCATTCCTTACAGAGAGCATGTGTTGTCTTTGATCCCACATTTCAAAGAGATTACCTTTGAGCACATTCCACGAAGAGAGAATCAGTTGGCAGATGCATTAGCCACCATGGCATCTATGTTTGAGATCAGTTGGGATGATGAAGCTCCCAAGATTACCATTGATAGATTTGAAAAGCCTGCATATTGCAATAAGATTGACACTGAAGGGGAAGAAGAGAAGCCTTGGTTCTATGAAGTGAAAAGATATCTTGAAGCTCAGGAGTTCCCTGATGGGGCATCTGTCAAAGATAAGAAGTTTCTGAGAAGGTTTTCTGCTAAGTTCTTTCTGAGTAATGGGATTCTGTACAAGCGCAATCATGATTCAACTATGCTTCGTTGTGTGGATAAGAAGGAAGCAACGGAGATTATGGAAGATATGCATGATGGGATCTTTGGTACTCATTCTAGTGGTCATACTATGGCAAAGAAGATTTTGAGAGCAGGTTACTATTGGTCTACCATGGAAGCTGATTGCTATCAACACTCCAGAACTTGTCACAAATGTCAAATCTATGCTGATAAAGTTCATGTACCTCCATCTCCATTGAATGTGTTGACTGCTCCTTGGCCCTTTGCCATGTGGGGCATTGATATGATTGGTGAGATCAAGCCTACTGCTTCTAATGGGCATCGTTTCATCCTGGTTGCTATTGATTACTTCACGAAGTGGGTGGAGGCAGCTTCATTTGCATCTGTTACCAAGAATGTTGTGGCCCGGTTCATTAAGAATAATCTCATATGTAGGTATGGCATCCCTGAAAGAATTATCACTGATAATGGCTCTAATCTGAACAACACTATGATTACTGATCTCTGCACGCAGTTCAAGATTAAGCATCACAACTCTTCTCCGTATCGTCCGAAGATGAATGGGGCAGTTGAAGCTGCTAATAAGAACATTAAAAAGATCGTACAGAAGATGACTGTTACTTACAAAGATTGGCATGAGATGTTACCATTTGCTCTTCATGGTTATCGTACTACAATACGTACTTCAACAGGGGCAACCCCATTCTCCTTGGTCTATGGTATGGAAGCAGTTCTGCCCATTGAAGTTCAGATTCCCTCCTTAAGAATTATGAAGGATGCAGGCTTGAATGAAGATGAGTGGATTCAGACTCGACTTGACCAAATAAATTTGATTGATGAGAAGAGGCTAGCAGCAGTTTGTCATGGCCAGATGTACCAGAAACGAATGATCAAAGCTTTTAACAAGAAGGTTAAGCCAAAGGTATATCAGGCTGGTGACTTGGTAATCAAGCGTATCATATTACCACAGGGTGATCCTAGGGGCAAGTGGACTCCAACATATGAGGGACCATTTGTAGTCAAGACAGTGTTCTCAGGAGGTGCCATGATACTGACTACAATGGATGGTGAAGACTTCCCACAGCCTGTAAACACAGACATAGTTAAAAAATACTACGCATAAAAAGAGACCCGCTAGGTTGACAGGCCTAGGCAAAAATAAGGGCATCCCGGCAAACCAAAAGGGTTTGGGCAAAAATTAGGGATATATATAAAAAGATGTACACCCGGCAAGTCGAAAACCTGAAAAGGCGGCTTGGGCAAAAAAGGGTATCCCGGTGGATTGAAAACCTGAAAGGGCAATCCAGGCAAAAGTTAGGGATTAAAGCGTATGACTATGTCTCGTTTGGATCACCCATGAAACTGCAACCAGTTGTACTACTTATTCAAGTTCGAACAGATAAAGCTCAATCCAATCGTGTCCGTCTGAACAACAGAAGATGAGATACTTGAAGATAATGGCAATAGTAGAATTGAAACTCAATAGGGTTGTTTCCCACATAGCTGATACTCTTTGTTTTGTAAAAACTTTATGACAAAATCCTCTTACTAGGGTTTATGTCTCCATGTACAAACTTACCCGCGTATGGGTCACTTTTTGATATAAATAAATTCCATCTTTTGAATCCAGATTTACTTTTACCCTATTTACATAAGCGAAACGTCCATTGGTTGTGTTTGAATGTATGTATGCTTTTGAATATGATTAATGTTTACCAAAAATGCATGAATGTCTAATATGATTGATGTTTACCAGAAATGCATGGAAATGCAGTAATAGTATTTACTAATGACGAACGAGGGGAGGATTTCAACGAAGCTTCGCCGATTCACCTTTACAAGACAGTTACAAAACCCTCAGTAGGACGAATCCATCTTCATAAAGTCTTATCTCCCCTGGAATTTATATCCATCTCTTTTATCCTCATACGGATATTCGGGAATTTACTTTCCAATAAGGGTACGACGAACGAAGACGGGAAGTTGTATCTGCCCTACCATCAAACGAAGACGGAGGTTATGTATACCTTGCCATCCCCAGCATACGGGAGGTGATATATACCTTGTTATTCCCAGCATCCGGGAGGTTATCCATACCTTGCCATCCCCAGCAGACGGACGGTTATGTATAATATATTCTTCAGCAACGAGTCGGGATTTATTTTCCCTGGCCAGCAGTTGTTATACGAAGATATCCAGACGCTTCCGGCAGTATCATATCATACATACATCATTTACATCATACCATAACATACATATCCATAGATACATAGTACATTACCTAAGTGCATCATATCATATATGCATACATAATGCATAAACTAATACTATCGTACAGAATGCTACCTTGTTTTCAGGTTAATTATCCAACAAACAGACTTACAATTATCAGGATTGCTCTATCCTCCTGAAATCATATCATTGCCTCAGGAATGCTCCAGCCTCCTGACAGTTATTATTATACCTTCATATTCAGGATTGCTATATCCTCCTGAAATCATATTATTACCTCAGGGTTGCTTTATCCTCCTGACAACTTCTCATTACTTCAAGACTGCTTTAGGGTTATCATTATTGATTGCTCTATCCTCCTGAAATCATCTTATTACTTCAAGACTGCTTTAGGGTTATCATTATTGATTGCTCTATCCTCCTGAAATCATATTATTACTTCAAGACTGCTTTAGGGTTATCATTATTGATTGCTCTATCCTCCTGAAGACATGCTGTTACATCAGGATTACTCCAGTCTCCTGAAAGCATATCATCAATCTCTCAAGATTGCTCTACCCTCTTGAAATTATATTGTTACCTCAGGACAGCTCCAGCCTCCTGATAACTTCTCATCCCCCCTGAAGACATGCTGTTACATCAGGATTACTCCAATCTCCTGAAAGCATATCATCAATACCTCAGGACTGCTCCAGACTCCTGACAGCTTTCATTATACCTTCATATTTTGGACTGCTTTATCTTCCAAGAAATATATCTGAAGAACTTTCCCCTAGTGGCATCTTTAAGCCCACTCAATCATATTCAACTAGCCATCTGTATCACTCTAATGCACTGGTGAGTGCAAATTTTTGGGCTTTTGTGTTCAATCCCCTTCAACCTTCCAGGTCATGACCGGCAAATGTACCAATCTAACCCCTCAGGTTTCAGAAAATTGAACAGGGGAAGCTGTTGCACCCCAAAATTTGCCCTCACAATACAAGACTTTGTGTGCTAAGAAGGTTCACAAGGTTCACAATATTCACAATGTTTTCAAGACCTTCCATGAGGCTCATGAAGTCTACAAGTCACTTCATGAAGGTTCACAAGGTTCACAAGTCTCCCAATACTTTCAATACCTTTCATGAGGTTCATGAAGTCTACAAGTTACTTCTTGAAGGTTCACAAGGTTCACAAGTTTCTCAACATTTACAAGACCTTTCATGAAGTTCATGAAGTCTACAAGTCACTTCTTGAAGGTTCACAAGGTTCACAAGAATCACTATGATTACAAAGCTCTCCTGAGGTTCATGAGGTCCACAAAGTCACTTCATGAGGTTCACAAGGTTCACAAGCTTCACAATACCTCCCATGAGTTTCACAAGACATTTTATGATGGTTCACAAGGTTCACAAAGTTCACAATTGGTCAGAAGAGTTGACAATTCCCTCAGACAATGCACCTCCTAAGCAGTGCATCCAAAACTAGGGTTTTGACTTTAATCAGGCTAAATGGACTTCCAAGACTTCAAGTGAGCTTCATAACATCTTATATGTGTGTAAGAACCCCCATGACAAGTTTCAAGACTTTTCTCAAAAGTTTGCTCAGTCAGATGATCAGATAAGTCAAAATCAGTCAATGCAGTTAAAAAGTCAAACTGAGGTCAACTGTGGTCAAACCAAAGTCAAACTTCATGATTTTTTGCCAACATCAAGTATATGAAGTAAAATTCATCATTTGATTAAGGGTTGATCATGATTCATCAAGGAGATTCCAGATCATCAATAATCAGGAGTGTCTAAATTAGGGTTTCCTCAGTAAAAGTCAACTGAACTTTGACCAGTCATAACTTTCACATACTGCATCACCAAGTCTCCATCCAAATCTCATTTTGAAGGAAATTGAATTCTCTACAACTTTTATCTTGTAAGTTAAGCCCAAAAATGCTTCATTTGGAAGATATGAGCTAAGACATTATAGGTCATTTCAAAAGTCAACAAAAAGTCAACAACTTCAAAAGGGCATAACTTGAGATTGGTAAATGATATGGACCTGAAACCAATGGGGTTGTTTAGAGGACTCTTAAAGCTTTCCAAAAAGTCCAAGAACACCCTCATACCTTTAAAATTGAGGAAGATATGCCCTTACAAAGTTGGGAAATTTTATGATGGTTTATGTTGAAAATGGAGGTTTAAAACCACTTCTTTCCAAATGGGCTGCCTAAATTGTGATCCAATCCATACCATATCATCATGCACGACCCAATTGATCAAAAATCATAATTTTTATTATTTTATTTTTATTTATTTTGATTTAATTCATAAAAAATCATTTTAAATAAATATAAAATATGAAAATATATTTTTGGATGAAGATTGAGCTTCTAGACTCTCATCAATATTGATTGAAGTTGAAAGAGAAAGAAATCATGTGATTTATCCAAAAATAGCAAGCTTTCATGAGCCAATATTTGAATTTCATGACACCATCTTTTTCAATCTTCAAATATTAAAACTTCCACATAACTAATCAATATTTTGACCTAGAATGATTCACATATATATACTAAACACAACCCTAGCCTTCATTCACGAATTTCCAGCATCAAAAGGTAAGTTTCATAGCTCAAAAATTCAAGCCAAAACACCAATTCGGATTCTTCAATCCAAGAGGTTTCAAGGTAAAATAAAGACATAGACGTGTTCTTTGATCATCACTGAAGCTAAAGCATCACTCACATTCATCCAAATCATGCCACAATGCCTCACCCGAATTCAATTTGTTCTTGAATAAAACTTTTTCGATTGCATTAATTTGTTGTGTTTCAATGAAATTTGCTTGGCTAATGTTGTTTGTTGTGTGATATAGATCGTTTCTGGACAGGAAAACCAAAGAACCCGTACCTAATTCATGAGATGCCATTATTAGGGTTTGGACCTAGGTTTAGGGGTTTCTAATTTAAGAAACATAAATCAATTCTAAAAACATGGAATGAGTCGTGTGAATGTCAGGATTATGTTGCTATGTTTGATTTTGTGAAACGGTATGGTTTTGCTGGCCGTTGATTTTTGTAGGTTTTGCTGGAAATTAATTTTCGCAGGAAAATTCACAGCTATTTTCGCAGCTAAATTCGTAGTGCTGGAGGTTGAAGAAGGCTGTTTCCCGCGCGTGATTTGAATTCAAATTATTTGTATAATATTTTATTGATTGTTTATTGTTTATTATCACAACTGCGTGTTTGTCCCAGTGGCTGATGGTTTGGTCTTGGGCGTGTGAAGCAAAAGGGCAGGGGTTCGATCCCTGGCTTTTGTTCATTTTATTTCTCTTTTTCAGGGGTTAAGTGAATATAATATATTATGCATTGTTCCCATTCCATTATCAGTTAGGCTCTCCCAGCCAGGCGGTAACGTATGCATGCTTGTATCCAAAAGGTCCTGGGTTCGATTCTCACCCCAGGCCTTTTTTTTACTTCTTTTATTTTTCTAATTTTTCAGATAAGGCATAAAACTCCTTCTTCTCCCTAGGATGATGCGCGCCTGTGTGCAGCCCAGTGGTATATGATGTTTGTTGCAAGCAGAGGGGACTAGGTTCAAACCCCAGCCCCACCAGGTTTTTGATTTCTTTTTCTTTTGCATTATTTTCTTAATTCAATTACTATTATATATGAAAAAATTAAAATTAAAATTTTCTTATATTATATGTATATTATGTGTTATAATTCTTAAAATTATTTTCTAAAATTCTAAATTCTTGTTTGTATCTCAATTTAAATTTTATTATTATTCATGTAGTTAAAATATAGGTATATTAATTCACATATTTTTGTATATTATAAATTAAACCCTAAAAATATTTTTCTAATAAAACCCTAATTTATTTTCTAAATATCTATTAAAACCTAATTGTTTATTTTTCTAATTTGTGATATAATTATTATTGTACATGTTTATTTAGAAATAATTATAACTTGTTTGTAAATATGTTTATCATCCAAATTATTTTTCTTTTAATATATGTTTAGAAACAACTTAATTTACAATAATTATATTGTGTATATGTTTAAAATAATTTGTAAATATAATAACTAATAAAATTAAATTTTATAAATATGCTTAATTTTGTGAATATAATATTTAAAACTTATTTTCTTCTTATAATGTGTAAATAATTGTTTACATTATGTTTAAAATTTTTTTAATTATTCTTATTAAATGTTATATATTAAAATCCAATTTTTGTGTTTATAATATTTAATTCTATTTTTAATTATTGTTATTAACCATGTTATTTATGTTGCTTTATTAATTTTATTATTATTTCACTAATTTTTATTATTTATTAACCTCACTTATTTTATTATTACTAACTTTTTGATTATTATTTAATATTATTATTATTTTAACTAACCCCATTTCTTAATTTTTATTACTACTAACCCATTATTTATTTATTGCTAATTTATTATTTTTTGCTTATTATTCATATTTTGCTATTTATTTTGCTTATTATTATTTTGTAAATGCTCCTGGATGTAAATTTTTAATTATTTAATTGTTGCTATGGTTAGTAATTTAGGGAGTGCAAAACATGTATTTTACTTAAAATAAATTTAGATCACTTTAATCATAAGATAAATAAAATTGTACACTCACACACGTAAGTCGATTTTTAATCGCCGTCTCACTTTCTAAGGCTATCCCTCAAGTTGCCTAAATCATAAGGTCAAGTGGGGTGTATAAAGCAAGTCCCTTTGAAAGAAAATCATCAAGTCCCTATTGGTTGCCTTTAAAAGTCAAGTCCCTTCGAATAAATGATGATAGTCCCTCCTATATGCTTAATACACCCCCACAGTTGCCTTCATAAAACAGAATGTCCCTCCCATGTCCCTTACATCCAAGGTAATGACTACTTACTCCTTAATAGTAGGGATAGTCTTACCAATTAAAGGATAAAGAACAAGAAAGACTTAAAACTTTAGGGTAGGTTCCTCTTATGTACTTGCTCACTTCAAAAACTTTTCACACTTAACAAATTTCAAACAAATTTTCAAAAACAAGTTTTTACGCATCCGTACATGGATCATTATCAACTATTCAGAAAATTTTACTATTCACACACTACATTTTCAAAAACAGTTTAAAGTGAGCTAAGTAACTAAGAGCCCATGGATAACCATGGATGTAAAGGGTGCTAACACCTTCCCTTTACATAACCTACCCCCCGGACCCAAAATATTCTCTTAAGGTCTTTCCTGTTCTTTTATACCCTTTCCTTTTGGATAAAATAAAAGTCGGTGGCGACTCTTGCTATCCGCAACATAACTTAAAGTCAGTTCTCCCACCGTGTTACACCAATCTTTGTAAGTAACAGTCATCTTCTGTACAATCTTCTTGATGTTCTTATTAGCAGCTTCAACTGCCCCATTCATCTTTGGACGATACGGAGAAGAGTTATGATGCTTAATCTTGAACTGCGTGCAAAGATCAGTAATCATAGTGTTGTTCAGATTAGAGCCATTGTCAGTAATAATCCTTTCGGGGATACCATACCTACATATGAGATTATTCTTAATGAATCGAGCCACAACATTCTTGGTCACAGATGCAAATGAAGCTGCCTCTACCCACTTCGTGAAGTAATCAATAGCAACCAGGATGAAACGATGCCCATTAGAAGCAGTAGGCTTGATCTCACCAATCATATCAATGCCCCACATGGCAAAAGGCCAAGGAGTAGTCAACACATTCAATGGTGATGGAGGTATATGTACTTTATCAGCATAAATTTGACACTTGTGACATGTTCTAGAGTGTTGATAACAATCAGCTTCCATAGTAGACCAATAATAACCTGCTCTCAATATCTTCTTTGCCATGGTATGACCACTGGAATGAGTACCAAAGATCCCATCATGCATATCTTCCATAATCTCAATTGCTTCCTTCTTATCCACACAACGAAGCAAAGTTGAATCATGATTGCGCTTGTACAAAATGTCATTACTCAAGAAGAACTTAGCAGAAAACCTTCTCAGAAATTTCCTATCTTTGACAGATGCCCCTTCAGGGAACTCCTGAGCTTCAAGATATCTTTTCACTTCATAGAACCAAGGCTTTTCTGCTGCTTCTTCAGTACCAATCTCATTGCAATATGCAGGCTTTTCAAATCTATCAATAGTAATCTTGGGAGCTTCATCATCCCAACTGATCTCAAACATGGATGCCATGGTGGCCAAAGCATCTGCCAACTGATTCTCTCTTCGTGGAATATGTTCAAAGGTAATCTCTTTGAAATGTGGGATCAAAGACAAAACATGCTCTCTGTAAGGAATGAGATTATCATGCTTGGTATCCCAATCTCCTTTGATCTGGCTAACTACCAGGGCTGAATCTCCATATACGTCAAGGAACTGAATCTTCATATCAATGGCAGTTTTAATACCCAGGATACATGCCTCATACTCAGCCATGTTATTGGTACAATAGAAACACAATCTTGCAGTAATCGGGGTATGACAACCTTCAGGGGAACTGATCACAACACCTACACCATTACCAAGTGCATTAGAGGCACCATCAAAAACCATAGTCCATCGGGATCCTTGTTCAGGTCCGTCATATTGTCCAGGTTCTTTGGTAATAATCATAATGTCTTCATCAGGGAACTCAAAACTCATTGACTGGTAATCATCCACTGCTTGATGAGCCAGATGATCAGCAACAACACTTCCCTTAATGGCCTTCTGAGTAGTATACTGTATGTCATATTCTGTCAAGATCATTTTCCATCTTGCAATTCTTCCGGAGAGAGCAGGTTTCTCGAATATGTACTTGATTGGATCCATCTTCGAAATCAACAAGGTAGTATGGGTCAACATATACTGTCTTAGTCGGCGAGCAGCCCATGCCAAAGCGCAGCAAGTTTTCTCGAGCAGTGAGTATCTTGTTTCACAGTCGGTAAACTTTTTGCTAAGGTAGTATATTGCCTGCTCTTTTCGACCAGACTCGTCATGTTGCCCCAATGCACACCCCATTGAGTTGTCTAACACTGTTAAGTACATAATCAAGGGTCTTCCATCAACTGGTGGCATCAAAATTGGAGGTTCTAACAGATATCTCTTGATTTCATCAAAGGCAGTCTGGCACTCATCATTCCACTCCATCACCTGATCTTTCTTCAACAATTTGAAGATTGGCTCACAGATGGCAGTTAATTGGGAAATAAATCTTGCAATATAGTTCAATCGTCCCAAGAAACCTCTAACTTCCTTCTCCGTACAGGGAGCTGGCATCTCTCGTATGGCTTTCACTTTTGCAGGATCCACTTCAATACCTTTTCCACTAACAATGAAACCCAGGAGCTTACCAGACCTGACTCCAAAAGTACACTTGTTTGGGTTCAATCTCAACTTGTATTTCTTCAACCTCTCAAACAATTTATGCAAATGATCAAGATGTTGTTCTTCATTCTGGGATCTGGCTATCATGTCATCCACATATACCTCTATCTCATGATGAATCATATCATGAAACAAAGCCACCATAGCACGCTGATATGTTGCCCTTGCATTCTTCAAACCAAATGGCATCACCTTATAGCAAAAAGTGCCCCACTGTGTAACAAATGTTGTCTTCTCCATATCTTCAGGTGCCATCTTGATTTGATTGTAACCAGAGAAACCATCCATAAAAGAGAATACCTTATGCTGAGCAGTATTGTCTACCAGAACATCAATATGAGGAAGTGTGAAGTCATCTTTGGGGCTAGCCTTGTTTAAATCTCTGTAGTCCACACACATACGTACCTTACCATCTTTCTTAGGAACCGGTACCACATTTGCAACCCACTGAGGATAAGAAGTCACAGCTAAGAACCTTGCATTGAACTGTTTCATTACCTCTGCTTTGATCTTTTCTGACATCTCAGGACGCATACGACGAACCTTCTGTTTCTTTGGACGACAACCTTCTTTTACTGGTAAACGGTGAACCACAATGTCTGTATCTAACCTTGGCATATCTTCATAGGACCAAGCAAAGATCTCCACATAGTCACGTAACATCTGAATCAACCTGCTCTTGACACTATCCTCTAAATCAGCCCCTATCTTGACTTCTTTCCTGTTTTCTTCAGTTCCCAGATTCACAACTTCGACTGGCTCTTCATGTGGCTGTATAGCTTTTTCTTCTTGTTGTAACAACCTAGCAAGCTCTACAGGTACTTCACAATCGTCCTCATTTCCGTCTTCAGTTTGATAGATCGGATTCTCGAAATTATAATTGGCAATAGTAAAACTGTTATCAACAGGATCCAGAGTGGATGAGGATCTGCATTTTAGTGATGTGGGTGTGTGTAAGAACACATAGCTGATAAAACAAAAATAAAATAAAAGAAAGACAAGGAACACAATATTTACGAAAACGAAACGTCCACTGATTTTATTGAATGAAGTATGAAAATGAAATGGCAACCCGTAACAAGCACACCATCGTGCCCCGGGTAAGGCACAAGGCTTAAGAGTTCAATTGTTCAAGAAATTACAAACTTAAAAGCAACAACGCAGTAATAGTATTTACTCCTGACTAAAGGAGATAGGGATAACATCTTCAGCTTTCCAATTATTGAGTCCAGCACCCACAGTAGGAAAAATCCAAGCATCCAGATTGTAGTCTTCATCATAGTCTCCCACAGCATTGTTCTGATCTTTCATAACCCCTTGATTGGTGATACGAACAGCACGAGCATGACGGACGGCCTTCTGGGACTCTGCAGTGAAACCCAAACCAAATTTGTCAGACTTGTACGGTTTATCAGGAAGCTGACCCCAAATAGTACAACCACCTTCATCCACCACAACTCTAGCATCATTGAGGGAAGCCATTGCCATTGTTGGAGGTTTTCTGGTGACCACAGGAACTTTCTTGGCAACCGGAGGAGCTACATAATCATTAACAACCCAAGGAACCACTTCAAATGTCTGACACGGAGTTTCAATATATTCACCTTCCATTTCCAGATACTTGAAAGTGTTTACATGGCTGACAAAGTATTCTTCTTCTCCATAGACAGTAACAACCTTTCCTTCCACCGGATATCTCAACTTTTGGTGCAATGTAGAGGTTACAGCACCTGCCCCATGGATTCAGGGACGACCAAGCAAACAAGAGTACGAAGGACGAATATCCATCACAAAAAATGTAGCAGTAAAAACCTGAGAGCCAACTTTGATTGGAAGATCAATTTCCCCATGCACTACTCTTCTAGAACCATCAAAAGCCTTCACCACAATATTGCTGGGCTTTAGCACAGCATCTTCAGGACTCAGCTTGTTCAGGACTTCCTTGGGAAACACATTCAGAGAGGAACCATTGTCTATCAATACATGTGACAGGGTAGTGCCCCTGCATTCAATTGAGATATGCAAGGCCCTGTTATGATCCCTCTTGGCAGGGGTCAAATCAACATCAGAAAATCCTAACCCATTGTCATAGGTCAGGTGGGCAACACAATTCTCAAACTGGTCAACAGAAATTGCATTAGGTACGTGAGCAGTCTTCAGAAACTTGATTAAGGCCTTGGCATGAGCCTCAGAACACAACAACAAGGACAGCATAGAAATCTTGGAGGGAGTATGCCCCAACTGATCAACAATGTCATAATCACTCTTGCGAATGATTTTCAATACTTCTTCCATCTGCTTAGCAAGATCATCAGCAGCTGGCACATCAGTAGATACAGGTTCAATAATAGGGCCTTTTCCCCGAGCATCAGTGGTGGAAGTAGCAGCAGGAGTAGCTGCATTCTTGGAAGTAACTGGAAGTGAGAAGACCCTTCCACTACGTGTGATCTTACTAGATCCAGCAATATTGTCAACATCAATAGGCACATCAGCTAAGGGTTCTTGTTTAACACCATGGATATAAACATCAGATCCATAATGCCAAGGCACAGCTTTATCAGACGTATACGGAATAGGACCAGGAGTAGTAATGACCACAGGAGCGACTCTGGCTTCAGCAACAACTTTCACGGGACCTTCAGCAGTAATCTTGATTGGACCCTGATGGGTGATTTTAATAGGTCCCTTTGAAGTGATCCTTACCGGTACTTTATCAACCATGTCAACCTCTTCAGACCTCTTACCTTTAGTAATGTGTTCGACCATACTCTCCACAGATGGTGGTCTTCTTTCAAACACTATGGTGTAATTATTCACGAGGCGTTGAATTCCGTCCTTCAACCTCCAACACTTATCTGGATTATATTCACAATAAACACAATCTTCACGACAACCCGGAAAGAACCCAACTTGTACTAACTTCTTTCTGATGACAGACAATGGTGTGGTCAACTCTGCAACTGAATGAATATGTAAATCTTCATCAATGGCATTGACAGTCTTCTCGTGGTTTGGCATTGGAGCAGTAATCACATTTGGAGTACCCGGAGGATCAAACTCAATTTCTCCAGCATCAATCATATCTTGAATTTTGTTCTTCAAGATCCAGCAGTTATTAGTATCATGTCCCTGACAATTTGAATGGTATGCACACCGTGCATTGGGATTGTACCTGGGAGAGGTAACATTAGGATTATGAGGAGCCTCTTTCAAAGTGATAAGTTCAGCCTTCAACAAGTGTTGCAATGCCTGAGCCATTGACATGTTGATCTTCGTGAACTGCCTTCTAGCCCTCTGTTGGTTGCCCTGTGGCTGCTCTGTTGTTGCAGGAGTTGGATTTGAAATATGAACTGCACTAACAGACTGATGCCTTCTGTTACGATCAGGTTGACCATAAACAACATTGGATTCTTTCTTCCTAGTGGGAGGCTTCTTTGCAGCACCTGATGAGGAAGTACCCACTTGGATCTTACCATTCTTTATACCATTTTCTACTCGCTCTCCTGTCATTATCAACTCAGTGAAGCCAGATGATGAGCTTCCAATGAGATGACTGTAAAAAGGACCATTCAGCGTACACATGAACATATCAACCAATTCCCTGTCAGTTAAAGGGGGTTGTACTCTTCCAGCTAAATCTCTCCACTTCTGAGCATATTCCTTAAAACTTTCTTTGGCACCCATAGACATGCTCTGAAGCTGCATGCGAGTGGGGGCTAAGTCAGCATTGTATTGATACTGCTTATAGAAAGCTTCAGCAAGATCATTCCAGTCCCTGATGTTGACACTCTCCAACTGATAATACCACTCCAACTGAGCTCTAGATAAGCTCTCTTGAAAAAAGTGGATCCACAATTTCTTATCAGCAGTGTGAGGTTGAATTCTTCTGACATAAGACCTCAGATGCAGCTTGGGACAAGAGACCCCATCATAAACAACAAAGGTAGGAACCTTGAAACCAATGGGTATGACTACCCCAGATATCAGACTCAAATCTTCAAAATCCAGCCCAGATGACTTCTGTAACTCCATAACATCCATTCTATCCACCAGCATCTTGAATTTGTCTTCATTAGGATCATGGTAGTAATTAGCCTCAGAATCAGAGTCCCCCATAGTGTTGTGGAGACTGCCTCCCTCTTTTTCAGATTCTTCAGATTCATAGTCTTCAACTGGTTCTTTGGTCTTGGCAAGACCTTTGAACCTTCTTCCCATGTTGATCAAACCAGCTGACCTTCTAGTCTTCTTAGTCTTCTTGGCCAGCAGTGCCTTCAATTCATCCTGCCCCTTGGACAGGTTCAAGATCAGCTTTTGGAACTGTGCATTTTGTGCCTGGAGATCCTTAACTGATTGTTCAAGAGCCATTGCTGAAATAAACAGCGAGAAGATGAGAAACCTGTGCGCAATTATAAACCTGTGATGCAATGAAATGATATGTGAATGCATATGCAATGTTTTCAAGGACCACAGGATTTAAATTTGCTTAAACAAACACGAAAGTAAACTTTTATTAGTAATAAGTTTGTTTTGCCTCTTGGGCTTACAGAAAATGAAATGAAATAAGTACAAAAGATGGGGTTTTAAGTCTCCCATGGACGTTTCCTCTTTGTGTTGAGGTATGAGTTGAGATTCCGTTCCTCATGAAGTTGCTTTGTTAGTTCTAAGATTCTTTCGTGGCTTGCTTTGTAATGAGCCTCGAAAGTATCCCTTTGCTCCTTCAGTTGGATCCAGGATCTCTGCAAGTCTTCCATATCAGTAGGCATGTCTGGGTGAAGGATGGTATAAGCAGGGTCTCCTTCAGCAACAGGTTCCATGGTAACTGGCAGGATAGCAGGATATGGCATCATGAGAGTCTGAGCACGAGATCGCACCCATCTGAGATAAGCTTCCATAGGAATAGTATACTTAGGCTCCAGTGTCTTGCTGTCAACTCTGTTTACTTTTCCCCAGGCTCGTATGAATCTCTGACGGTAACCCTGAAGATCGTTGTCGTAGTCAAACACAATGCCCTGAATCAACATGTCATGTGGACCATCACTCCGAGCGTAACCAAACTGTCGTAAAGCTAGAGAGGGGTTATAGGTGATGCCTCCTCTTATGCCTAGAAGTGGCACATTAGGAAACTCCCCGCAACGGTCAATGATGGTGACATTCTCCATAGATCTGGAGCACCAATGGATATCTGAGTGAGAAAGTGACATGATCCTCTTGGACCATCTGAACCCTTGCTCATTCTTCATTACTGAGCGAGGAAGGTGAGAAATAAACCACCTAGATAGCAAAGGTATGCAACACATCAAAGTTCCTCTTGCCCTTGTAGTACGGGTGTGAAAGGAATGCAGGATGTCTCCAAGCAATGTAGGTACTGGATTGTGACTCAGGAATATGTTGATGGCATGAACGTCTATGAACTGATCTGGATTGGGGAACAATACTAAGCCATAAATCAGCAAGGCTAAGATCTCCTCAAAAGCATCATAGCTCATAGCCTTCAAGAACATTTGAGCCTTCTCTATCAACACCTTGGCTAGGACACCCTTGACTCCGCTTCTCGTTTCTAGAACAATGTCAGACTTCTTCAGATGTAGAGCTGCAGCAATAACCTCTGGTTTAATCTCTTTCTCCAAGCCTATGAAGGGTCTTTGATCAAGAACAGGTATACCCAGAAGTTTAGAGAACTCTTCCATGGTTGGAACTAGCTGATAATCAGGGAATGTAAAGCAATGGTGCTTAGGGTCAAAGAACTGAAACAGAACACTCATCATGTCTTCATTGAACCCTGAAGTGACTATATCCAATAGGTGACCATGTCTCTTAATGAACTGGGAATGATCAGACACTTGAGAAACCAACTCTTTAAGCTTAGCAGGTATGCCTACAAAGTTGATCCTGATAGTGTTTCTACGAGCAGAAGCCATGACCTGAAACAAAGAACAAAGATAAATCCTTTGGTCCTTGAAATGGTTAGTGAAAATGCTATGCTTATGATGCATGATGATGTCATGATGTTATGCTCAATCACAAACATGTGGCACACACAAACAAGTCACACCATAGCCCTAGGTTTAAAGGCTTGCATGAGGTTTACGGTAAGTACCCTCCCCTGAAGTTAGTTGGTTCATCCTGTCCTACAAAAGTAACCGGGTTCTAAGGGATCTCAATATCATTGATCCTTCACAAGGGTGGTTGTTCAGAAGGCAACTTACTTGCCAACCAAAACCCTCCAAGTTTAGAATCTCAATGAGCGTAGTATCGAGTGTCAACCAACTTCAGTCTGCACCAAAGTCGATTACCTCACTACCTTCTAAAGGCCAAGATGGGATAACTAGGGTTCTAAAAGTTAGTTAGTGCATTGACAACATATGGCAGCCTCATATTATCCTCAACATGACTTAAGGAACATAAGCACCAACCAAGAAGTCACACTAACTATGGCCACCAGATCAACCATATCGGTATACGCCGTACAGTTTCCTTGGTCTATTGCCATTTACCTAAGGTACACTAGATCCGGGTTAGGATCTTTCACACATAAGGGCACCCCAACAAGATAATATAAAGCAAACAAGGCAAACAATTTAAAGTGATCTAATTCCTAAGGGTACCCCTCTTTTATTAAATCCCCAGCAGAGTCGCCAATTCTGTAACACGGTGGGAGAACTGACTTTAGTTATGTTGCGGATAGCAAGAGTCGCCACCGACTTTTATTTTATCCAAAGGAAAGGCATAAAAGAACAGGAAAGACCTTTTTAAAAGATTTTTGGGTCCGGGGGGTAGGTTATGTAAAGGGAAGGTGTTAGCACCCTTTACATCCATGGTTATCCATGGGCTCTTAGTTACTTAGCTCACTTTGAATTGTTTTTTTGAAAATGTGAAGTGCGTGAATAAAAATTTTCATAAGAGTTTGATAATGATCCATGTACGGATGCGTAAAAAACTTGTGTTTGAAAATTGTTTGAAATTTGTGAAGTGTTTGAGATTTGTTTTGAAATGGTGAGCAAGTAACTATGAGGAACCTATCCTAAAGTTTAAGTCTTTCTGTTCTTTATCCTTTAAATGGTAAGACTATCCCAATTAGTAAGGAATAGGTAGTCATTACCTTGGATGTAAGGGACATATGAAAGGGACATCTGTTTAATGAAGGCAACTGTAGGGTGTATTAAGCATTTAGGAGGGACTGTCATCATTATTTGAATGGGACAAAATCATATTGAAAGGCAACCATTAAGGGACTTGATCTTTGATTATGAAGGGACTAGATGACTTTTCTTTTAAGGGACTTTGCTTTATACACCCCACTTGACCTTATGATTAGGCAACATTGAGAGGCAACCCTAGAAAGTGAGGTGGCGATCAAAGATCGACTTACGTGTGTAAGTGTCTAATTTTATATTTATCTTATAATTTAAATGATCTAAATTCAATTTTAAATACAAATACATGTTACACTCCCTATTTTTACTAACCATAGCATGAAAAATAAATAATTTAAATATTTAAGAAAATTACATCCCGGAGCAATTACATAATAATAAAGCAAATTAAATAAATAGCAAGAATAAATAAATAAATAAATAAGCAAAATATAAATAATGAGTAAAATAAATAAGCAATTTAATTAGGGTTAGTAATAATAATAATAATTAAAAAAAATAAATGGGGTTAGTGAAATAATAATAATAAGCATAATTAAAAAAATAAATGGATTAGTAATAAACATGATTAGTAATAATAATAATAATTAAAATAAATGGAGTTAGCAAAAATATTATAAGAACATAATTAAAATAATAAGCAAAAAGAATACTATAATAATTAAAAGATTAGATTTTAATATGGACAATTATTAAAAAAAATAAAAGAAAATATGAACAATTAAGTAATTATTATAACATTTTGAACTTATATACAAATTATTAAATTATTTTTAAACATATTATAATTACAAAATTAAATTAGCATAGATTCAAGTATTTCTAAATATATGTTTAAAAATTATTTATATATAAAATTTAGATTATAAACAAATTATAGAAATATTTACATATTATATAAAGAAAATAGATTATAATTATATTTACAAAAAATTACTTATATTAGATAAAATATGTACATAATAATTACATTTATAAAAAATTAGAAATTTAAATCATAAAATAAAATTAGGTTTTTTTTTTAATTGTTTGGAAAATAATATATTAGGGTTTATAAGTTTGTAAAATATAATTAGGATTTAATTAACAATAATAATTTATTTAACCAAATAATACATATATACATTTTATAATTTAAATACATAATAATAAAAACTAATTTTGGAATTTAGAAAATATATTTTTTAGAATTTAGAAAATATAATATATGCATTTTATAATTTAGAAATCATTTTAATATAATATAGAAAATAATAGAAAATATAAGAAAAGAAAATAAGAAATCAAAAAAAAAAAACAGGACCTGGGATTTGAACCCAGGTCCCTAACCTGGATAATGAAGAGGTTTGCCAACTGAGTTGCGCGCTAGTGGTGCAAGAAGAATGAATACACCTTGGTTTTGTTCTTTAAACCTGGAAAATCAGAAAAATAATGAAAAAGCCAAAAGGCCTGGGGGAGGATCGAACCCAGGACCTCTCAAACAAACACACATACACATTGCCAATCCTGCTGGGTGAGCGCGTCTGTTAATGAACCAACAACATTTGATAATATATTATATTCAGTGAATAAAAGAGAAAAACGCAAAAATATTGTCACAGCCAGGATTCGATCCCCTGCCTTCTCATAATACGCATGCCTGACTTTCCACTGGGACAAACGCGTGCTTGTGAAATACAAACAGGATTAATTCATAATATTTTAAAACAGTTTTTAAACTTGAATTTTTGGCGCCAGCATAACTTCATCTTCTTCCTTGAATTCGCAGGTTTTCCTGCGAAATTATCTGGGAAAATACCTGCGAATTTTCCTGCACTTTAAACCTGCGAATTTCAAACCACCATCAAACAACAACATTTTATCAAATTAGAGACATCTTTGAATCTCTTACAACCTGCACAATCCAATTATGCCCATAGAATTCATTTATATTGCGTGAATCGAATAACCCTATTTTGGAGTTCTAAACCCTAAACATGGCATGTCACGGGTTTCTCATGGTTTCTTTGATTTCTTTGCCCAGAAACATTCTACACATCATCACAAATAAGATTAGACAACCAAAATTCATTAAAATGCAATGAATTAGTGAAATCGAAAAAGTTATATTCAAGAACAAATACGATTCGGTTAGCATGATATGGCATGTTTGGGATGCATATGAGTATTGGTTTTCACTCAATGGTATTCAGTGATCATGGCTATGTGCTTCAAATACCTTCAAATGTCCTGGAAATTCAAAACCGAATGCAAGCTTTGGAGAGGTTTTTTGACTTATGGAACTTACTCTTGGGAGGCAGAAAATTCGTGGCTTTGGTTAGGGTTGTGTTATGTACTTATAGGACAATGAATTTAGGTTAAAAAATCAAGTCATTGTGTGAAAGATTTGATATGAAAAGATTCAAAATGATAAGGCCTTAAAAATAAAATATTCTTGTATGAACACTTGCTATTTTTGGCTAATCCTCATGATTTTCTTTCCACTTCAATTCTAATCAAATTTATGATTTTCTAGAAGCTTGATCCAATTCAAATCTTACATTTTCATATTTTATTTTTACTTAAAATGATTTTTAATGAATTAAATCAAAATAAATAAAAATAAAATAATAAAAAATCTGATTTTTATTGACTTGGGTCGTGCATGAAGTTGTTGTATGGATTGGGTCATCATTTGGCAAGCCCATTTGGAAGAAATTGGTTTTAGACCTCCATTTTCATCATAAACCAACCCAAAATTTCCCAACTTTGCAAGGGCACATATCCTTCAATTTTAATGGTATGAGGGTGTTCTTGGACATTTTGGAAATCTTTAAGAGTCCTCTAAACAACCCCACTGGTTTCATGTCCATATCATTTACCAATCTCAAGTTATGCCCTTTTGAAGTTGTTGACTTTTTGTTGACTTTCAAAAGGACCTATAATGTCTTAGCTCATACCTTCCAAATGAAGCATTTTTGGGCTTGGCTTGTGAGACACAAAGTTGTAGAGAATTCAATTTCCTTCAAAATGATCTTTGGATGGAGACTTGGTGATGAAGCATGTGAAAGTTATGGCTGGTCAAAGTTCAGTTGACTTTTACTAAGGAAACCCTAATTTAGAAACTCCTGATTCTTGATGATCTGAAATCTCCTTGATGAATCATGATCAACCCTTGATAAAATGATGAACTTTACTTCATATACTTGATGTTGGCAAAAAATCATGAAGTTTGACTTTGGTTTGACCACAGTTGACCTCAGTTTGACTTTTTAACTGCTTTGACTAGTTTTGACTTATCTGATCATCTGACTGAGCAAACTTTTGAGAAAAGTCTTGAAACTTGTCATGGGGGTTCTTACACACATATAAGATGTTATGAAGCTCACTTGAAGCCTTGGAAGTTCATTTATCCTGATTAAAGTCAAAACCCTAGTTTTGGATGCACTGCTTAGGAGGTGCATTGTCTGAGGGAATTGTCAACTCTTCTGACTAATTGTGAACTTTGTGAACCTTGTGAACCATCATAAAATGTCTTGTGAACCTCATGGGAGGTATTGTGAACCTTGTGAACCTTGTGAACCTCATAAAGATCTTGTAGACTTCATGAACCTCAGGAAAGGTCTTGTAAGCATTGTGAATCTTGTGAACCTTGTGAACCTCATAAAGTGACTTGTAGACTTCATGAACCTCATGAAAGGTCTTGTAAACATTGTGAATCTTGTGAACCTTGTGAACCTCATAAAGTGAATTGTAGACTTCATGAACCTCATGAAAGGTCTTGAAAACATTGTGAAGCTTGTGAACCTTGTGAACCTTCTTAGCACACAAAGTCTTGTATTGTGAGGGCAAATTTTGGGGTGCAACAGAGAGTATAAAGCAAAAGAAGCTGATTGAGGCACTAAAGGATGAAAAAAAAAGTGATATAGAGATCATTGACACCTTGAAAAGTGAAGTAAGTCTTCTCAACTCCAAGTTGGAGCATATGTCCAAATCTGTTAGAATGCTGAACAGTAGCTCAAGCACACTGGATGTCATTCTCAACAACAATAAGCATTCAGGGGATAGAAATGGATTGGGATTTGACAAAGTTCATAAGGTTGATGCTAGCACCAGCAAAACTACTTCAAATTCCATACAGTCAAATAAGATGTCCCGACAGATGCTTCAACATCATGAAAAGAACACAAAGTGAAACATAATGTTCCAACAGATGTCTCAACATCATGAAAAGAACATAATGAAGAAGAAGTATCAAAGATGGAGATGTCATCATTGTGGGAGGTTTGGACATATCAAACCTCATTGCTACAAGTTGCATGGATATCCAAATCAGATGTATCAGCAACCTCCTAAGCAGAAGATAGAAGTTACCAAGAAAGTGTTGCATAGACATCAACATCAAAGATATCAGCAACCCCCTAAGCAGAAGACAGAGGTCATCAAGAAAGTATGGGTACCTAAAGCTAGTCTTCATGCTGATCAAAGCTACATGCTCAAGAACAAGTTCAACAAACAACCTTGGAGCTCTACTAATGGACACTGCACAGGGCAAAGGTATCAAAAGAAACCTCAATACAAATGGTCAAAGAAGGATGTTGCATATATAGCTCATACATCCCTAAGAGTATCAGCTAAAGAAGACTGGTACTTTGACAGTGGATGTTCAAGACACATGACTGGATTGAAGAATCTACTAGTAGACTTAAAGTCATATTCATCCAGATATGTAACATTTGGAGATGGAGCTAAAGGTGAAATCAAGGGAGTTGGGACCTTGGACTGTCCAGATGTACCAAGACTAGATGATGTGCTGCTGGTAAAAGGATTGACTGCTAACTTGATCAGCATAAGTCAATTATGTGATCAAGGTTACAGTGTAAACTTTACCAAAACTGAATGCATAATGTCTAATAAAGAACAGAAGGTTGTCATGAGAGGAGCCAGATCTAAAGACAACTGTTACATGTGGGAACCTCAAGATTTCAGTCTCACTTCAACTTGCTCTTTAGCCAAAGAAGAAGAAGTGAAACTATGGCACCAAAGACTGGGTCATCTTCATTTCAGAGGCATAAAGAAAATCATATCTATGGAAGCTGTGAGAGGTATTCCTAAACTGAAGATTGATGATGGCAAAATATGTGGTGAATGTCAAATAGGCAAGCAAACCAAGATGTCCCATCCAAAGCTCCAACATCTGACAACTTCCAAAGTTTTGGAATTATTGCATATGGATCTTATGGGACCTATGCAGGTTGAGAGCCTTGGTGGTAAAAGGTATGCCTATGTGGTGGTTGATGACTTTTCAAGGTATACATGGATAAATTTTATCAAAGAAAAGTCTGATGTATTTGATGTGTTCAAAGATTTATGCCAAAGAATACAAAGAGAAAAAGCAAGCTGTGTGGTCAGAATAAGAAGTGACCATGGAAAGGAGTTTGAAAATCAACAATTCTCAGATTTCTGTTCTTCAGAAGGAATCAATCATGAATACTCTTCACCTATTACTCCTCAACAGAATGGGATTGTTGAGAGGAAGAACAGAACTATCCAAGAATCAGCAAGAGCTATGATCCATGCTAAAAAGTTACCATTGTACTTCTGGGATGAAGCTATGAACACAACTTGTTACATTCATAATAGAGTCACTCTAAGGAAAGGAACCTTGTCCACAATCTATGAAGTATGGAAGGGCAGAAAACCCACAGTTAAGTACTTCCATGTGTTTGGAAGTAACTGCTATATTCTGGCTGATAGGGAGCAAAGAAGAAAAATGGATCCTAAAAGTGATGAAGGGATTTTTCTTGGATACTCTATAAACAGCAGAGCCTATAGAGTATTTAACTCTAGAACCAAAGTTATCATGGAGTCCATAAATGTGATAATTGATGATGCCCCTGCAGATGTTACAGATGATGTTGGAACATCTGCTGACAGTCAGACTGAAGCTGAATTAAAGAGTGATCATCATGACTTCACTCAAACTGAAGCAAGGACAGAACAATCCAGTAAACCTCCCTCCATCAGAATTCAGAAGGATCATCCCAAAGATTTAATAATTGGTGATCCCAACAGAGGTGTAAGCACTAGATCAAGAGAGGTGATTTTAGGTTCTTGTTTTGTCTCAAAAATAGAACCTAAAAACATCAAGGAAGCTCTTACTGATGAGTACTGGATTTGTGCTATGCAAGATGAATTAGGTCAATTCACAAGGAATGAAGTGTGGGATCTTGTTCCTAGACCTGATGACATAAATGTGATTGGCACTAAATGGGTGTATAAGAACAAGTCAAATGAGCAGGGAGTTGTTACAAAGAACAAAGCTAGACTTGTAGCTCAAGGATACACACAAATTGAGGGAGTAGACTTTGATGAAACCTTTGCACCAGTAGCAAGGCTTGAATCAATCAGACTACTTTTGGGAATTGCTTGTATCTTGAAGTTCAAGCTATTTCAAATGGATGTGAAAAGTGCCTTTCTAAATGGATATCTTAATGAAGAGGTATATGTAGAACAACCTAAGGGATTTGTTGATCCAAGCTGTCCAAATCATGTGTACAAACTAAGGAAGGCTCTTTATGGACTGAAGCAAGCTCCAAGAGCATGGTATGAAAGGCTGACTACTTTTCTTATCAAGCAAGGGTATAGGAAAGGTGGAATAGACAAAACATTGTTTGTTAAAGATGAAGAAGGAAATGTCATGATTGCTCAAATATATGTAGATGGCATTGTTTTTGGTGGGATGTCAGACAGGATGGTTAAACATTTTGTCACTCAAATGGAATCTGAATTTGAGATGAGCCTAGTAGGAGAATTAACCTACTTTCTTGGACTACAAATAAAGCAAATGGAGGACTCTATGTTCATTTCCCAAAGCAAGTATGCTAAGAACATTGTCAAGAAATTTGGAATGGACAATGCTACTCATAAGAGAACTCCTGCCCCCACACACTTAAAGCTGACTAAAGATGACAAGGGTGAGAATGTAGACCAAAGCCTATACAGAAGTATGATTGGAAGCTTATTATATCTGACTGCTAGCAGACTAGACATAGCCTTTGCAGTAGGTGTATGTGCAAGATATCAAGCTGATCCAAAAGTTAGTCATCTAAACCAAGTCAAGAGAATTCTTAAATATGTCAATGGTACTTGTGACTATGGCATAATGTACTTTCATGGATGCAAACCAATTCTCACAGGCTTCTGTGATGCTGATTGGGATGGAAGTGCTGATGACAGAAAAAGCACATTAGGAGGATGCTTCTTTCTAGGAAACAATTTGATTTCTTGGTTCAGTAAGAAACAAAATTGTGTATCCTTATCTACTGCTGAAGCTGAATATATTGCAGCTGGAAGTAGTTGTTCACAGTTGGTTTGGATGAAGCAAATGCTCACTGAGTACAATGTCCCACAAGATGTCATGACATTGTACTGTGACAACTTAAGTGCTATTAACATATCAAAGAATCCTATTCAACATAGCAGGACCAATCATATTGATATCAGGCATCATTTCATCAGAGATCTTGTGGAAGAGAAAGTGATCTCATTGGAACATGTAGCTACAAATCTGCAATTGGCTGATATATTTACTAAAGCTTTGGATGCTACCCAATTTGAAAACCTAAGGGGTAAATTGGGAATCTGTTTATGTGAAATATAACAGTTATGGAGATGTGCCAACATGTCATATGACATCGTGTGGCATGATCACCAGATGGCAACACCAGTCTGGTCAATGACTCTGGGTATTCCACTCCTAAAATTTCTCTAAGTAACGGCTACTTATAAAAATATCAGCTTGTTCTCAGCTATCCATCTTCTCAAAACGAATTACATTCTCTAAATGCTTCTTCAGAACTCATCAAAATCACTCAAACCTAAACTCTTCATCCACCTCTTTCGAAAATGTCTCAACATCAAAACCCTAATCTCTCTGAAGAAATTCTCAACCAAGAAGATGTGGTGCATGCAACCCCCATCTCTGTAGTACCTATGGATTCAACTCCAATAGATGAAATCAGAGGAAGTGTTCCTCTTGCTCAAAAGCCAAGAACCCCTACTGTAAGAAGGGCAAAGGAACCTGTATTCAGCAAAGCCAAAGGCATGCCTTCATCCTCAAACACTACTCCAAAAGCTTCTGAATATGTGGATAATTCTATAAAGGAACTGGTGAACAGGATTTTGTCTGAGCAAAGAGTTGTGAGTGGCATATCTATCCCTCTGAACACCATGCCAGCTCCACAAGAAGAACAACAAAATCAGGCTGAAAAGGACACTCCTGCTCAACAGGATGTCCCAATAGATGTTGAAACATCTGAGGACCAGCAGAAGGCCTCCACTAATGATGCTGATGAAACATCTGAGGACCAGCAAAAGGCCTCCACTGATGGTGATGATGAAACATCTGAGGTCCAGCACAAGGCCTCCACTGAAGATCAAGCCTCTGTTGATCCACCTGCTGAAGAGGAGACTGCTCAACCTCCTTCTACTGTAAACATAGAGCATGATTCTGACACATAAATCATTGCTTCTGTAAACCCTAGCATAGCCAAAAGGCTTAGGACTAGGAAGGAAAAGAAGAATGCAGGACATGCAACCCCTGAGAAGAAGCAACCTACACCAAAGAAGGATAAAGCTAAAGTTGCTTTTGGTCCTACCAAACAATGGAGCAAGGTGCAAACACAGAAGAGGAAAGCTGTCACCCCTCCAAATTCAGATGTTGAAGAGGATGTCCCAACATCCCCACCAAAGAAGAAACCAACACCCTCAAGGTCATCAACTGCTGTTCCAGAAGCTCCTCTGGACAACATCTCTTTTCATCATGTGTCAAGTGTGAACAGATGGAAGTTTGTCTATCAAAGAAGGGTAGCACTTGAAAGAGAGCTAAGCAGTAATGCACTTGAGTGCACTGAGGTAATTGATCTCATTTCTTCTGCTGACCTATTCAAAACTGTATCAAATTTCTCTCCTTGTTATGAGCTGCTAGTCAAGGAATTCATTGTAAATCTTCAAGAAGATTGTGCTGATGGTAAGTCTGCTGACTTCAGAAAGGTATATGTAAGAGGGAGATGTGTGGAATTCTCTCCTAGGGTTATCAACCACTACCTTGGAAGAGAATTTGATGGTCCAAATGAGTTAGGGAAGACTGATAACCAGGTTTGCAAGGTTATCACTGCTAATCAGGTCAAGACTTGGCCAGTCAAGGGGAAGCTTTCTGTTAGCCTGCTGACAAGGAAGTATGCCATGCTGCATATGATTGGCACTGCAAACTGGGTCCCTACCAACCATACATCCTCAATAGCAACTGGATTGGGCAGGTTTATATATGTTGTGGGCACCCAAACAAAGCTGGATTTTGGGGCTTATATTTTTGAGCAGACATTGAAGCATGCTGGATCATCTGCAACAAAGCTGCCAATTGCCTTCCCTTCCTTGCTGTGTGGAATTATGCTCAGTCAATATCCAGGTATCCTCACTGAGAAGGACTCCATTTGCAAAAGAGAAAGCCCTCTGACCTTCCACTACAAGCTGTTCTTGAGTCATCATGCAGCTGATGTTGAAGCTCCCTCTGGGACATCTGCTTGTCCTTCAAAGGAAAAGTCTCCAATCTCCAAAGCTGCTTTAATTGCTGAACTGAAGAACACATGCAAAGAGCTGGATGCCAGGAAGCAGAAGCTTGAGGATATTATCCAAAGGCTGGAGATTGAAGAGAATGCTCAGAAAGCTGCTGCTTCTGATGAAGAGACTGAAGAAGAGGAAGACACTGAATATGAGGAGTCTGAGTGAAACTTGTTGTGAGGAATATGTAATGTCTGATTCTGCATTGTAATTTTGAATTAGTAACTTTGGCCCCAATTTATGTCTAACAAGGGGGAGAACTAAACAACAACAACAATGTATGATGCTGATTACTGATTAATGAAAAACTTCTGTTTGCTTCTGAACTAAAGCTGTGATTTTAGTGAAAAATTTCTGTTGCAACAAGTCTGAACACATGTATGTTTGAGGGGGAGTAAACTCACACATAACTCAACAGAAAAGAACTGCTGTACTCTGATAAAAGAAACTTTGCTGCACTCTGATAACCAGAAAAGTATGTTAGCCAAAAATTAGCCAAAAGGGAAGTTTGTAGATGTTTAGAATTGGCAGAATTTTTGACCAACAAGAAGTGTTGAATTTAGTTCAGGATGTCACATCAGATGTTGGGACATTATCAAACAGAGTATAAGTAAATGAACTTAATTCAGGATGTCACACCAGATGTTGGGACATTATCAAACAAAGTATAAGTAAATGAACTTAATTCAGGATGTCACACCAGATGTTGGGACATTGTATCAGGTAATGAAGTAAGTTCAGTTTACAGGATGTCACATCAGATGTTGTGACATTGTATCAGTAAATGAAGTAAGTTCAAGTTTTTTAGGATGTCACACCAGATGTTGTGACATCTCAAACCTTCTACCAGAATTAATTAATAACTAACAGAACTGAGTGAATTCAGGGAAGTTATCTGGAATTAATTATGGATGGATTAAAACAGAAGAAGGCGCATCTGTAGGGAGTTTTGTTATGTGACTTCAGCATAATCAGAAGAACTGAATCACCTAGAATCTAGGAAGTAACAAACCCTAATTCAAGGTAGTGGCAGCATGCGTATCAGGATTGGATAAACCTACAGAAAGCCCAAAATCCAAACACCTATTTAAGCAACAGAAACTCTCAAAATAGAGCACGAAATTAAGAAGACCAAATAAAGTGTTTTGTGTTTTAATAGCAGGTTGTTTTATGTGTACCACTTTATGAGCTTTTAAGCAAAAGTGTATTTGTGTCTTGATTTAAACTGTGAAGTAAGATCAAGCTGTTGTGTTTGAAGTATGACTTCAATTTTATTAAACTTGTAAACATATCACTGTGTGATTGAGGGGGAGTGAGTTGGTACTCATATCTAAGTTGTGTCTTAGGTAGAAATTGCATTGGGTAGATATTAAGTGAAAGATTAAACTGGGTGGTTTAAGTCTAGAATTAATATTACTTATATTGGATTTCCTTCCTGGCTTGGTAGCCTCCAGATGTAAGTGTGGTTATACACTGAACTGGGTTAACAAATTCCTGTGTTGTTTAATTTTCCTGCACTTTAAGTTTTAGTTAAGTCTTCAAGTGTTTAAACATCTCATTCGACATCTAGTACCTGATCACAGAATTTCACTTCCACTACTAGCAAAGAAATGGCCCTGCTGAGGACATCTTCAGCAAGGCAGAAAAGGAGGGAGGAAAAAGGGTCTCCCTGCCTGACCCCTCTTTTGCAACCGAAGTAGCCAGACTCTGATCCATTAATAGAGATGGAAAGTTTAACTGAATAAAGTAGGGCCTAAACCTAGGAACAAAACTTCTCTGAGAAACCAAACTTTCATAAAAGTTGCAACAAAAAATATCAATCAAGAGTGTCAAAAGCTTTTTTGATGTCTACTTTAACTGTAATGTTTCCTCTAAAGGATTTAATGTGCAACATATTGATGGCTTCTGATGTATGACAAATGCAGTCTGCAATAGATCTCCATTTGATGAACCCTCGTTGTTCAGGGGAAACGAGAAAAGGCATGGATCAAAGAGAGTATGTCAGCCATGACTTTGGAAAGAATTTTAACCTTGAAATTAGTTAGTGCAATTGGTCTGAATTAATCCATAAGGGTGTCATCAGGACACTTAGGGATTAATACAATTGAGTTAGCATTCTAGTTAGGAAGGATCCAATTTGATGTGAAAACAACAAAACTGCACTAATTACATCAAATTTGATAATGTCCCAATATTTATGGAAAAAGAATCGTCCAAACTCATCTGGTGGTCCAAGAGAGGCATCTTGGTTGCATATACCGCTTTTTGGATTTCCTCGTGGCTAGGAAAGATGGTAAGCAAGGCATTAGTTTGGTCAGAAATCAAGGTTGGAATGACCTCTTCCACCAAACCACTATCCACACAAGAACTGTCTTTTGTAAATAGTTGTTCAAAATGGTTAGTAAAAATTCTTGAAATGTTCTCATGATCTGAGTAGAGTTCACCCCCTTGCTGAATAATACTTATTAGCTTGGTACAATGTCTAATTTTAGCCATCCTATGAAAATAAGTGGTGTTCCTATCTCCGTCTGTGTGCTATTTTACTTTGGATTTTTCCTGCCAGAATATATCCTCAATCTTAGAGCAAATTCTAGATTGATTTGAGCAATTTTTTCCTTGGCTAATAAAGCTTCACTTTCTCCCTGCCTTTGTAACTGAGCTTGAATATCTCCAAGCCTACAAGAATCTTTCTTAGGTTATCATGAACATTACCAAATATATATTTGCTCCAATCCGTTAGAGTCTTTTTTGAGAAGTTTGAGCTTTTGTGACAAAATGAACATGGGGCAGCCATAAAGTAGTATTCCAGCAGGATTTGATATTATCAATGCAATCAAGATGTTTTAACCACATCTTTTAAAATTTGAATGAAGAGGCCTTGTTGATATTTTGATGACAGAAGATAAAAAGATATGATGATGAACATATTTGTGTCTAACTATAGTAGAACACGAAAAACTATTCATATTCAATCATTCTTGGTCGCCAATTTTTTTTCAATGTTTATTGAAATATACCGTTAGCGTAAAATATTTTACACTGCCATTCAATCGATGTGAATTCTTTTCACACGTATGGAAAGTGAGAGAGAGAGAGAAAAGTGGAAGGATCACTTATTAAAATAGTTAATTATAATATATTATTTTATTTTTAATTTATATACTTATATATTAAAATAATTAATTTTAATTAAATGACAATGTAAAATTTTTACATTCACAATGTATTCTAATTAATATTTTTTTAAATATATGAAAAAATTCAAAACAAGTTATGGTAAAAAAACATAGGAGAAATGTAATGATAATGACTTCATATAATTGAAAAACTAATAATTAATATTATAATATTTTTATATAAATATATATGAAACACATGGTTATGCTTAAATTTATTTCCCTAAATAATACAAGAATAAAAATAATTTAAAAATATATTAAGAGTAAAAGAAAACCGTAAAAAAAAGTGGGGCCGTTTTGTAGAAGAGAAGTTCCAAGAACGCGGAAGGTAAAGACAAAAGCAGGAGATGAAATCCAGAATTAAGGCACTGGAGTACAGGTTCTTACAACACCGTATTTCTGACACGCTAATTAACCTCTTTATTACTCTATCATCTATTCCGTTTTTTCTTTTTATTTTCCAACTCCAACTACAATATATTAATATTTATATATATTAAAAATAACGTCACAGACGCCGACGACCAACCAAACCAAGCAGCTCATATTCTCTGTCTCTCTCTCATCAACCTTCTTCAACTTTTATGCTTACTATTTCTACCCTTAGATCCTGCTTCTACTTTTCTCTTTCACTCCTGCTTTTTTCTCTGTGAGCTCCATTTTCCTTAACAATGCGCGCTTCTTTTCTTTTTTTCTTTTTTCTTTTTTTCTTTTTTCTTTTTTTTATTTCAATCTTCTTGTTTTTGTTCTTGTTATGTCTCAGTTCTTAGTATTCATGGTTTAAGATACCATCTTGTTCGCTTATTTATTAATTATTCTCAATTTTCAACTTCTCTGAGGTTATTTTATTGTCGGTGATTAATGTTTCTTTACTTGGATTGGATCTGATTAAGCTACTACGTTATTATCAACTTTTATTTTACATTTTTTTATTACTTTTTCTTCTATTTTTAGATAAACATAACATTGTTTCATTTTGGGATAACCAATGTTTTTTTTTTTGTTAGAATTTTGGATTTGTGGAAGGAAAAAAAAACATGTCTGGTGGAACGCAGAATAGTTTGAGAAAAGCACTTGGAGCTCTTAAGGATACCACAACAGTTTCATTGGCTAAAGTCAACAGTGGTTACAAGGTACAGTAAGAATCTCTCTATGATTGGATGAATTGGCGGTGAGTTATGGGATTGATTTTGTTGAAACGCTTAAAGTGTCAATTTTGACGAATCATGTGGCCTGTTGTGATTTCCATGTACTTATTGGCTACTGTTAATCCAAACATGTACTATGTTGAATGGGATCATGTTTTCAACTTGGTTTACTGTTTTTTTAGGAGTTGGACATTGCTATAGTTAGAGCTACAAATCATGTTGAACGGCCAGCTAAGGAAAAACACATTCGAGGTTTGTGTTCGCTACCTCTCTTTATGATTTCCTATGTATTGTTTCCTTTTTGGGACGTAATTCTGTCGGGGTTTATAGTTTATACCAAATCGCACCCTCCCTATGGGGATTTGTTTGTCACGTGTTTTGAACCAAAGACATCGCGCTTATTCGCTCGCTGCAACTTGGATGCGATTTATGGTTGTTTGTACATCAAATAATTGCTGTGATCTGTGTGTATCACACTATCACTTACTTTATGTTTATACTATTTGTTGCATATTTGTAGACTTTATGTTTAATTTGAAGTTGAATTGTTTCCGTGATCTCTTTTGCAGCTATATTTTCAGCAATCTCAGCTACCAGACCTAGGGCTGATGTTGCCTATTGCATCCACGCTCTTGCCAGACGATTATCAAAGACTCATAACTGGGCTGTACGTGTGCACCGTGACTTACATTTTATCCTTTTTCTATATGGAATAAAAGTCTCCAATGTATTCATTCAATGGCCGGGAATATGTAATCAAGTTTTTATGAATTATTACATATTATCAATGATGTCAAATACCGGTGCTATAGCGTAGCCGAATTTGAACAAATCGTTGATGTTCTGTGATGCACTATTTAGTACAAGGTGTTGTCAATTAGTGGCTGTAGCGGCGCTATTGCATTGAAATGTAGTAGAATTCCATTTTCTGCGATCCGCAATTGACTACGCCGATACTTGTCTGTTTGACTATATTTCAACGACCTCGCAGCTGAAGATTCTGGCTTGAATGAACATCACATGTTACCTTAAAGCCAAATAGAAAAGGGAAAAAATGAATATCTAGATAACATTTAAACGAAAAATCTGCTGAGACATGTTTTTCATGACTTTCTTTATCTGTTTATTCATCACCCTGTAAGTGTTGTGCCTAGCCTTGTTAAAATACTAAGAAACATGAACTTTCTATCGTTCTGAAACTGCAATATTTATATGGCACTTTCCGCACTTATCTTCTATTTTTTCAGTCACCTTTACGATTTCTGTAGTTCTCACGTAATTCAATACTGAGCACGTTTTTGCGAATGTGTTTGTGTCGTTTTATTTAGTTTTTTGACAAGTGGCTTTATCTATAGGTTGCATTGAAAACTTTAATCGTCATTCACCGTGCTCTGAGGGAGGTGGATCCCACATTTCACGAAGAACTCATTAATTATGGAAGAAGTAGAAGTCATATGCTCAACATGGCTCATTTTAAAGATGACTCCAGTCCAAATGGTGTTTATCTTTATCCTAATCATTGATCGTATTATAAATTTAATAATTATCTTAATTGACTTTGCATTTTCATTTGTTGTTTCGATGCTCAGCATGGGATTATTCTGCATGGGTTCGCACTTATGCATTATTTTTGGAGGAACGGTTGGAATGTTTTCGTGTGTTGAAGTATGACATTGAGGCAGATCGTCCTGTAAGATATTTTCTTCTTCTTTTCTAGTATGCTTTTTGAATAAGGAAAGTTTAACAATTGTGAACATTGTCACAGAGGACCAAAGATTTGGATACTGCAGAATTGCTAGAGCACTTGCCAGCTTTACAACAACTTCTCTATCGAGTCGTTAGTTGCCAGGTGAGCTTTTAATCCAATTGCTTTGATTTTAATGAACATATTTTATAATGCCAGCGGTATTATTATCGTACCAATTGTTTTGTAAATTTTCTATGTTGCAGCCACAAGGGGCAGCTGTACATAATTTTGTAATTCAGTTAGCACTCTCATTGGTATGTCAATTGTTTAACCGTACTTCATTTTTTCGCTTGTTTTTGCTTTCATCACCTCTCTGAACATATGCCTTATATTGCGAACAGGTTGCTTCAGAAAGCATTAAAATTTATCAAGCTATTAGTGATGGAACTGTTAATATGATTGATAAGGTATATTTTCTTCATGAGTATGAAGCTTAATGCAACCTCCTCTGTATTTACGAGACTATTGTGATTGTGACAGTTTTTCGAGATGCAACGTGAGGACGCTCTGAAAGCTCTTGATATATACAGAAGGGTTGGGTTGCAGGTATTTCTTATGACAATTTTTTTGTTCTATTAATCAATTCGTTCATGTATCCAGAAAGTTATGTTTAAACATGCTTTACATGAGTTCAGGCCGAGAGATTGTCGGAGTTTTATGAAATATGCCGCAATCTTGATATTGGACGCGGCGAGAAGTTTATTAAAGTTGAGCAGGTTGGTTAGATCTTATACCATACTTGTTTTTGCCAAGTTTTTTTCAATTTTTTTGAAGAAATATAATACTAAATGAACTGATTGATGATATTGAAGCCCCCATCATCGTTTATGCAAGCCATGGAAGACTATGTGAGAGATGCTCCACAGGGAGTAATAGTTCGCAAGGATCAGGTATATTATATGAACATCAGTAACTATTTTATGTTGTAATCTTTGTAGCTTTATGTATGAAGTGCGAGTGTGTTAACTTTAAAACTTTTTTTCTATCTTGATGAAGCCATTATTCATATTTCCTACGCTTTAAAAACTTATACTAACCGGTGCTTCTATATTTGTTTGACAGTCTATTGACAACAAAATTGCCGCTCCAAAAGAAGTTTTGGCTATTGAATATAAAAAGGAACCAGAAGTGCAGGAGGAACGTTCAGTCTCTCCCCCTCCACAGCCTGAACCTGTGAAAGTGGAAACACCACCAGTACAACCACCACCTGATCTTTTGGTAATTGCTGCATTTTTTTGTTTACCGTGTTTTTGGTAGTTATGGTTGCTTTATCTATAACATGGTTGCTTTTACTTGCGCTGAAGTTTTTTCTCTCGTTTTGATTTGATTATTAGAATATGGAGGATACTGTTCCAGCTGCTGCAGAGTTGGATGAGAAGAATGCCTTGGCTTTAGCCATCGTTCCCGTCGGTAATTTGTTACATTTCGACTACTTTTTCTTAAGATATCAGAGGATAATAATCATGTGAAATGAACTATGCTCCAGCATCGCATTCCTATTTCTGTATTGTGTTGGATATTGATATTAGATACGATGTTTTGACCACAATTCATAAAATGTTTTGTTAATGGTGGTTTCAGCTGATCAACAACCTTCTACTGTTTTAAATCATGCAAATGGAACCACTGGTTGGGAATTGGCACTTGTTACGGCTCCTAGTTCGAATGAGAGTGCTACAGCAGCTAGCAAATTGGTATGCTTTTTTCTTCAATCTTCCCTTGGCCCCTTTTTAAATCTGTCGCTCAATTTGTATATGCTTTACGTTTCTGTTAATAAGCGTGATTACCTGTTCGGTATTCAGGCTGGAGGTTTGGACCTGCTTACACTAGACAGCCTATACGACGACGCACTCAGAAGAAACAACCAAAACGTTAGCTATAATCCATGGGAGCAAGCACCAGCGGGAGGCATGATGCAACCTGCAATGCACGATCCGTTTTTCGCCTCTAATAGAATGGCTGCTCCACCTTCAGTTCAAATGGCAGCTATGTCCAACCAGCAACAATCTTTCATGTATCAACAACAACAGCAAATGATGATGATGCCTCCTCAACAACCATCTGGAAATCCTTTTGGAAATCCTTATGGAGCCGCAGTTCATCCTTATGGCTCAGGTATGCCAGTTCAATCATACAATCCATATACAGGCCTCATCTAAACATATTTTGTGGACAACAAATCCGTGAAAAACACATACTCTCCGTGTTTGCGAAGAATGGACAAATTTGTATCATAGATTCCGTGTGTGGCGTAGATAGCTAGAGTGAAATTCTTTATGAATAAATATATCAGAAGAGGGTTTTGGCTATATGATTTTTTATGTACAAGGTAATTGTTTATCAGACTTAGAATTTGTTTTATCCTTAATGATTGGTTACTGAAAATAGTTCTTGATGAATTGGGATGTATTGTTTTCGGTTTCCATTTCATGTATATGGTGGGAAGTATATTCATTGTGTTTTTCACACCAACATTTTTTCCGATGAAAATATGTCAGGTATGAGAACTGAGTGAATTTGGTGTAAGGAACAATTTTTCATTCATTACTTTGTGTAAAGTTATATATTCTGTAAGATGTTTCTACTTTCTTCGAAGTTTTAATTTTTAGCCTCTTTCTTTTTAGAAGTAAGACATGTTTTTCAATCAGAATTTGCAAAGTCAAATAAAGACAAGTTAATATTAGAGGAATAGAACAAAAATTTTGCAGGAAATATTTTGAATATTGGAGGATGCAAGCGACAGCCTTATAATGATGCACTTGGATTAGTAGAAACAATTTCGCTTAGTTTTTGTACACAAATGCTATATCAGGTTGAGTTGTAGTTAAATAAAGTTTAATAAACTATGAATCAAAACAGTGAATATTTAAGGATGAAAAATGTCTTGGGAAGAACCAAAATAATTTACAGTATTCCTCCGTTTTTTTAAGTGTCACATTTTAGGAAAATTTTGTTTTTTTTTTAAATGCCATTTCAAAATTTAACAATTGTGTGGGAGAATCTCTTAGATAAGGTCTTTCTCAAATCTCTAACTAGTTGATTATGTGGGAGAATCTCTTATACATGGAAGCTTTTCATTGTGTTTCATACAGAAAGCTTATACTCCTCTATCAAAGTATTAATTTTAGATTGCTTTACATCTTCAATTCCCTAATTGAGAATCAGAAGTGCATACCACATTGTTTGAGATGTTTTACAACGTGAAATAAAAAAATATACATATGCATTCAAGGCGGATATCAATATATTTTTAGATTGTAAGACGTTTTTTTTAGTTTCATCGTCATTGCAGTCTCTGGGGACTTTATTAACCACATGTCATTAAAGGATGTCTTTGGAAAAAATGGACTGTCCTAGATAGAACCCAACACATTTTATCTACATTCACTCTTTTCAATGTAATTTTCTCGAATATCAGAGCTCTATCGTATGCACACTTTGCATAGTTATTTCAATATGTTCCCTTGCTACCTGTAAGAACAATGATATTTATTTATTTACCTTTTTCTTATCGATGTTTTCTTTGTGCACGATATAATTTGTTTAATATTCTTTATGGTTTTTCTAATTTATTATATGGGTCGTTCTCGACTCGGTTTTTGAGCTTTAAGACAACTTGCGGTTCTTGCTCTTTTCGTGATTGAATTTGATTATTTTAGTAAGTAGGGGCTTGCACCATTAATGCTATCCTCTTTGGGTCCTTCTTGAACGGAAGTTGGCAGGATCATTGAAGTTTGTTGTAGCCTGTATCTATGGTGATATTCGACATGTTCGCTGAAGTTTTTGGTCCTGATTGACATGAGTCAAAGTAACTATCAAGATTAGTCGTTACTCGTTCCGATCGAGGGTGATTGTCGATAGTCTTTAGCTTCACTAGGAACCATCTCTGGCCAATTGCGGGGTTTCTTCCCTGCCCCAAACTTTTGTCCTGGGAGCTGACGTCTCTAGGGTTCCACCACCTACGCTTATGGAGTGGCTAGTTTCTAAAAGAGGATGCGTCACCCGTGCTTCAAACGCGTTCCGCCTAGTGAGATTTGTTTCATAAACATAGTTTATGTCATATTGTCGAGGATTATAATAGTATTGGTAAGTACAATATTTCTTTTAGGCAAAAGATTTATTTATTTAGCTTTGAAAAATCTTGAAAGATACTTATTTTATTCGTCTGGGGCATTGACACATTTTATTGGACAATCGATCTTAGGAAGTCTGGATCCAGCCGTCTAACAACTTATTTTATCTTTGAAATGATATGAGTTTTAGCATACCATAATGTTCTACTTATCTCTTCTCTGCAAGCCTTATCCACCATCTTTTGGCATGTTGCGTCTACGTTCTCCGATTTAAAGGGTATTCCATTGTATTGGTAGTTGACTTACCTGATGATGAATGCCATTTCCTTTATATTAGGTCTGAACCTACAAATCCAACTGTACCCAGAGTAAACGTCAATGAATGTTAACAATTTGTGCCCGACTGATTGGTTACAAATTTGGTTAGGTTGGACGATGGATCAAAGTCTTTCGAACATACTCGGTCGAGGTCAGTACAATTGACATATCTATTATGACTATACAACATATGCACATTGACTTAGTTTTATGATGATGGTGCAACAAAAATTGCATCGTTTCATTTTTGCTTTTGAGAAAGACACTAACCAAATAAAAGAATTAAGAACATATCATTTTGTTTTTGAATGACGGTTAATTATAAGTGTTTTATTTTATTTTATGTCCAATAATAAAAAAGAAATTGGACATAAAATCTACCTTGTACTTTACTTAAAATCTAAAAAAAAAGTCCAATAATTAACAAACATTTTTAATGTACACAAAGTTAATTATTTTATGAGCATTGTTATTCTTATATCTATTTTGTACATCAAATGTTTATAGTATATACTCTTCACCGTATTTATATGGTGAATAGTGTTTTTTTAAATAAAATAATATTTTTCATGAACAATACACGTGAATAATAACATGAACAGTGACATGAACAATGTCCGTGAATAACAATATCCGTGAATAACATCCATGAACAATAACTTTAAAGTAGTGATATAAAATTAGTTAATGCAGGGTAAAAACTTGATTAATGTAATAATGAAGTTGATTAATAAATATCCAAATATTAAAAATAATTTTTAGCCGTCACCAAAGTTAGTCAATACAGGGTAAAACTTGATTATGTAATAATGAAGTTGATTAATAAACGTGTAGATATTTAAAATAATTTTGAACAATCACTAAAATTGGTTAATGCATAGTAGAAACTTTAATTTAATATATATATATATATATATATATATATATATATATATATATATATATATATATATATATATATATATATATATATTATAATATTGGTTAATTATATATTTTAATATCTATACACTTTAATTTAATAATAAACTTTAATTTAATAATAATAGTAATAATAATAATTTTTATATTTAAAAACAAATTATTATTATAATATTTCAAATATATTTATATAATTATAGATATTAATATATATCAATTTAAATATAAAATAGGTATTATTATATAATTAAATTCATTTATTTGAAAACAGGAAAAAAAATTAATGATAAAAAATTAGAAATGTATTGGATTCGGTGTAAGTGTAGTTTATTTTATTGATAAGAGTGACCAAACATTTTACATAAAATTAATTATTTTATTGATAAGAGTGAAAGGGTGAGCATAATTTAATTTCTTATGTGAAGCTTAAACAAAGTTTTTTTTTTTGTTGATAAAAAAGCTTAAACAAAGTTAGTTAAGCTAAGGTTGAGTTGTTTATATTTATTGGGAAAAAAAGTTTCCGTTCTCTATCTCTCTCACCGAGTCTTCCGTCTCCCCCAACTTCTTTCTCCGCATATTTCGAAAACCCTTTCCTTCTTTCTCTTATTCAAATTCAACCATTCACCGGAAAAAGTAGCATATATTCTTCAATTCAAATAAAAAAACAAAATTAGCAATTTTATTTACTTTTAAAAACTAAAAAGAAAAAAAATGTCTTGGCTCTTCAAGTCTAACCACCCTAACCCAGAATCTTCTAATCTTCATCCCGCCGTCACTAATTCGGCTCCGCCGCCGCTCTCCACCGCCGTCGATCACGGAGTCAAGGATGACCTATCAATAATTTTCCGCGGCGTCGCCAACTTCCTCGCTCCACCTCCTTCATCTCCTTCTTCTTCTGCCCCCTCTTCCTCCGTTGAGTCTACCGCACCGCCTTCGAAAACTCTCACTGGAATCCGGAACGATCTCGTGGAGATCGGAGGAAGTTTCAGAAGCTCACTCTCACTTCTCTCCCCGAGAAAAGCTGTTACCGGAATCTCCAAGTTAGCTTCTCAATTGTTGAAGTCCGAGCATGATCATGAAGAGGTTGACGGTGGCGCTGTGCCTGGAGCGACGGAGGATGTTGTTCGTTTTGTGAGGGAAATTTCTACTCGGCCGGAGTGTTGGACTGAATTCCCCTTTCCACTCCATAATGGTACTTCAACTTTGCATCCTTATTCTTTGATATTTGTTCTGATATTCTAATCTGATTATGAAAAAGATTGTGATTGTTTTTAATTGCTGATTTTTTTAAGCTGAGTTATTTCTTTATGCAGAAATATGAAATTGATATTGATTATTGAATTTGTTCAAATGTAACTGATGATTTAAGCTAGTGAAAACGATGAATGCTAGGTTGTAAAATGTGCTTTCAGAGTTTGGTGAAGTGATAAATTGGTTTGTATATGAAATCATTTTGTGCCAATAATGGTAGGCTTATCTGGTAAACATAAAGCAATGTGAACAAAAAGGTATTGAGTTCAATTGCTTGAAGATAAAGCAACGTTAAAAAATGACTCTTGAGTTTAGTTCCTTATAGAAAAAGCAATGTTAACAAAAAGGTCTTGAGTTCAATTCCTACATGTAATTATTCATCGGTGGTAGGTAATCTATTAGTGCACCATGCCCCTAGAGCAGGGCAACAACCTCCCCTCAGTGAAATTTTTCTTGCACCCTTAAAAAAAACTACTTTTTTCTTTTCTTTTTGGATGTGAAGGGTACACTGTATTTTTTTTTTTTCTCTTGGAGGATGCAATCTGTGGCCTATTTTGTTTTTTGTTAACACAGTAGAAGAAAGGGAGCCCCTTAGACAAGTCTTAGGAAAGTTATATTATCCGGGTTGTTGTGCTTGGCATGATAATGGCAGTACATGAGAATGCATGCTTACATGAGTCTATCTGTTGAGAAATATTGTTGGGTCTAACTCACCCTACAAAACTGGTTAGTAGGGTGAGGATTGCTCCCACTTATAAACAAATGTTCAGGCCATATATTGTTCGATGGGAGACTCTTAACGTCTAGGTGGCCCACCAGATCTTAAACAATACTCTTGATACAATGTTGAAAAATGTTGTTGGGCCTAACTCATCCTACAAAACCGGTTAGTAGGATGAGGATTGCCCCCACTTATAAATATATGTTCAGGAGGCCATGTATTCTTCGACGTGGAACTCTTAACGCTATCTAAAGAATAAATGGGATGTCAATTTCATTAAATTTTACCTAGGAGACAACTTTAGTTTATTATTATTATTTTTTTGGCATTTTATTCTTGATTATGCTATGATGCATAGGTACTGGTACCGGTACGTAATACGACATTTAAAAAAAAATTAAGATACGGGTACGTTAATAAGAAATAAAAAATTTCTATAAAATGAATGAGTAAATAATTAAATTGTTAGGCTCATAAAAAACACCACTATAAAAAATTGAAAAAACAAAAAATAATGTTGAGATACAATAAAAAAAAAAAACATAAATATATATTGATATTTGAAAAAACCACAAATTTCATTCAAAATCGAATACCGAGAAAAAATGGAGTACTGTAAGTATGGTACGAGTACTCGGTACGGGTGCGTACCCGGTACTGGTACTTCACCATTTTAGTAGTACCCATACTTTAGAGTGATTATGTATCTTTTTGTTATTTAGCTATTAAGCTCTCGTCCTGGAGGTGTCAGCCTAGTGGTATGAGTTTGACATTCTAACTTCAAGGGACAAAATTCAAATTCAACCTGGGACAGTTGTCAAATGATCTTTAGTGGCACTGTTAAGAATTATATTTTTCTGCTACCCCAATTTTAAGAAAAAAGGCAATTAAGCTCACAACTTCCAAGGTTCATATGCAAGTGCTTATACTATATTGATATTTGAAAAAACCACAAATTTAATTCAAAATCGAATACCGAGAAAAAATGGAGTACTATAAGTATGGTACGAGTACTCGGTACGGGTGCGTACCCGGTATTGGTACTTCGCCATTTTAGAAGTACCCATACTTTAAGAGTGATTATGTATCTTTTTGTTATTTAGCTATTAAGCTCTCGTCCTGGAGGTGTCAGCCTAGTGGTATGAGTTTGACATTCTAACTTCAAGGGACAAAATTCAAATTCAACCCGGGGCAGTTGTCAAATGATCTTTAGTGGCACTGTTAAGAATTATATTTTTCTGCTACCCCAATTTTAAGAAAAAAGGCAATTAAGCTCACAACTCCCAAGGTTCATATGCAAGTGCTTAACAAATTTTAAAAAGACTTAAGCTTCGTCTCACTCATTAAGACATGTTTCATAGATAACTCTTATTATTGTTGCCATATTGTTAATCTTAGATAGCGTCGCGTAGTGCCAGACCCCCAAAATGCTATAGCAGCATAGTGAATAGCGGGATGATCAGCATAGTGGATAGCGGGATGATCGCTATTGTGAGCTTTAAAAACCAAGATAAATGTTTAACATGAATATATAAATATTTAAAATAAGTTTCAACAACATACATAATGCTTTAAAAATAAAAGTTGCAACAACATACATTAGTTTCAACATCACCAGAATATAAGTTCTCATCAAAATCAAACTATAAATGTGTTCAAAATGACTAAATGGTCTTTAGATATCATATTATATATATTAGTGAAATAAAAGGCAAAAATACCAATATTGCCTTATAAAAAACTAAAATTATAATATTGCCCCTTCTTCACAATAGCGGTCTGTAAACCACTACAGAACCGCTATTGTGCCTCCAAAATTATAATATTGCCCCGACTTCCCAAATAGCGGCCGCTATTTCCGCTATCGCAGTTAGTAGTTAGCAGGCCAAAAGCGTAGCGCCGAGGTTCTTTATTGGTATGCTATACCGCTATAGTGTGCTATCAACAATCTAGATTGTTTGTTTACTATCTTGTGTTGTATCCTTAATGCTATTTTGCTGCTATATAATAAAATGCAGTTTTATTTGCCAAATTTTAGTACTTCGGAGTTGCACGTCATTTTTATTTCCAGCACTGTATTCTTGGATATCAACCTCTTAGAATTATGTTAGGGGAAATTTCTATAAATAACAAATGCAATGCTCGTTTCAAATAAATTATTTCCGCTGTGAAGCTAGTTGACACTTCCTGTCAATATAAAGTCCAAAGTGGGTGTGTTTTCTCAACACATACACTTAAAAATATTAAAATAAAATAAATGGTTTTAATTCATGATTCTTTAGATAACATGAATACAATAAAGCAAAAAATGAAGAAAAATGAGTGTTTTTTGCTTTATTGTATTCACCACCCCAATATATAAGATTGGCGGAAATTAATATGGAAATTTGATTTCTTTCTCAGCAGATTGCAGCCTTTCCAATTCTCAAAGAGAACATGCCCTGGCTATAGAACAACTGGTGCCTGAATTTGTTACACTTAGAATGAACCTTTGCAGTTACATGAATGTGGAAAAGTTTTGGATGATCTATTTCTTGTTAATACTTCCAAGACTTAATCAGCATGACTTCGAGTGCCTATCGACCCCAAAGGCAAGCCATGTTTATTCAATATTGTCTTACTTTCAATTGTTTCATATGAATAGCAAGGCCAAGCCTGTGTTAAATACTGAAATTCCTTTGATGTGTATGCAGTCATTAGCTTTTTGAAGTCACATTTTTATGTGAGTTTTATTCATGCATGTCAGTCAGATTCAATCTTTAATACTCTGAAACATGTTTAATGTATTTTCCGTTGTCAGTGTTGTGACTTAGAAAACTTTAAACTATTGTGCGGTTTTATGAACTAGTACACATTCACAATACAATTTGTTGCAGCCAGGAGAAGACAGCAGTGTAAATAAAGTATTGTGGTATGATGTTCAAATAACCTTTGTTATATGCTCTTGATGACAAGTTATGCTTTATTTTATTTTTACATGCTTAATTGAGGGGACCCTCTCTACTATTTTATTCTTTAAATCAGCTTGTGTTGCTGTATCATAGTTCGGCGGCACAAGTTTCTTATGCAGTGTCTGTCCTTGTTTATTTCATGGCATTCTCTCATTATGATTTGGTTATATTAAACTTTGTCAAGTTGTTTGGTCTATTGCACCGAACATTTCTGTAATTGAAGATAATTTTATAGATAATTATGGCTTTTGCTCTATGTTTAGGTGTTTCGATGGAAACATTTTCTAAGGCCTTGTTTGGGATGGGAAGATTTATAATTAGCTTTCACTTGCTTGGGATGGGGTAGTTTCTTAAAACAGTTTTTAAATGTCTGCTATATCATACATATATATGTTTTCTCTCTCTTTATTTTGTTAGATTGTTGAAGCAAGAGATGTTCTCCTACGGAAACTCGAAGAGAGGAACGATACACATGCTGGAGAATGTGAACAATCAGGTATTATGGATACACATCAAGAGGGTAGGGAAGACAGTGGAACAGAAAGTATCACATTTGATCAAAACCAAATATTGACCGACGCTACAAATGCAATAAAGGGTTTAGAAATTGATGCCACGATCAATAGTGAAAAATGGCTGACAGATACAGATATTGATGCTACTTCGATGACTTCCTGTACAAAGCATCAAGAAGACATCTCATTCAGTGACTTGGAGGAATACGGAAGTTATAGCTCTGATAATAAATTATCAAGCCACGGGGAGGTCTTCAGAGGTTCATCACCCGAAGGTTCAAGTGGCTGGGTTCAGCTACAAGAAAACAAGAGAGGTGACCGATCGAAAGCTATCCGTATAAAAGGTAAAGATTCTGAAGATGAATCAAATGACTGGCTCGCTGTTGACGAGTTTCATTAAATAAAAGGTTTGTCTTTACTTGTAAAGGTACTGCATTTTTTTTCTTCCTTTTGGACTGCTCTGTATTTATATTTAGGGGTTGCAAATTCCTATAAATTTAAGCGTTTCTTGGTATAATTATAATTAGAAATTAAGTTTCCTTCACCTGGTCATCACTGATAAGTGATAATGATCTGTCATATCTGTAAAAAAATTTATATTATGATCAGTACTAAACACTTTGCATATTCCACACTGTGTAAATAATTTTCTAAAACATGCTCAAGCCTAGAGTAGTATCATTGATAAATGATTGGAATCCAATAAATAAAAGTATGAATATTCCATTTTTGGTTGACCTAGTATACAATTATTGGTCAAAAAAGTATTGCAAAAAATAAAATGACAGATCATAGCGATGGGAGCTTATTTATCTCCAGCATGAAGTCATCAAAGGACTATGGCATATAAATGCGAGTATAAGGTAAAAGACGAGGGCAAAAATAATCAAAAGTGTCACCCTGCAAAAACAAGAGACAGAAAAACATTAGAATTAGAAATTCAAATAAATAAAAAAGCTCAACCCACAACATCAGAAACTGAACACTTACGTTAGCCTAACATTCATCCACCACATGTTATTCTTATATCGACGAGACTGACTTTTGAATCGAATCGAATTGCTATTCATTGCTGAGGTTTTCTCAACAAGCATTTCCAAACGACCTCCTCTTTCCAACACTTTCTCAATGTTATCAATCATAACGGTTCTCACCTATAGTTATCACACACCACAGATGCTATTATATGGAACATTGCCTTTTGAAATAAACAATCACAAATTGATGAATGCCAAGTTGATTAATCACCTGAGTCATTTCGCCTTTGAGACGGTTTAATCTGTCAGCATTTGGATCAGTAGAGTAATAATCCATCTGTTGGCTAAGAACCCTTGAGAATTCATCATTCATGGTATATGCAGGAGCCGAAACAATTGCGCGTGCATATGTCTTCACAAATCTATTATGAATATCTTCAAGAAACGAAAATGGAATCCTTCCTGCAGAAATTTGAAACACAAGATCCGTTCAAGTGCGAATCAATATTGGTAAAGAGAAAGGAAGAGAGATAGAAGAAATTCAACCGTACTTCCGAATGCTTCTTCAGCCATGCAAAGAACCGTGAGGCCATCAGTTCTCTTGACATGAAAAACATAACGATCATGCGAAAACGAAACATTGCTATCATTGTAATTATCAGTCCCTTGATTAATCTTGTTAAGTATTTGTTTAGCAACCACACTTGCATTGCTTTGAATAGAGCTAAACTCAGCCAAAACAACCTCTCCTCTAGCCACCATTCCATATAATATCCCCATTGATGATCAAATTATGTAACTTTTGGAGTGAAAGATGAGATTTTTTTAAAGTTTAAGGTAAAGGGTTGTTATTTTTGTTGTTGGGTGGAGAGAAGATAAAAAGTGTAACGGAATTGGTTTTGGAGAAGGTGCAACAACAACATGACCAAAACCAAAACGAGGAAGAAGAGAAACACAAAATAACCATTTTGATTAGATATGATGTCCTAAAATGGGATGGTATTGCGTTTGGGGTAAACGACATTTTGGAAATTGAATGGGAAGCTCTACTTTGTACCTTTTTTATGTTTTGTGTGGCGTTTTTGGTGCCATCATAATTGGAGGAAAGATAACAAGGGTTGTTGTTTGTTTGAACAACTTCACTATATAAAGAATTGTAAAAAATAAGGTTAATTGTATTTTAATTAAGTTTGTATACTTCAACTCAACATTTTTATTATAAAAGTTTAAATTCCGTCATTCATTTTTTACAGATGCACGGACTCTACCGACGGACTAGATCCTACATAAGACTTTTCAAATATTTAATTATAGTTGAAAATACTCAATATCTATTATTTGCTAAATATTTAAATAAATTATTATCATCTTATTTTGGTCTCAATGTTAATAATAACTTTATTTAAATAATATGTTTGGATGATGATATTCTTACGTGAAATTATTTTCGCTTCTGCTATTTTCTTAGAAGTCTTTCGAAATTCTAAAAAAAGTCATTCATATTCTACAATTTAAAGTGTGTTCTTAAACTGTCTGGATTTTATAATTCAAACTAAAATTTAAAACGGTGAGAAAAAAAATATAAGTAACTGTATAAAAATCGATAAGAACGTAAATAATTATATTAAAATATCATTTCATTTATAGGTGTAATTAATTGCGAAACCCAACAAATTTAGGAAAATTAATGGTATGAGTGAACGAATCACTTTATTTATTTTTTTAGTATTTCAAACGCTCTCAACTTATCTTAAAGTTTGTATGCAGAAATATATAAGATAATTTAATTTATATTAAATTTTATATAAAATCGATAAAAATTCGAATATACGAAAGATAATATCTAAAATTTTATATAAATAGAATAGACTTTTCGAATATGAAATGCTCTATTTATATGTTAAAGTGACGTTGTTTTAAAAAGTTGCGACCCTTAATGAAACACATTTTTTCAGCAACACTTTTACTAAATGTTACATTATTTCTACAACAACTCTTTTCAAACGTTGTATTATTTTTCCTACAACAACATTTCAAAAGTGTTGCTTATTATGAATGCATTCTGCAACACTTCATGAAACATTGACTGATTTAGAATTCAAAGTACAAACCGCCTATTGCAAAACTTCACAAAATGTTGTATATTTTCAAATTCAAAATACAAATGGCCTATTGCAACACTTCACAAGGGTTGCTTATTTCTGAATTCAAAAATAACTTTTATTTGCATATTTTCTTGTCATTTTGGAACACACCCTTGGTGATTAACTATTATTAATTACAAAACTTTCCCACTTGTTTGTTCTAATAATAACAAGATCAGTTCCAAAAAAGGGAAACAAAGAATATTAATAGAGTTAAGTATCATTCAATTTGAATTTAACTATAGGAAGGACAACACAAATTCTAATTGAAACATTAGGTAGCAACGTTTTGAACTGTTATCCCTTGTGATTTGGCCTGAACTACCTTACACGCACTCTTGAATGAGTTTTCACCTACATCTCTCAACTAACACAATTTATGACCATGTGTTTTTCCTGTTTTTTGAATTTTTTTGCGAGAGAAACTTCAATTCTCACTTTGAGACTAAACCATCTCAAAATTCACACAGATGAAGTTCATATTGTATCTATCTTTCTTGAGTTACATATTCTCGACATTGATCTTCATTAAGAGTTTGAAAACCCAACCCTCAATATTTAATAATCAATATTGTCACATAATGTTTCACAAACATCCAAATCAACAATTTGTTGTTACCCATTGAATATTAGGTTAAGGGTTTCTTAACTCCAGTTTGGATTGCTACCATTGTTGGAACTCTTATTCAACGATTTACGATCCCATACCTCTTGAGGTAATCTTTACTAAATCTTTGGCTAGTGGTTTAGTAAATAGATCAACCAAATTATAACTCGAGCATATACATATGTGAGTGAAATGATTTCATTCTTAATAAATTTTATCACGAAAGAATATGTAAGTTCGATGTGCCTAGACTTTTCATCGTACACTTTTCTCTAGGCTCTAGCTAAAATGGCTTGACTATCACAATGTATCAACACCTTTGAGACATCGTCTTTAGCCAATGGAAATTCTAACAGAAGGTCCCTCAACCATTTAGCTTCTTAACCAGTGAAAACAAGAGCCTCAAACTCCGATTCTATGGTTAAGAGAGTGATACATATTTGTTTCTTCCTCTTCCAAAAAATTGCATCCTATGCTAGTGTAAATAAATGCAGATTTATGATATTCAATACTCAATATTAAACTCTAATTGATATATCCTTCTAATATGCTAGTAACTTACCATAATGGAGTCCAAGATTTTTGATTTTCATAAGATAGCCGAAAATCCTAATGATGGTCTTCTAGTGCTCACCATTCGGTTTGCTAGTAAAATCTACTCATTTTAATAATTATAAATGCTATGTCGGGTATAATACATTGAATCAGATACATTAGACAACCAATTGCACTTGTATATTCCAATTGAGCCACAACTCTTCCATCATTTATTTGAAGTTTAGTACTAGGATCAAATGGAGTGATTACTTCCTTAAAGCGTAAGTGTTTGAACTTATCAAGCATTTTCTTAACATAGTGTGTTTGACTAAAAGTTCATAACCCCCATTATTTCGCTTTACTTTGATCCTTCAAAATGTGTCAACTAGTCCAAGATCATTTATCTAGTTGCTAATGATCAACATGTAATAAACATAGTGAAAAAGGAATATCATAATGTTCTCACACAATTTTGTGTACAAACACTTGGCACAAGAATTAGATGAAAAAGGTTTTTAAATGATCATGCATGATGATGGAAGAAGGTTTTTAGATGAACTAAAAGATGAAGTTTATGGTAATTTAAAGTAGTATAATATGAAGAGAAAATGAGCACCTTAGTTATGTTCATTTGTCTCAAATATTAACTTGAATTTATATATTAAACCTTTTGATCGACTTCATCAATGATGTGCATGACACCTTTGATCTTTTTCTTCTTTGATAATCCATGTCTTCATCAAAATTGAACTAGATATAATATGTATTATTCACTACCTTCCCCTTTTTATGATGAGAAAATATTGTCTCCGCTAAGTTGTGTGTTTCCCCCTTGATTAGTTAATCTTTTATTTATTACCAAAAAGCACGTAACTTTCTGGTTGCTCCATATGAATATCCTCATCGAAGTCTCTATTTAGGAATATTGTTTTGACATCCATTTGATGAACTATAAGGTCATGCAAGGAAGCTAATGCAAACAAAAATATAATTTTCATTGTGCTTGCTTCTAGTACATACGTGTCGAAATAATCAACACCTTACTTTTGTCTAAAAATTTTGGTTAGTGATTTATCCTTATAGCTGATTAGTATACCGGCACTATGATACTTCACTACAAACACCCATTTGCATCCAATGAGTCTTGATCCTTTAGGTAGATCGACAAGTTCCAAAGTGTGGTTTGACCTTATAATATAATCTATTTCTTGTTGGATAACACGGTTGGAACAAAATTGTTCATGTCCCTTAGGTTTTGATGATAAAAAAATACTAAAACAACAATTGGGTATACTAACATTTGTTCAAGTATGAAAGATCATAAGCTTAAATTCAACTATGAATAGATTCCATTTAAATCATTTGTGAAGAAGCAAAGCATCTCAGATTCTGAAAGACCAGAATCTGATGCCTCTGAAGGATCAAACTCTGGATGTGATTCAACCTCTAAAGGTTTAGACTCTAATTATGGTATTCCTGCCTCTAGTGACAACTCAGACCCTGATGATCTCAACTAAAGGATCTATACCTCTGATCCTTACTTTGTACCAAAAGTAGACCAATCTTGTCAAAGCGCTAGAAGTTTAAAGAGAATCAACTAGTGTTTTGTTTTTCAAGGCTCAAGGAATGGTTATATGACCTCTTAAGTATGTTATACCTTATGGTATATACTTAGTACTTTGAAAGATGTTGTGAACTATGCCACAATGTTTATAACCAGATACATCCTCTAACGTCTCTCTTGACATGCTTCTTCACTTAGATAGCTCTTATATTCAACCCTTCTAACGAATTTTTTCTATCTCTATAAAAGGAAGATGAAGATTTGAAAGAAGAAGCTAAACAACGATATATCAGAACAACTTGAACATAACTTTGAGCTATTGTTTATAACAATTATTGCATAAGATATTAAGATTTCTTATCTTTGTATATCTTAGAAATCTTAAGAGTTAAGAACCTTTGTGGTTGTTGTACAACTACTATACTTCTGATTGTATTTCAAAGTATAGTTGTTATCATCACTACTAAATAGTTTGTTTAAAGTAGTGAAAATCTCTTGCAAGGTTACTTGAGCAATAAATTCTCTTGCTTGTGTGCTTGAGCAATGAAGTCTCTTTTTAGTGTGATTGAACAAACGTTTCTTCCTAGGTTGCTTAAACAGAAGTCTCTTTCTGGATTGATTGAGTGAATTGTAATCAATTTCATTATTATAGTGAAAAACTCTTGTTGAGGCAAAGAAACTATACTACTCTCAGTTGAGGAGAGGAACAAGGATCATCTTTATGTGTTGCTCTGCTTATTGTTTCTAATTCTTAATCTTTCGGCTGCTATTATATAAATATGATATCAAACTCTAAACTTGGTTCAAAATCTAAAGTTGCTTTTCAGAAGCGAAACATATTTTTGCATTACATAATTCAATCCCCCTTTTTGTGTATTTTTCTCACCTTCAAACACTATTCCAAAAGGGGGAGTCCCTTGAAGTTATTGCTTCCTTATAAATCTTAGGATCATCTTCCATTTGAAGAATAATAGGAATCTTACGAACAAAAATCTCATTATTTCCTTATACTTGAAGAAATAAGTCGAGAATCGATTTTGTTCGGTCTTAGATCCATAGCCTTTCAGTCTCTCCTGTTTATTCTAAGTTCAAAATATTTTTAACAATCATTGACGAATTTTCAGTTTATGTTTCAACAATCCGTGGAGAACCTTCCGCACGAGGTTCTTCATTTGTGGAAATCTCGAATTATTTATCTTTTGTGATAAGGTTATCAAAATTCCACATCTCAGGATTCAATTATTACATTAGACTCCAAATCAGAGAAAATAATAATTTTAAGGGTTAAATATGTTTTTAGTCCTTATAAATATCTCAATTTTCATTTTTAGTCTCTATTAAAAAAATATGATATTGTAATCCTTACAAAATTATGTTACACGAAGTTTTAGTCCCTCCTGTTAAACGAATGTGTATTTTTAAATGATTATTTTGCAGACATCATTAGAGTGTTATAAAAAATTTCTTGAAACAAAAAACTCAAAATTTGATTTATAAGTCGAGGTTTTCATTACTTTTATCATTATATTTTGAAATTAAAAAAATTCATATTTAATTCTTTTCATTTTAAAAAATTCTAAAACATAGTAAAAAAATATTTTATAGTATTCTAAACATGAATGAAAAAAATTATTCAAAAATTTAAAAATTTAAGGGTAATTAAACAGTTTTCAAAATTTTAGAAAATAAAAAAGACTAAAATTATATTCATACAAAATTTTTAAGGACTAAAATTTCTTATTTTTTAATAAGAACTAAAAATAAAAAATTAAGATATTTATAGAAACCAAAAATATATTTAACCTTAATTTTAAAATATTCGAATTGTTATATTAGACTCCAAATCAAATATGAGTTTCATAAAAACAAGAAGGAACTCATATCTCTTATGATTAAAAAATAATTTGTGGTCATCAATATTCAAGAATAAAATAATGCATTTTAATCCAATGTTAGAAATTAGTATTTTTAATCAAATCTAGATTTAAATATGGTGTCCATTTGAATAAGTGAATGATACGTGGAGAAAGAATCCACAATCATATTTCCAAAACCCTCCTAAGACCTCATTGAATTAAAATGAAAAAAATCCTACATATAAAGTGTGAGAAACTATTTTTCAAAAACATTCTAAAGAAAATTGAACTTTTTTGTGTATTGCCTCATTTGTTGGAGAAGATTCTCATTTCGTCAACATTAATCTTCCACAAAGAAAATTCTTGCAACATCCAGACTATTAACATAATCGTCCTTCAGAATCTTTATGGCTACCACCCCTTTGAAACAAGATGCAATAAGTTGACTTTAAGGTATGTCATAAGTGTTTTCAAATCTTGTTAGAATGTCTTCAAAATCACGTTGGAAATATTAATCAAAAGTGAATTGGAATAAGGGTCATGCTTGTAATTATGATGGATTGATGGGTGGATGTTATGGCTTCAATGACATTATCCAAACAATTTAAGATAAGGTCAATCATATACTATTTCCTTTGGTCATTATTAAATCAATTTTTATTTATTTATTAGATTTATTGAATAATAAATGTATCTGATTTATATGTAAGTCAAATACAACGATTATTGAATGAATCTAAAAAAATAATTATTATTTATAATAATAACTAAAGAGTGTATTATATTTTTGATCTTATCTTCAATCGTTTCTAGTCCTCTAATTAGTCTTATCTCCAAAAGGAGCCATATATTTGCTTGTTTGGGTGGGAGATGCAGAGGTAACACATTTTTGATATATAATGACAACAAAACTTATGAAGTAAATGTAAAGTTTTTGAATGATTATTTATTGATGTTTGCACATTGAAATAACAATAATTTCACAAATGAACATGCCAAAATTCATTCACATTAACAAGTGCATTATATACTTTATATTGAAAGAGTTAAAGTATTATAAGCTATAATAATAACATAAGCTTCAATGAAGATATTAAAATACAAGTGTTTCAATAACGTAGATTTGGCGTCCATTTAAAATATCTTTCAATTTTTATTGTTTGCAATCGTAACAATCAATCAGATGGTTTTAAGCTTAACTATAGGTGCAAACACGTTGCAAGAATCTCTTCGCTACCAATCAAGCCTTATGCTTGATCATCTCGCCTTTGAGATTTGCCTTCACCTTATAGATCCATCGCACAGTTATTGACTTCTTTCCAAACGGTAGATTGACCAACTCCCAAGTACCATTCTTCTCAATATATTCTAATTCATCATTTATTGCACAAATTCACTTTGGATCGCTTAGAGCCTCTTCCGTGTTCACCGATTCAGATTCAGCCATAAGCACAAAGTGAACGAAATCACCATCATCATTGATTTCGTTATCCCAAAATACTTCACAGTGTTGGAGTCTTTGAGGCAAACCTCCCCGCCTTTTTAGTCGTCTATTGTTTTCACCTATTTCGGTTCGAACTTGCTGCTGTTATGTGCTTCCAGTTGGCTGAAAATTGAAATTTTCGTGCCCGTAATCGATTACAGCTTCTACATAATTTGTTCCAGCAGCCTGAAAGTCAAAATTTCACATGGTAATAGATTACAACCTTTTGTGTAATTGATTACAGGGCCTACATCAGAAAAAATTCTACTACTGTCAAATTTTCGTAGCTCATCGACCACAACATCTCGACTTATCACGATCCTCTTGTTCCCAACATCAAACAACTTATAACCATTATTGGGATGCTAACCAACGAGCAATATTATCTCACCCTTGTTGTCCAACTTCTTTTGAAGCTGACCCGGAACGTGTCAAAATGTTATCGAACCGAAAACCTTCAAATTACTTAAGCTTGATTTAAATCCAGACCATACCTCTTCTGGAGTTACTCTTTCAAGTTTCTTTGTAGGGCACCTATTTAACAAATAAACAGTTATATAAACAACTTCACCCCATAGTTCATTTGGCAAGTCTTTACTCTTTATCATGCTTCAAACCATGTTCATTATCGAACAATTTTTCCTCTCGGCAATACCATTTTGTTGTGGTGTATAGAGTGGCACAATCTCACACACTATACCCTCTTTATCACAATATTTCCCAAACTCATTCGAGGTATACTTAGCTCCACCATCTATTTTGAGAATTTTGAGCTTGTGACCACATTGCCTCTCTACCATGGACTTAAACTTCTTGAACACATCAAACATCTCATCCTTCCTATTGATAAGGTAAATCTATAACTTCATACTAAAATCATCGATAAATGTGACAAAGTACCTATTGCCACCATACGAGTTGACTTGCATTGGACCATAGACATCGTAGTACACCACCTCAAGATGAGCCTTGGTCATATGACCCGCATCCTAGCAAAAATTGCTCTTGTGCATATTCCCTTGCACACACTCTTCACATATCTCAGCTGGAAGATTAATGTGTGGCAGCCCGGTAACCTATACCATTCCTTAGTAACATGTCGAGATCATGAAAATTGAGATGTCCAAGACGGTAGTGCCATAACCAATCTTCTCGACTTGCCAATGTAGCTAAGAACCTATGCTGATTCATTTTCAACTCAACTTTAAAAGTCTAATTGGCAGCAATAGGATCCTTGAGAATCAACATTATGTTAGCATCCAAAACGCGTAAAATCTTGTCTTCCAAGAAAATTTTGTAACCCCTCTCAAGCAATTGGCCAATACTTAAGAGATTGCACTGAATTTTCGAAATATACAAAACATCCTTGATCATAGAATATTTACCATTCTTCTTCTTGAACAAGACATCACCGACACCTTCAGCTACAAGAATGGTATAGTCTGCGAATTTTACTCTACTTTTCATGACTTGATTGATTTGCACAAACCAATCCTTTATACACGTCATATGCGTTGAACAACTGGAATCCAAGTTCCACCCATCGCTGCCTTGGACTCCATCTTTAACTGTAATCATTACATTTTGCTCCAGACGTGTTTCTACAGCTTTTTTTGAACTGTCGTAGCTATTGTCCTGCAACTTACAGCTACTATTGTCTCTTCCCAGCACCTCATTCATGCCATAATTCTCCTCTATGATCACGACTAAGAGTGTATTTTCATCATCCAACTCTTGTCTTGCAAACTTATCTTCATCGTTTCGATTTTACCTTGGTTTCGCGCGACAATCTCTTACGAGATGACCAAGTCTATGACAATTGTAACACTTCAATCTACTCTTGTCAATCTTCTTGAAGTTGTTTCCTTGATCACTATCTTTGGAGTTGCTCTCACCCTTTTGCGCCATCAAATTCTTCGAGTTTTGTGGATCATTTCCATCCAAATTCTGATTCCCTTTCAAATGGCATTTTCCTTTTGATATTCTACTATTCTCGTTGAAACGTGCTTATAAATAATCTTCGTTTTTGCTTTGTCGATTCCTCTCTTGTCAATTATTTGTTCATGAGCCTCAAGAGAGTTTTGAAGCTCATCTTTGTTCAACGTTGCAAGATCCTTCGACTATTCGATAGAGACTACAATGTTTGTCAATCTTAATGTTAAAGAATGCAAGACCTTCAACACAATAGTTTGCTCCGAAACAGTTTCTCCTCACACTTTGATTTGATTCACCAAACGCGTAATACGCTTCACATAATCGTTGATCATTTCCATATTTTCCATTTGTGTTAACTCAAACTGTCATTTGCGAGTTTGTAAGCTCGCCACCTTTGCCTTAATAGTCCCGACATAAGCTTTCTCCAAGATCTTCCAAGCTTGCTTCGTCGAATAGCAATCACCAACTTTCTCAAAGTTGTCACATTGATGCAAGAATGAATCAAGAAGAGTTCCTTATAATCTTTCTTCTTTTCTTTCTTGAATGCAGCCTTTTGAGCATCTGTAGCTTCTGCCCAAGTGGTGTGACACCATTGTTGATCACTTCAAGAACTTATTGATACCCAAGCAAAACTTTCATTTGTTTGGACCACTTATCATAATTCTTCAAATCAAGAATCAGGAGGTTGGTAAGGATTTTATCGTTGGAAACGATACTCATTGTTGCAGCGGAAATTGATCATAACCAGTGCTCTTAATGCCAAATATTAAAACATACAAACTTAATTGTGCTGAATTAATGGAAAAAATTGAATTTTTAGAAGATGAAGTTGAAAATTTAGAGAGAAATTAGAGAGAGGGAGAGAGTGATTGTGGGTGAGAAGAGAAAATCGTATTAACCTCAAATGGGAGCATACAAGACCTTATATAGATGTCAAATGTAAAATAAAATGGGAAACACAAAACAACTTATTGAAATAAGTTTATAATTAAAAATATAACAGAAAACTGAAAAATTACCTTCGTAATCGATTACGTCAAAACCCGTAATCGGTTACGAACCCGTGAAATGCATTTTTTTTGACCAAAACATAGTGATAATCGATTATGCTGAAACCCATAATTAATTGCTACAACTAAAATGACAAAAATTCAATTTTCAACATGTTACTCGAGATGATTAAAACCTTAGGGACCAGGCCTTGTATTAAAGTTGGCGCAACCATAATCTGAAATAAAATTACATGGTATGAGCTATTTAAAAATCTTAAAACAATATGTGGTTTTGATTTTCTTAGGTTGGTGTCTTTTTCTTGCCTTCTAATTTTGTTTTAGGAGTTTGAGTTTTTATCTCTTTTTTTCCCTCTATGTTGTTATTGAGATGTCCATACGAGGAATCCGACTTTATTTTATTTATCATTTTTTTATTTATTGCATTTTATTTAATAGGTTTACAATATATGTTAAAATTAAATCTAACAGTTAATTAATAAATAAATTTTTCTTTAAATGTTTAATGTTGATAGTGAATAATAAATAATCAAGATCATATTTTATTTTATCTTTTAATTATAACCGTTAGATTTAATATTGACACATGTTGTAAATCTACAAAATAAAATGAAATAAATGAAAGGATGATTAATGGATCAAAACCGGACACACCATTTATATTTTAGAGGTTTCTTGACTTTTATTTATATAACTTTAGTAGACAACATACTATTTAATATTTTTAATTAAATAAATTTTTAAAATAACTTATTGCAAATAAGTGGATAAGGAAGGGAATTTTTTGATAAAAAAAACATCAACATCGTAGAAAAAAATCAATAACTTTTATAAAATTATAGTAACTCGTTGTAATTTTGCTAACTCACAATAATATTAAATATGCATTTATTTATTTAAGATTTTAATTTGGTTTCTTCATTAAAAAAATATTAATTTGGCTCACATTTTATAATATATTGTAAAATAAAGAGTGTTATAAACATTATCTTCACAACAATCATGTAACCCTAGACCTTTTCATTGGGACACTATTTGTCATTGTTGTGATGAACAAGATAGAATAAGATGAGATGATTTGCCTTCTTGTACCCTAATCAATTTGAGCCACCCATCATCCTACCTTATGTATGCCAAAAATATCCATCATCTCTTTCTACATATACTTCCATCATCTCCCTCATTTATGTTAATGTATTGCAACTTGACACATTGCATCTCAATAATTTTCATCATAAATCATAATATTATAATATATAAACATCCCATGTGTTTACAACTTCACAGTTCATGTTAGTAAGGTAATTTTCTACATCCAACAAACCCTTCCCTACCTCCAATAAACCTCCAAAAATGGAAGTACTTGATTCTATTGCATTGTTGTTATTGATCGATAAACCATGTCCACTACATCATGATGACACATGAGAAGAGATCAGTACAGTCACAAGGAAAACCATTACACAGCCACTGGTTTTTTTTGGTTTCCTGGAAAACTAAGGAGCCATTATTTCAAATGTTTGCAATATGGAGAGTCTTTGGAAATATCATACAAGACAAAATTCCAATTAATGGCTTTTAATGTTTTTTGTCTATCATCTGCCTGGATACTGTGCTCAACAACATGTGGACCCAACCATTTTTACCATCTAAACATCAATGGAGTTCTCATATTTTTTTTAACTACGTAAAACTATTTTCTTTGTTTGTACCATTCTCAAACATTTTTATTCTCTTTGGACCATTCTCTTATGGTAATCCAACACTTTTCATTCCCTAACAAAAGATCATATATATATTAACCATACAAAAAGTGTTTTTAGCACTCCTGAAACATGTAAAACTAGTGACATTGGATATATATATGCATTTTGAGTAGAAAAATTGAATGGTGAAAGAAAGGAAAATAAAAGAGATAGAATATGACATGATGATTCACGGATATACAAAGTTACAAAAAAGTAAGAAAGATGATTCACGGATATACAAACATCACAGTCAAAGAGACACTTTTCTTTCTGAATCATCGTTTTCTTTCTGTATGCTTCTTCACCCCAACCTTCTCACATGCTTGCCAACCTGTACTCTTCACCACTTTCCCTTATTGGACCTATTCACTCTTCTTTTATTCTCTTCATAGTACTTTCTCGTACATATATTGCTTTGCTCTTTTACCCTTACCCTTGCTTACTTTTCTATAATTTTTTTTTTTTTTAATTATGTCAATTTTGTTGTTTTGTTAAAAAATAGAATGGAAGTCATTCTATGATTCTATCCATGGATATAATTGAAGTAATTTCCTTCCAAACTAGGATTTATTAATCATGATTGTTTAAGTTCTATGCATCTACATATAATTAAGAGGAATGAAAATAAGTAATTCAAATATATTGGACAGTTTATGACTCAAATTTCATCAAATAACATTGCAACTCTCCAATATATTCATTGTAGTTAATGGAGGAAGATGCTAGATAAATGAAATGAATCCAATATATTGATTAGAAAACCTATCATGTAAGAATTTTTTTAATCTTAGCGTTTTGTTTGGTTCAACGACCGGAGGGGGTGAAAGAGATTTTAATGAAGGAAAGGAGATAAAATTAGACGTGTTTATAGGTGTGTGTCGATCCACTAATTTGTTAACCTAAGTCAAACCAATCCGTAAATTATTCGAACTCGTTCATTTATGGGTATATCTAACCCAACCCATAACAACCCGCGGGTTCGTTGACACAACTCATTGATGTGGCTTTAGTAATTTATTTTTAATTTTATTATTATTAAATCAAAATATAAAATTAATATCTCACTAATAACTATGATTTTCTATAAAAAAAAACGTAATTTATCGTTTTCTCCACCAATAATACTAATATATGTTAAGTGTCAAATTAAAGCTATATTTCATATCATTTGATGACACTTTACAATGATTTTCTATTTAAATCGGTTGTTTAACCGTTGCTTTTAGTGTAAATACGTAATTTATCGTTTTCGCTTTCCATTTCTCGTATTATGATGTTTTCTTGTCTTTTGTAGGCTTTTTTAGCTTAAGTGGATGCCTAAAGCACATGGATGAAGAAAGAGGCCTGAAAAAGAGCAAAGACATGGATTTTGGAAAGTGCTAGCGCGCTAAGTGCCCTCTGTAACACCCCAAATTAACCGGCGGAAATATTAAAATCATAATAGAAGATTCAATCAACAAGTAAACGAACAGGATGTCACATGTTTCAACTTATTAAAAACAACTTCATTTATTTTCATATATCAAGGATACATAACACTTTCATTTAGGATGAAACCATAACAACAACTTATATTCAAATCTTTGTAATAAAGCAACTTCTACAAATAGGCAGCGGATTCACTAATATTAAACTATACATCATTTAACAACTTGTTCAACTATACAACTTAGTAATAACATGTTTTAATTGTAACAACTTAAAGCAACAACAACTTTATATAACAACAAAACAACTAAGCGTTCATCCCCCCGAGTGTTGCGTATCAGAGCACCGACACTGACTCGACTAACGAAGATAACCATCTTCCTGCAAGCTACCTGCACGTTACCAACATAGGGGTAACATTCAAACAGAAGGGGTGAGATATCAAATCATATAAACAAGAGTATGATAATTAATACGCTAGATAGAATCATACAATTTTCATACTATCCAACAACAACATTTTACCAATCACCCACAACTTATCAACATATCTATATCAACTTAATTCACATATCAACATTTTTGACATAATCACTAAAATCAACCTAATCAACATAACCAATTTCAACTATAAAATCAACATAAACACTTTCATTAACTTCAGCAAACATACACAACATATTCAACTTCTTCCACATCAGCATAATCGACTTTATGAACATAAATATATAAACAACTCATACAACATAACCATATAATCAACTTATTCAACATAATCATATAATTACTTAGCAACATAATCATATAATTAACAACAATATAATCGTATAATTAACTTAGCAACATAATCGACTTATTCAACATGAAACACATACTCAACGTAATCAACTTAAATCTACATAAACAACTTAATCAACTTGATCAACGTAAACAACTTTAGCAACTTAAGCAACATGAACAACTTTATCAATTTGGCCATATAAACAACATAAACAACATAAACAACATAAATAATGTGACACAGGATGCGACTCGACTATGCATATGCATGTGGTACCATTGGATTAAAACTCCCAACTTAAAATATACCAGGTTATCGAGGTATCTGCAAGGCATAAGCCTTCAACTTAAATATTTTGCCAATCCAGGGCAACATGGTGAGCATCCGCTCCAACTTAGAAATGCAATGTATGCCATGAGACCAACAACTCAACACAAAAACAACGAACAACTCAAGCAACATACAACAACAACGTAAAACCTTAAATTTAAGATAATTCAACCTTGGCCATAGGCCTACAACTTTCAACGTTGGTCATACGATCTACAACTTTAATAATCAACATTGGTCCTTCGACCTTTAACTTATAAATACTCCCAAACCGGGACAACGCAACATAAGTAACTATACTGGAAAGTACACACGTTCAACACTAATTAACAAAATACACCGACGAAAATCACCTATTTATTATTCCGAACTAACTCGACAATTTTTGTTAAATTCTGGATAACTAAAATTTCCGCTTAAATCAACTAAACCGGCTAATTCGGCACTACTTAATTTTCTGTTATAACTACTCATAAATTCCACTTATTCTGCTCAATTCCAACTTACCAATATTCACCTTTTTCTGCCATTAATTTAGACTGTCTTTAAATTAAACCTTGCTGCAAAAACTACCTCTGCATGTTAAATTCATACTCTGTTAAAATGTTCCAAACCTGCTAAACTCATTTTCTGCTACAACCAAAATTATCTGCTAAAACTTGCTTCTACTTCTACTAAAACATGTTACTGGTTTATCTACTACGTTATCATTTATTTCCAACTGTTCATCCAAAACACCACTACGGCAGATTACTTATTTATATGCTACTACTATATCCATTATTTACATATAGAAAACGTAGAATAATTAAATGAATTAAGATAAATGCATATGGACCAGAACTTCCTGCACCTAAAGCAACACTTAAAATCACACCTAAAATCACACTTAAAATCACACAATTTGGGGTGGTCCCCACTACCAAGGATGCGGCCTGCACCACCCCATGATAGAAAATCATGGCATGCGCCATCCACAAGGGAAGTGGCATGCGCCACCTGTTGCTTCTCACATGGGTGGCCTGCGTCACCCTTCCTTTGGTAATGGGTAGCCTGCGCCACCCTCTGTTTAGGGGTTCCATCCCCAAATTAATTTTTCCAGCAACCGATTATTCCACAACTAAATCCACGAATCAATTGTACAATTGTATCACGAAAGGACATATTTTTGTCATTATAAATCAGAGCAACACAAATCAACATAAGTTCAACAACAGACAATACGAAAATCATATAACCCCAATTCCACATATTAATCATCATAATCACAAGTATAGAGTTCGAACCTCACCCTTACCTTAAATCGATGGTCTCTCGAATCTCTGGTCGGTTTTCCATTTAGACTTTCCGATTGCGACTTCTCGTAATCGCTATCCACTTTTTCTACTTCTCCAATTTTACTCATTCTAACTTTTCCACGTTCCACGTTTTCTCAACTTCTACTAATACTTCTTCTCATCTTGACTAATTCTTCTTTTATTTTCTTTTTATTAAAATAATAATCCAATATAATAATCAACTAGTGTGCCTAATTCTTAAACCCCTTTTTATTGCTAACTCCGACGAAATTCAAGCTCATTAACCAACACGCTCTAAAATTCAATAGTATCACGTATAATATTATTTCCTCGACTTTCCGACTAATATTCCGACTTAACGACTGAATTTTCCACAATGCCAAATCAACAGAATAATAAATCACAAATAAATGCTTATTCTCGACAATCGATTAACTTCCGATTATCGACCAAATGGTCCCACAATTCAAACAACATATCCAATAATACCTAGAGATTATTTTGTATCATCTTCCACAACTTACATCAACTTAGTTAATTAAATTCGACTTAAATCAACTTATAATTATTAACATAATATTCCGATATTTTGGAAATTAATTTAAATCAACGTGACTTAACACAACATACCACAATTATATTTAATTAAATAAGCGGGCGTTACAACTCTTCCCCACTTAGAATATATTCGTCCTCGAAAATTTATCCGATTCAACTACTCCAACTACTTATTTCATCCGACTAATCAACTCTCATCTTCAAAGGCAACCCACGTATACTACAAGCAATAATTCACATCTTCGATGGCAACAACAACATGAAGAACCCTCAAACAATGCGGGAAACCGACATTGTGTTTATCTTGTCCGTGTTATATTTAAATCTTGCATTTGTGTGGTTTGTATGATTGAAAGAAAATGACTAAGGTAATTTTTGAACACTTTGAGAAAAACCACTAGACCAAAAAGCTGTATGATCAATATATCTTGTGAGTGAGAGAGTATTTGATACCCCTTGTGAATCTTTCTATCGAGGTCTATATTTGCAATGAACTTTGTTTTGTTGCACAAGGAAATTTTTTAAAATAGACCTTGATATTTGATCCGAAAATGTGAACCTCAATCTGATATGGTTTTTTGTTGTGTCTTGCCTTAGATGTGTAAGAGCATTTTGAAAAGCTATATTTGGTTGGAACTATAGTTGGGGAGGAAAAAGGTAGATTGATGCATCAATGACAAAAGTGGTTGTAAATAGAAAGAGTGAAAAACAAAGTTCCTAAAAAAATAAGAGAAGTTAACATTGTTCTGTGTTAAGGCTAAATTTGAATTCAAGATCTCAAATTAAGAGGAAATAGATGTTTTATCCTTTCATCTTGTTGGAATTAACCCAAACTCTATGAGAATTTTGAACCTTTCTTGATGAGCAAGAAGGGTTCTTGCTCAACAACAATAACAAAGAAAAAATTTTGAAAGAGGAAATTTGGGAGAGATATAGTTTGTTACCCACAACTGTGAGATTTTTCTTTCTATTATTACTCATTCTGCAAATGCAGATTGGTGAGTGTAATAGAGTGGTGATGTTATTTGATTACAAGAGGGATACTCCGTATTTATAGAATTAGGTTTGCTTGCACCTCAAGTCAAAAGCCCAAAAACTATAAAAGCCCAAAATATTTATTTTGGAACTAAATCAAATCTAGATCTAAAACCAAATCTAAATCCAATCTAAATCAAATATGACATAACGAATTACACTTTCAACACACCACCTAATTCATTGTGTCTAAGCTATATACATTCATCATAGCTTTTAGTCTTCTAGATACTTTGACCTGCACTCCCTTCGTCATGATATCTACAATCTAATTCTTAGTTCTACAGTGATCCAAGTTCATCTTCCCTTCTGCTACATGCTCTCGAAGATAATGGAACCTCATTTCAATGTGCTTGCTTCGACCATTTCTTTTCTAGATTTATAGCTGACATGTTGTTGATCTTCATGGTGATTGCTCCATGACTCTTCAATGTAATCTCTTCAACCAGATTCACCATCCATGTTGCTTGAAATGCACAAAGAGAAGAAACCATGTACTCTGCTTCGCATGATGACAATGCCACTACTGGATCCTTTCTCAAACTTTAAGCAACTGGTGCACCACCTAACATGAACATATATCCAACTGTGGATTTTTGATCCTTAGCATCATTGCACCAACTCGAGTTAGTGTATCCCACTAACTTACATTCTTTTCCTTCATCATCTGCTAGAAACAAAGATTCCTTCAACTTGATTCTTTTTCTTTCAGATATCTTAGTATCCTCTTCGTCACTTCTAGGTGTGATACCTTTGGCTTCTGCATGAATCTACTCACCATACCAACATTGTATGCTAAATCAGGCCTTGTGTGACAAATTTGCAATATGGGCTCAGCTGGAGTCAAAGTTGGGTTGCAATCTTGCATCTCGATTCTCTTCAGTATTTCACATGCATATCTTCTTTGGTGCATCATTAAACCTCAACCACTCTTGTAAAATTAGATGCTAAGGAAATATGAGAGATTTCCCAAGTCTGACATTTCAAACTCCTCACTCAGGTCAAGTTTGAAATCTTCGATCTCCTTCTTGTAACTTCCTGTTATCAATAGATTATCGACATAGAGACATAATAGAAGCAATTCTCCATTGCTTCTTCTTACATATACTCCATGCTTTATTGTGCAGTTCCTAAATTTATTCTCCCTTAGAAATCCATCTATCTTCTTATTCCAAGCTCTTGGAGCTTCCTTAAGTTTGTACAGGGCTTTATGCAACTTGTACACCTTTCTCTTTTCACCTTGTTTCACAAACCTAGCTGGTTGTGCAACATAAACTTATTTGTCTAAGGGACCATTGAGGAATGCACACTTCACATACATATGACATGTGTTCCAATTGTTCATATTTTCTAGACCAATAACCAACATGATTGTTTTGATCCTAGCAACAGGTGCAAATACTTCATCAAAGTTAATTGCTTCCTTCTGAAGAAATCCTTTCGCCACAAATCTCACTTTGTGCCGAGCCACTTCCCCTCTAGGATTCATCTTCATCTTGTATAGCCATTTCACATCAATTTCCTTCTTGCCTTGATACAATTTTACAAACGACCAAGTGTTGTTAACTTCAATTGATTTCACCTCCTCATTCATTGCTTTCACCCACTTAGAATCTTTCAATGCCTCAACTGCATTAATAGGTTTGACATTTGCATAGAAAGCATAACATATCAGCTCACCTTCTTCATCGACCATATCATCTAATGTAATCACACATTCTTGCAACCTTGCAGGCACGTGTCTTGTTCTTTAAGGTCTGCTTGGGCCTAATTCACCTCTAACATCTTCTCGTTGAACATCTCTTTCGACTTCACTAGCTGGTTCTTCACATAAGATTCCAACTGAATCTTTCTTGACATTTTCATTCTAATTCCATTCTTTAAGCTCATTTATGATCACGTCCATGTTGATCACTACTTGCTTGTTCACTGGATCGAACAACTTGTAACCTCCAGTCAAATGATATCATATCATAATCATTTGACTAGACTTGTCATCAATCTTTCTTCTCAACTGGTCTAGAACATGTCTATGTGTTATAGATTTAAATATCTTCAGATTACTCAAGCTAGGCTTGACACCAGACCAACACGCTTCTGGCGTAACTCCTTCTAGCTTCTTCGCCGGACATTTGTTGAATATATATGTTGCAGTCGACACAACTTCTCCCTATAGTTCGTTGGGTAAATGCTTGCCATTAAACATACTTATCACCATGTTCATGATGGTTCAATTCTTCCTTTCTTCAATTTCATTCTGCTGTAGAGTATAGGGTGGAATCACCTCATGCATAATCCCTTCTGTGTCACATAATGCATAGAAATCTTTCGACACATACTCTCCACTGCCATCAGTCCTCAGAGGCTTGAGCTTTTGACCACTCTGTCTTTCGACCATAGATTTAAACTTGGGAAATACCTCTATCACTTCACTTTTATTCTTGATCGGGGAAGTCCAAAATTTTCTACTAAAATCATCTATGAAACCGATAAAGTATATGTTACCTCCAATCGAATCCACCTGGATAGGAACATATACACCAGAGTATATGACTTCAAGAATTTACTTCGACCTACTTCATGCATCCATGCTGAAGCTATTCTTATGTTATTTCGACTAAACACATTCTTCACACACTTTGTTTGGGATGTCAATATCTGACAATCCTGAAACCATAATGTTGTGTGGTTTTTGTGACATGTATCACTAAACTCCTTTGATATTCAATGTGGTTTTGAAGCACTATTAATGGTCAACATTTTGATTCATTTTTTATCTTATGAAGCTGATTAAGGAACGGTAATAGAAATCTCCAATTAACCCTACTCGCAAACTGAGGTCAAAACTGTTGGTTTATAGATGCTATCAAAAGCGTGGGTCCCCTTTAGATTTATTTCACCTTAAGTTTATAAACTAACTATTCATTTTTATATATGGTGATGTCTTGAATTTGGGATTGAGAGTGTGTTGCGATGAGGTAAGATAAATGAGATGGTGTTTTTGGTATTTTGAGGATTTATGATGTTTTTGGTAGGTATGAGAACCTATTGTTGTTTTTTTTTGGTGTGCTCGCAAATATCTTATGGTCCTTTTCCTACGTACCCCCAAAAAGAGATTTGAGGGATCAGATCATTGTAGTTCCTCCTAAGGATAAGGCTAGGAGGAAGGTTAATTTGTATCCTAGTTAAAGCACATGATGATGATGCTCAAATGGTTTATATTTGTGTCTTGATCAAAGCCCAAGATTGAAGCTGAAAAGTTTGTTGTAACTGATAGGGGTGTTTGAATTGCATAGCTAAATGCATAAGCTAAATTTGGTAGCTTGATTTGCATAGCTCAAGAAAGGCTGAATGGGTATCCTGAATTGCATAGCTCAAGGAGGACTGAATGGTTGATCTGAATTGCATAGTTCAGGAAAGTTGAATTTGGGTTAAAAAATGACTGGTGGAAAGTGGTCTTAGTTATAGTCCAAGTGTATGACTGGAGGAAATTAACTTAGTTAGAGTCCAAGACTATGACAATTTATTTGGGGATTAGCTTAGTTAAATTCCAAGACTATGACTGTAATGAATTAGCTCAGTTAAAGTCCAAGACTATAATAATAATTAATTAGCTTAGTTAAAGTCCAAGACTATGACTAAAATGTTATTAGCTTAGTTAAAGTACAAGACTATGACTGAAATGAATTAGCTTAGTTAAAGTCTAATACTATGATTGTAATTGTTAGCTTAGTTAAATTCCAAGATTATGACTGGTGAATTGAGCTAGCTTAGTTAAAGCCCAAGATTATGACTGGTGAATTAACTAGTAAGTGTTTGACTTTTGTGCCATGATTGAAGCCCAGGGTTGATGCTAAAAAGACTTAGTAAAGAGAATTTGTCATCTCTAAAGAGGAAAGATTGATTTATATGTGCCTTTATTGAAGCCCAAGGTTGAAGCTAAACAACAAAAATTGACTTTATGAGGAAAGTTTTATTTGTATCCTGATTTGGAATCCCAGGTGTGAAGCTTATTTGGTGAGAGACTGACTCTTGATTGTTTGTATCATGTATGAAGCCCAAGATGGTAGGCTGACTTTTGATGGGAGACTGACTCTGTATGAAAATTGTTTGTCTATTTTATTTGATAAAAGCTTTGAGGTCATCAAACATTCCTTTGTATGGGAGGTTCAATTGTACAAAGCCTGAGAGGAGGCTATCTTGGTCATCCATCAGGGAGAGGGAGACAATTGTATGTGTTTGATTCTCTAAGGATTTGTTCTTATGCTTTTAGGAAGCCTTTAAGGGTCTTTGTTCTTAAGCCTAAGAGAATGCTAGGTTACCTTTAAGAGGCCCATGGGTCCTTGAACAAAGCCCAATAGGAGGCTGGGGATGGTTTACAAAAAAATATTTCACCGAGAAACTTCTTATCTCTGTAAACCCCTAATAAGTTGTAAGGAAAAATCCTAAGTTTAGTTTGAATGGTGTATATGTTTGGATGAAGATAACCTAACTACTTAGAGATTCTAGAAAGATGCAAATATATACAAATAAGATGCATGACGACAAATTAAATGTTTCAGTGAATGTGTTGAACATTTTTTTAGTATGTCTTTGTTATGTTTTGAGTATTCTTAAGTGATTTTTAAGAATGATGTTAGGAGTTACACTGGAAAGCAGAGCCCCAACATCCCGAGGGAGAGAGGTTACATATATGTTTTATATTGTATCCTCTTTAATGATTAACAAGTGTTTTATTATCTTTCTTTTAGTATGAGATAAATAAAGATATATTTAAATAGAAACCATAATCTAACAAGCAAACAACAGTTTAAGAAAACAACGAGAAGTTAGAGGGAGAAGAGATGACTCAAAAGAAAATAATAGGACTTATACATAAGGATTCCTATGGAATTTGTTTCATATATTATTATCTTGATGATTTCATACACATGGTAGGACTTGGGTGCTGAAAAGCTGCCTACCGCCTAGAAAACAGTTCACCGAAGTGAAGCTCGGTCTAGTAGCGGGTGTATTAGATATTTAGTTTGAAATATGAAAAAAAGGATATGGGACTTCTAAACAAGTGGTCCATAATATCTGTTTAGGAGATTGAAAACTGTTTAAGAAAACAGTTGGAGAGATTAGGACTTATACGTAAGCCTGACAGAGTTTTAAAACAGACCGGAGAAAGTTTTAAACAAAAAATGGGTCCTAAACACAAAGGATTTCCCCTGAAATTTTTTTGACAATTCATTTTATAAAATAAAAGGTTATGGGTAAATAAATTCACAGAAAGAGATTCACATGTGAAAATACAATGCAGTGAAAAAGACGATAGCACCGGTTTTTTTGAAAGTGGCTCAGATAAACTCGAATGGTTTATTTTTCAAAAAGGGATGGGTCTTACACTCTAATAGAGGCCTAAAAGTGTAAGATTTTAAGAATTAGGGGTGGTAAGATCAAAACCCTAATTTTGATATTTTAAACATTTATTTTTTGAATAAAATAATTAAAACATTTGATAAATTTCAAACATAAGGGAAAAACAAGAGAAATTCTTGGATCAATGTTTGAAAATTCATATTTTATCCATAGAATGACTTGAGATTCATTTATGTTTAAAAAATCAAGAGAAATAATATATTTTAAAATGTTTAAAAACAATTAAAAATAAATTCTTTACAAAAATATAAAATATATTTAAAAAAATGTAATTTTGTCGTGGAATATAATATTTAAACATTTTTTTAGAATTAATGAAAAAAGAATCATTTAGAAACTCAAAAGAATCAGAGAGAAATTAATTTTGGAATCAATTAAATAAAACTTGAAAATTCAAATATTTAAAAATTTGAAAAATGGCGCCTAGAACACATGAAGAATATGCGTGTGTTCTTCATGTTGCACATAAATCTAAGTTTTGCAAAATCTACCATATCTCAGTGATTACTCAATGAAAATTAATGAAATAAACATCAAACTCACTCGAAATTAAATCACGAACAACATGGTGACAATTAATTTCATTTATTTTAAGTGTAGTGAGAGAAATCAGTGATGAACACTGAAGAATCCTAATTTGGCCTAACCCTCATGAGATTCTTCATGATGGTGTTTATATGTAATTGATTAAGGGAAAACACTTAAAATATAATTACACACGCATAGTAAAAATATAGTGCAAGAAAATATGCATGGATTATGAGATGACCAAGATTTAGGCTTACTTGATCTTGGAGCTGCAGCAGAAATTTGATCTTTGAGCTGGAGGTGTTACAGAAGAGTTGTGATGATTTGAACAGCTTCCCTACATCATATAGAGTGTGTAACGCTCTGTTATAGAAATTAAATATCGTCGTATGTTTGGTTTTGTTTGTGTTGAGTAGCTAAGTTGGTTTGAATTAAGTTGAATAAGTTGATTTAAGTTGCATTGTTGTTATTTGTACTAAGTTGAATTAATTAAGTTGATGATTAAGTCGTGTTTGGGTTGGTCGAGTTAATTAAGTCGAAATAATAATACAATTATTATTTAAAATAATATTAGTAAGTGGGCTTGGTTGTGGTGTGAGAGTAGTAAAGATGGGGTGCTATTTTAGGCTTATTAAAATGATTAAGTCTAATTAAAATAAAACTATAAGTTAAGTGGAATTAGGGAAAATTATGGTAGCAGTAAGAAGAACCAAAGTTGGAAAAAAGGTGGTTACGTGAAGTGCATAGGAGAGGAAAAACCTGGGGTCCGGTCGAAAAGTGTTAGAGCCGCCTTCAATCCAAAGGTAAGAGTGGAGTTCTAACCTTATAATCGGGATCATATGATGAATTCGTATTGAATTGGGTATATGGATTGGTTCTGTCAGATTGTTGTGTTGATTTGGTTGGAAAAAGTTGTTTTAGTTTTGATAAGTTATTTTAGCTGAATAGAAGAATTAAATTGAGTTGTCGAATTAAGAATAAATTAATTAAATAATGTTATTTGTGCATGAATATGTTTTGTTGTTGAATTGTCGTACTGTTTTGTTTGGAATTGATCTGAGAAGGAATTTCAGAGATAGAGCGAGAACGAGCAAAACAGAGAAGAAGTTGCAGGTTTGGCTGTGGGACGACCATCCCATATGCTTGACGCCAGTCATGGAAGTGTGACGTCCGTCACATCCCTAGGACGACCGTCACAAGTTGTGACGAGGGTCACAAAGTGTGACGATGGTCACATTGGTCTGGGGGGAAAAAACATGTTATTCTGGTTCTGTGTTGTGCAATTTTCTGTGTCTGTAATATTGGTTTAGCCTAAATTAATACAGTAGCATAATTAAGTTTGGAGAACACCATTTAAAATAGCAGTGATCATGATGAGTAGTTGACAGAAAAATCAAATAGTAATGATATAATGAATTAGCAGAAGAAAATTAAATAATAGAGGAATGAGATTAATAACAGGTAGGTGTATTGGTTGTTGTGACAAAGTTAACAGAAGCATGTTAATAACTTAATAATGAGTAGTAATAATAGAGCACCTTAATCATTTTAATTAATCGGTTTTAGTCGGAACTTGGGTGGATACGAATGCAGTAAGTTTGGTTGTCTTTGTTGTGTTGTGTTGTTATAAGTTGTAAAGTTGTTGTTTGTTGTTCATGTTGTAGTGCCTTATAAATGGCAAGATTTTGAGTTGTAGGTCTTTGGCCAAAGTTAAACGTTGTTATGTCATTATGTTGTTATATTTGTTGTTGGATTGATAATCATGTTGAGTCTCGTAGCATATCATTATTCAAGTTGGAGCTGATTGCTCGGTAAGTTGGCCTAGATTGGCAAGAATAAAGTTATAGGCTTATACCTTGTATTTACGCCTCTATTAATTGACATGATTATAAGTTGGGAGTTCTGCTCTGTTGGTACCACATGCATCACATTGTCTAAATTTCATATCAAGTTGTGTATTAAGTTGTCATGTTGTATCTTGTGTTGGTTTTTTAAGTTTGTGAAACTGCTGAGTGATGATTTGTGTAATCTATGCAATATGTTATTTATCATATGCTTGATTATATTTTAAGATATATCACCCCTTATGCTTGAATGTTGCCCTTTGTTGGTAACGTGCAGGTAATCCAGAGTAGGACGGAGAACCTTAGTAGATTCGAGTCGGTGTTGTCGCTCTAATACATAGCAGTCGGGGGGATAATGCTTGTTTTACATTGATGTTGGATATTGATTTAGTTGCTAAATTTTAAGTTTTTTAATTAAATAAATGTTGTTTTCTTGAGTTGTTTGATGTTGAGTACAATCTAAATTGCTTTTGTTGAATCTGTTGCGTAGTAATAAAGTAGTTGTTTTAAAGACTTATCAGATGTTGCAATGATGTTTTAAAAGTTGAAATGTATCATCTCAATTTGTTTTGTTGAAGTTTTAGACTCTGATTTTTCGATAATATTTATCGGGTAGAATTGGGGTGTTACAGAGTATGCTTGATCACTTGGACTTGATGGAAAGTGGTTGGATCAAGTTATGATCTTCAAGTTGTAGAAATAAGGTTTCTTTGAGGTTTTGAAGAGTGATTTTGGGTTAGAGGTGTTTCTGGGTTGGTTCAAGTGTTTGAACACCTCAGACACATCATATGTGATGTGTTTGGGCAATTAGATTAAGTTGATAGTGGCCACAATTCAAAACCCGATAGTGGTTGCTAAAAATGTCAAGTTTTGAGTCTTAGTGAGTGAAGAAGAGAAAGCTTAGAATTCAGAGATTTTGGAATGATTTTTATGATCAATTGAGCTCTCTATTTATAAGTAAACATGTTGAGATTGCTTAGCCTCCAAGTCTTGAAGAGATGAGATAAAAAATTGTTAATCATTGCTTACCTTAATATCTCTTACAATGTGAATGATGAAAATTCCAAATAGCTTAGCTATGGAGCAGGTAAATTCACATTTATCAGATATTATAATAATTGTTTATGAGCACATGTTTCTTGTTGATCAAGAGATTCTAGGATATCCCTTTTTGGATGATCATGGCCCTTGGATCAAATACTTAGGTGTTGAAATTCATGAATGCCATAAATGGAAATTCCTTTGTGCAATCATGAATTTGCAGGTTGATCAGGTTTGTAATGATTGCTTTGATGCTCTTAATCACTTGATATTATCTCTTGCCTCATCAAAATCTAAATCTCAAGTTTTATGAAAATCTGTTTTTTGAAAACAGTTGTGACCTGGTGTATTTTACAAGAGATTTCTTCATGCTCAAGTAAGATATTTTCTTGCAAATTGGTTCTTTGAATTGTTGGTAACATTTGTGAAAATATTGGTGTTTTCACAAGTATTTGAATCAACTTGGAACTATGTGAAAAAATCCTCCAAGTTTTGATGTTTTGACTGATTTTATACTTTGACAGATTTTGTCTAAGTGTTGAAATTTCCATTTTTTCTTGATTTTGATCAATCTTCAACTTAAAATCCATGATGAATTGGAGTTTTGTGTAGTTAAATATTTTGCAGTTTGTGGAAAAATATTTCATTTGAGATTTGGTTCACAAAAATATGATGCTTGGATCACAAGTTATGATGCTTGAAAGTAGGGTACATGCACATTTTTTTCCATAACTTAGAAAATTTTCCAAAATTTCTAAGTTAGCCCCTTTTACAAGTTATCTTCAAATTCTTGATTTTTGTGATCAAATGCATCCATGAACCATATATTCTTGTAATATAGGTCATGGGGATCATTTTGGTTAAAAAGTCAAAGTTTGACTTTTTGGTCCAGAAGGAAATTACACTAGATACCCTTGATTTTTAATTTTTTGACTGAACATCCTCTGAGGTATTTTGAACTTGTGAATGGACTTCCATGATGTATATGAGACATTTAAACCATTCCCTATGTTATTAGCTCATGTCCAGTGGAGAATTTCAACTTTGGGTTCCCCGATTAGTCAAAACCTTAATTAAGCACCATGAAACCTTAATTTTGTGATTCTTGATATGTGCATCTCTTGATCTTGATTCAAACTTGTAGATGGTCTATTAGGGTTATATTAAGCTCCTTGGATGATATGTGGATGTCCTGGCTCATTTTCCCATGAAATGATCCTTCTGGAAGGCATAGTCGATTTAAAACCCTAACTTGTGACACTGAGGCCTCGAGGCTCAGATCACTGAAAATTTGTGCAATCTTTGCATGAATTCTCACCATTTGAGTTTCCTTGATCCTTTGAGGATCTTTTAAAAGGTTGAAAATCTTAGGAATTTATGATTGGTCCTTTTTCGGAATCCTTTGAGGGACTCAGAAATCTTGATTGACTGCGAGTATGTAACTGTTGCACCCAAAAATTTGCCCTCCTTTCGTTGTTTCAGTCGTTTGCATTCATACTTTGCATTCGCATTTATATCAAGTCATAGCCATATTTTTCTTGTTTTTTTGTTTCTTCAAAGTTTGGGATCTGAGATTCCTCTCGGTTAGTTTTACGGAATTTCGGTGATCTTGTTCCATTCGAAGGTTGGAGGAGGACCTTGAGGCCTTGTTGTGAGATATTTGTATCATGTTTCACCAAATCGTCAAGTAAGGTTGTGTGGTTTGAAGTTAGGGGAAGATTGATCTAAAAAAACATTTTTATGACTAAGGTTACCGTCCCTCCGTTTGTTTGACATGCAAGTTTATGTTCGGATTAAACTAAGTTGTGGATATAATGCTTTGAATTGAGTTTATTTTAGATATCAAGAAAATATTTTGTTAGTCCTCCCCATTCAAGTTATTCAAGTTATTCAGGTCTTAAGGACTATTATCATTTTCAAGATCATTAGTCGTTTCTAAAGATTGCTCAAAATGAGACATTGTTAAGGAGTGCAAGATATAAAGACGAGATGGGTTGGACCCCAAGTCATTGTGTTAGATTTGATTTTTGTTTCCTCAAATTTAGTGGCAGTATGATGTATTTATGTTGTGTTTAAGCCTTGGTTCAGTTAAAGGCAATGGGTAGCAATGCCAAGGCATGCTTGAATCTAATACAAGTGCATTTTACGCTGGGGCTTTGTGTTTTGAGCCAAGCTTTGAGAGGAAAATTTTAAAGAATACATGGATTTAAATTACAAGAGAAATGAAGAAATACAACCAAAAAAAAGAGGAAGAAAAGAGGTCACGTCAAGCTGCAATGTCCATGTTACACATACAGAACATCACTGTTATATCCTTTACAACCTCTGCAACGTCGTTCTTGCGGATTCGATCCACACGGCTCCTAGTCCAAGCACCAACACAACCTGAAGCCTCACCCCATGGCCCATAACGTTGAGTCCCAAGCGAAATATGCAATGCGACCTGACAAGAGAAACATTATGTTAAATTCAAACATTGACAGTCGTTTATAATTCGTAACAAGCAGGCTCAAAGTAGTAAACCGACATTGCCAATAACAAATAAACTTTTGTTTTAGGTAATCAAAGGCCATTCAGATATCAAGGGAATACTACCTAAGAGAAAATTGGCAGCAGCAAAAATACAGGTTTAATGTTGAGAAACGAAATATTGAGTTTCCAATTTCCCATGTTCAAGTAAAATGCGATCAATGCGATTGAAGTTGGCGGAGAATAGGGGGATTCATACTCACAATGTCAGGAATGGACAATGAGACTTCGGACATCTTATGCCAACTGGAAAGACGTCGAAGAAAGCAGGCGCCTCCAAGCCAAGTTTACAGCCGGATGCTACTGAGTCTAGTACGACCACAACTGCTAGAAGTTCGAGCCAAGCTCAAAATCCGTCACCCGCAGCCTCTGCACCATCAAGTCAAACCTGCGAAATACGGCAATACACGAGAAAATTATCAGCGTCATTTGAAATTTCTAGAGGGAGAAATAAGAACATGAACAAAGATACCAACTGCCCATAATGTTGTGGAATTCGTGTATACCTTTACTTAAAGTCCTGGAATGTCTTCCTTGTGGAAGCCCATCGGAAGCACGTCTCATGAGAATTTTTGCTGCTACAGCGGAAGCCACTCTTCATAAGACATTCCCAGCTGAATCCAGTATAGAACGAGAGCTGAACAACGAAAAAAAAACAAGAAACAACACTTAACATTTCCCTAATACTTGTCTCTATTCTTTGCATTGTTTTTTTCCTACTGTTTTTAGAAGTAGAACTATGAGGAAGCAGGAATGACAGCTACCTTACCACCTTCTTCAGTTGCTCTCTGCACACCTCTGATTGCTTTTGTTTTGGACTCTACATTTGTTTATGCGAAGTTGAGGTCTTCAAACACAGCAAGCACTATAGAGTTTGCAACAAGTGTGTAAATCACTTTGATCATCATTGCCAATGGCTCAACAACTGCGCCTGATGGGTTTGATTCCTAACCGGGGGGATCAGCCTCTTTACGGACTTCCATTTTCTGGCTCAAGAGGTGCACCGAGCCTGTACTCTCATGTTCGAGCAGACAAGTCGGCAATGTCTCAGTTGAGATTACAAGTGCATATGAGGAAAGCATGAAATAGATCCTAGGGTAAAGAACCAAGCTGATTTGAAACTCTGTAACATCAACATTAAGGGCAACATCAACTCCAATCTACTTACACACAAAAAACAGATAACGTAAGTTCACAACTTTACGACAAATAAGGAGACGGAGAAGGGACACAACAATGGTTCACCTGCTACTCAATGAGAAAGCCGAATCCGCAGCACTAAAAGGAAGTTATTGAGGACTTTAATTGTCCTGAGCCAAACATCCAGATAACTACGGAGGAGATTACAGATGCACTTGTTCAAGTAACTCTTGCTGAACCGAAAGTGGCTGGTGTCTATGCTAGCATTCTACGAGCCCGAAAGTTTTAGTATTGCGAAAATCTCAGAATAATGGGAGTTGATTATGTATGGATAGCCCTGTTTTTGTTTCCATAGTCAAATAGTTTACCATCCATCTTCTGCAACTCAATCATCAGCTGCAAACTTCATGCCGGGAAGTTCATGAGTGTAGGGTCCTGGTATTGCGAAACGCTCATTTAATCAGTCTCAGAAACATATCCCTACCAATTCACAAGTTTCAAGGGTACTTCCAAGTGCAAATTCCGGCCCGAACGACGCAAATGCATCCTCTCACAAGATTACTCAGAGATTGCGTCTACTTGTTGCACTGTAATTTCGACCAAGAGGATTATGGACAGTCCTGCAAAAACAAGTTTGAGCCAAAATTAATATAAACAATAACAAGGGCAAGGTACGAAGATATAGCAGTAAAAAGGGTCAATATGCGGTGAAAACGAGAGTTCACGGTGGTAAAAGAAAAAGAAGGGAGCGAACTTTTGTAATCCAAATTGAACCAGTTTAGTTCACCTCAAACCGAAGGGAACTAAGTCAAAGGACACACTGACCAAAGTACAGACAGAGACCTCAGCAGAGCACCGGAACCTAAAATTTCACAAAATTGGAAACTTTGCTTTTACACAGGGGAAAGTAATAGCAGACATAGCAGAAATGGGGGTTTTCTCGGCAAACATTCAAAGGGACCAAACCCTAATTTGACTCTATAAAAAGGAACGAAGTTGATGATATCAGGGATCCGAAAAAAGATTACGAAACCCTAACGGCGCAAATATCGTTTTAACCCTAAATCTTTTTCTCAAAAGGAGAGGATCAACGGAGCATTGTGTTAAAGCTCTGTTAAAGCAAAGCTACAACAAAAACAAAGAAGGAGTAGAAGGAAGAAGGCGAGCGAACGAACGCAACAACAAGGAGAAGCCAGTACCTGTTATTTCGCGTCTTTGACGTTAGCGCTTGGTAACTATTTCCTCTCTTTACGACCTCCTGCTTCTACCTCTTTGATTTGTTCGTTACATGATATTTACTGTTGGTTCCATGACTGTTCGATGTTGATTGTGTATTGTTGAGCTTTGATTCATTTCGTTTGAGGTTGGGGGCTAGGTTTTATCTCCGCGATTTGGGGTTAAGATTTAGGCAATCTTTGGTTTTTGTAGAAAAGGATGATGATGATACCCTAAATCATTTTCTCAGGGAGGTACGAACTAGAAAAAAGGTGAGTGAGTGAGGTATTGCTGTGAGAGCTGCGTGAGAGAGACGAGGTGAGGCTAGGTTTTGGCGAAAAGAGGAGGACGGTGAGGTTGTTTCATTTCCATCTGAGTGTTTGTCGTTAATCGTGAAAGAAGGGAACATCGGGTAGGATCCGGGTCAAAGGCTGACCCGTCCTGTTTTGATTGTGGAACCCGTGGGCTAGCTTCAATCTTTTCAGTTTGGCCCATCGTACTTTTTTGTTTTTTTTTCCTTTTATTTTTTCTTTATAGTTATTTATTTTGTTTTACCATATTCAATTAACTCTTAGAAAAATGCAGGAGATAACTCCTTACAAAAAATATGTTTTTTTATTTTATTTTTAATTTACTAATAAATTTTATTTTAATTAAAGGTAATTAATCATTAATTATTTCATCAAAAAATCATGTTTCTTTCATTAACGGGTTAATGACTTTATGTTCGTTAAGACGCATGTTGTTTATTTTTCTGCTTTCAATCATCATCGGGTCGCGATGATGACATTTCATTCGTGTTAGGTTTCGATTGTTATTTTCTTATCTCGATTTATAATTTGTCAAAAATATTGATAATAAACATGATCACCTCAAGAACAATTATTTCAAAAAAAAAAGACAAATCTTTTGTTTGGTCCAACGCCAAACAAACACTCTTAAGAATACACCGGATAATTTCATAAACTCATTTCGCACACACGTAAGTCGGTCATTTCTGATCGCCATCTGCACTACATTTATCTTAATTAATTTACGGAAAGAAGGAACTCCGGAGTCTAGCATTCCGCACGTTCTGGATTGAATCGCAAATGGGCTAGCCTCACGCGTTGGTTCAATCATCGTTCGTATAAAAACAATTCAATTCATCTTAATTAATTTACGGAAAAAAGGAACTCCGGAGTCTAGCATTCCGCACGTTCTGGATTGAACCGCAAATGGGCTAGCCTCACGCGTTGGTTCAATCACCATTCGTATACCAACAAATTTAAATCGTTTTATAATTAATTAGCGAGTAACTGAACTCCGGAGTCTCGCACTCCGCACGTTCTTGAATGCAACCGCAACATGGGCTAGCCCCACGCGTGGTTCATTCGCCCTCTCGTTTTAAAACATCTTTAACAAAGATCAAACATCTTTTCTCAAAACGAACGCTGTTTAAAATCTTTCTATCTCGCAAATAAGCCAACGCTTAGCGGTAGAAATTATTTTCAAACAGTCATTCAATAAAAATCACAAATCGTAGTAGCACGAACTACGAAGCTCTGACTTTCCCATTGCACAGGGGAATACGTAGGCACGAGGATTTTTAATCCTTCGCGAGCATAATAATAAAAAATTAACTATCTCTCTGTCACAACAATAAAAAACTTAACCTTTCTCCATAACAAATAATAACTAAAACATTTCCTCAAAAGAAGACAATGATAACAAGTTAACATTTAAGCGCAAACTAGACTAAGAGGTTCCCGTTGAGTACAACGGACGTGAGGGGTGCCTAATACCTTCCCCTTGCGTAACTGACTCCCGAACTTAGATTAGTGGTTTCGTTGACCATTCTTATCCTTTATTTAGGTTGTGTCTATATCTTCCTTTTCTCTCGTAGAATAAATAGAATTAGGTGGCGACTCTGTTGTTTGTTTTAGGATCGTATTTTTCGAGGTGCGACAGCTGGCGACTCTGCTGGGGACCAATGCTTATGCATAAGAGAGTCGAGCCTAGCTTAGGATAGTTTGCGTTTGTTTGGTTTATTTGTTTGTCCTCTTTATTTACGTTTATTGCTTTCCTTATATTGCTCACTATTTATATCTGCCTGTTGGATCTCGGGATTATGTCACGGGTGAATGTGTATTTGAATCTTGAAATCCGAGTGTTGAAAAAGAAGAGGGAACACCTAAGTTTAGATTTGGATGTTATTAGTGTTAGTCTCCAAGGACTCGCTCCTTGCACGCCTAACATGAAAGCTCCCCCAGATAGTTAGACTTTTCATAGATCTTGTCACAACGCAGCTAGCCTGTCGCGGGACCTGATTCATGAAAGGGCTGTGATTCTGGGACCCCCTTAGAACCTATTTCAATTTTGGTAGTTGTGTAATGTTAGGCTCAAAGGACTCGCTTCTTGCACGCCTAGCATGAGAACTCCACTCAAGGTAGACCTTATCGTTATTATCGTCACAATGCAGCTGGCCTGCGGCGGGGCGTTAGTACGATAAATGTCCATGACCTTGGGTTTCCCTATACCGTCACCATAGAAAGCTATCATGTGAGTGGGCATTATGGGTAGAAAGATATAGACCGACCCTCTAGAGCCTACATTTTAGGAGTTCCAAGTTCCCATTGTTATCCCGGATCCAGCTTTGTGCATTCATAATCATGTAGCATATGCATCATAACTTACACATCTTGTTATTTCAGGAAAACACATCTATTTGTTGTTTCGCATTTAAAACAGGCATGAGTTCAGGAAAAAGGAAGGCTCTACAGCTGAAGGCTTTCTCACCAAATACCACTGTTCTTATGGACTGCTTAGAGAAAATGCCTGCTTCCTACAAAAGGGCTGTTGAAGTAAGGTTTGGTCAAGTGCTTCATCTTCTGGAAGTCGACGTGCAAATCCCAGGTCTCACAGCTTTGGCCCAATTCTATGATCCGTCGATGCGAAGCTTCTTGTTTCAGGACTTTCAGCTAACGCCGTCTCTGGGAGAATTTGAAGGGTTCTTGGGATTTTCTATGAAAGGAAAGGCACCTTACACCCTCGTTAGTCGGGATCTTAAGGTGGAGGTATTAGCGGAAGCTCTTCAGATCCCCATTGCCACAGCTAAAGCTAACTAGAAGCAAAAGAGGGAGTTTTGGGGTTTCCATAGGCTATTTTTAGAGCAGGAAAGTAAGAAATTAATAAAGGAACGTCAATGGGCTGCTTTAGTCAATGTATTGGCTCTCCTCATTTACGGTCTGGTTTTATTTCCCACTTTCGAAGATTTCATTGATACGGCGACGATTAATATATTCTGGGCGGTTTGGAAAGAAGGTCAAAGCCCAGTATATCCGTTATTGGCAGACGTGTTCTATAATCTCCACCTCCGTCACGAGAAGAAAGGTGCTGTTTTGACTTTTTGTTTCCCGTTGCTGTATAAATGGCTCACATCTCACGTTTTCAAATGCAATGCTCTAATCCCCAAGATGACAGGCGGGGAATGGTTCCAAATGCTAGCTTCCCTCACTGAAAGAGACATTGCCTGGTATCCCAACAAGTTAGATGTTGACCGGATCATTATGAGCTGTGGGAATTTCAGAAATGTGCGACTAATGGGATCAAAAGGGTGCATTAGTTATAATCCCATTTTGACTATACGGCAGCACGAATACCCTATGCTAGGAAAACCAGAAAACGCCGAATTGGAAGAGATGATACTTCACGATAGAGGTGTGGATGATCTAGCATTACTCTTCAGGATATGTCGTTCTTGGGAAAAGGTTCACACCAAAGGCTCCGAGCTAAGGAAAAGAGATGGAGTGGTTAGGATACCCTACCGACAGTGGGTTCTTGAAAGAGTCCAAATCGTCAAACTGCCATTTTCTGGAGAAGCACTTCCCAAGCCTCCTGTGCATGAACCAGTATCCCTTGAAGAAGTAGAGGAACTTCGAATGAAGGTAGCCAATCTTGGGAAAGAAAACGAAGAGCTCAGTTCAAAACTGCACCGGGTCACCCACGAAAGGAATGAATTGAGGTATGACTTGGCTCGTAAAACTGTTCAATTCGAAACAATTCAAGAAAAGGCCAACGAAGAAGAGCGGAAGAAGAATAATGTTAAAGGGTGTCTGGATCATACTTATGGAACGGTGGTTCACTTGAAGGAGGATTTAAACAGGGTTTGCCGGAAGAGCGCGAATAACGAGGATTGGTATGTCCGGGCGACTAAAAAGGCAAAAATTGAAAGAGCTGAATTCGAGAAGAAAATTGCAGAGCTTACCGCAGCACTTGAGGAGGCAGTGAGAAGTTCGAATCAGGAATATGAGCTTAGGATGCAGACCATGAACGTCTCACGGTTCACCGTGGAAGATTGGGATTTCAAATGCCAAGAGGTGAGTCGCGCTGAAGGAAACGCCCAGTATTGGAAGGAACAATACGAGGCTTTGATCAAAGATCGTGACATTTGGGAGTCAGCAAGAGATGAGGTACAGGGTCACTTCCAAGGATACCAGCAAGCTGTACAAGATCGGATTAAGGAAAGAGACATGTACCGCGATAAGCTTAATCGGCTTATTGAATGGTGCAACTTGCAGATAGAAGAACTACCTTTCCGACTCTCTATGGCAAGAGGGGAATTCAAAGACGATGGATCCTACCCAGCTGTGAGTTACTTTCTCTCAATGTGCCAAAACATGTTGAAGACCTTCAAGGAAGAGGTGAAAGAATGTAGTACCCATAGACCCAAGAATTAGTCTTACAGTTGTAATTTATTTTGCTTTATTTTGTTCATTTTAGAAGAGAATTGGCGTTATTTTTGTAATAGTTAATGAACCAGAATATTTGTACTTGATATTTTAAGTCTTGATTATTTAAGAATGAATGAAGTTTGGAGTATTTCCTATAGTCCTTGACCCCTGTGATGTTTTGAATGTTGCACATTTAAAATTTTGATAATGGTGATTGTTGTTCCTGAAATTAACATTTTTGTGGCATGGCATTCATACATTTCCATCATTTGCTGCATTTTGATAAAACATGAGGCTCATGCGTGTCTTTTTACCCAGTCGTCAAACTGTTTCGTCCATACAAAACCGGAGCCGACCATCGCAGGAGGATGGAAAGACTCGAGCAGGAAAACCAAGAGCTCAGGGGAGAGGTGACTGCTTTGAAGGATAGTTTGGAAAGGCTTACCAATATGATGGAGACAATGGCCGTTGCGCAGAATCAAACGTCTCAAAATTCTCAGGAGACTGGACAGAGGACTGAGGCCATGGCCATCCCAACGACCACGGCCCCTAGCAATGATTCCCAACATGTTGTAACCATTGGTTTCCCTTGGGGCATCCCTCGTGATTTCATACCAGATAATCATCAACCACATGTCTCACACGTCGCTGCTGTAATGACTACTCCTCAGCCGGTAATACACACTGCCCATTACAACGAAGATCCCCCTTTCCACACGCCACCAAGCGAAAATGCAGGAGTAGACGAGAGATTGGATGAGTTCCAGGATCGTTTTCTAGAAATGCAAAATGAGATTAGAACACTCCGAGGCCAGGATCTGTTTGGAAGAAAGGCTTCTGATCTTTGCTTAGTCCCCAATGTCCGGGTTCCACACAAGTTCAGGGTACCTGAGTTCGAAAAATATAAAGGAAACTCATGTCCTCAGAGCCACTTAATCATGTACGCCCGAAAGATGTCCACCCAGCAAGACAATGACCCGTTACTGATCCATTATTTCCAGGACAGCTTGACAGGTGCTGCCCTCAAGTGGTATATGAGTTTGGACAGCGCAAAAATCCGGACCTTCAACGATCTAGGGGAAGCTTTCATCCGACAGTATAAGTACAACCTTGACATGGCCCCGGACAGAGATCAACTCCGGAGCATGTCGCAGAAGGACAAGGAAAGTTTCAAAGAATACGCTCAACGTTGGCATGAGGTTGCGGCTCAAATATCCCCACCTTTGGAAGAAAAATAAATGACCAAGATTTATCTGAAGACGTTGAGCACGTTCTATTATGACCGCATGATCGCAAGCGCACCCAGTGACTTTACTGAAATGGTGAATATGGGAATGCGGCTTGAGGAGGCCGTTAGAGAAGGGCGTTTAGCAAAAGAAACAGGGTCATCCAGTGGCATCAAGAAATTCGGAAATGGTTTCCACAAAAAGAAAGAGCAGGAAGTTAGTGCCATTCACCAGAGAAGAAGTTATCAGCAGCAGGTGGCTGCAATCACCCCGATTATCAATACAGCTCCAGGTCCTAATTACCGACCATTTTTCCCTCAAAATCAGCAAACCACTCCACAACACCAACATCAACATCAACCTCAACAATTCCAGCAGCGGCAACAACAGCCTCCACAACAGGTTCACCACCAGTACAACAACAATCGTATACCGAGAACACTCGCCTACGACCCTATACCAATGACTTACGCAGAATTATTTCCTGCTCTACTGCAAAAGGGGCATATTCAAACAAGACCTCCCCTCCCACCACCCAGGAATCCCACTTATGGATTCAAAGCGGACCAGTTTTGCGTTTATCATCAAGGCGGGCCTGGCCACAATGTCGAAAACTGTTATAGCTTTAAGGCCGATGTTCAAAAGTTGATTAAAAATGGTGTGCTGACGTTTAAAGATACCAATCTGAATATTCAAGCGAATCCATTGCCTCCACACGGAGGGGCCTCAGTGAATATGGTACACGGTTGTCCAGGGGAATATGCTGTTTATGACGTCAGATTGATCCGAGGGTCCTTAGTGCAAAAACATGCAGAATTGGCAGAGCTTATCTACTTCCACAACGGGATACATGATTACGAGTCGTGCAGAATCTGTTCCGTTAATCAACGGGGGTGTCGCTTAGTGCGAGAAGATCTTCAGAGGATGTTGGATCAAAGGTCTATCAGAATAATGTATCCCAGAAACCCTAATGATGTTGAAATTGATGAAGAGGCATTTGTCATAATACCACAATTTAATGAACCAGGACCCATAGAGATCACCTACGACAGTAGGAGGATCGCTACAACTCCATTGGTCATTGCTGTACCAGGACCAATGCCATACCAGTCTGAAAGGGCCATACCATACAGATATAATGCAACCATGATTGAAAACGGGAGGGAGGTTCCATTGCCATCCATTGTCAACATTGCTGATGTCAGTCGAGTTACCAGAAGCGGGAGGGTGTTCCCTAACAAAGCTAAAGAAACTGTGATGCATAAAGAAACCCCATCGGAGAACACTTTTAAGCAAGTAGGCCAGTCAAGCAATACAAATCATAGCAAGGGAGACGATGAAGTGCTAAAGCTGATCAGGAAAAGCGATTACAACGTAGTGGATCAGCTTTTGAGCACACCTTCGAGAATTTCAATCTTATCTCTTCTGATGAGCTCTGAGGCGCATCGGGAGGCTTTGCAGAAGGTTTTAGAGCAAGCATTTGTGGATCATGATGTCACCATTGGCCAATTCGACAATATTGTTGCGAATATAACTGTTTGCAACAATCTTAGCTTCTGTGATGAAGAGCTCCCGGAGCAGGGAAGAAACCACAACATGGCATTGAACATCTCTGTTAATTGCAAGACCGACGCTTTGTCTAGCGTGCTAATAGACACTGGCTCCTCGCTAAATGTTATGCCAAAGTCAACTCTCTCAATGTTAGCCTTTCAGGGCACTCCTATGAGAGTCAGTGGGGTTATTGTCAAAGCTTTCGATGGGTCCCGGAAGACTGTTATCGGAGAAGTGGATTTTCCTATAACGATTGGACCTCATACCTTTCAGATCACATTCCAAGTAATGGACATCAAGGCTGCATACAGTTGCTTCTTGGGTCGCCCTTGGATCCACGAAGCAGGTGCCGTAACTTCAACCTTGCATCAAAAGCTCAAGTTCGTAAGTCAAGGAAAGTTGGTGACAGTGTTTGGGGAGCAGGCTATGATTGTGAGTCATCTCTCCTCTTTTTCATATGTGGAACCAGAAGATGATATTGGAACTCGTTTCCAGGCCCTAACCATTGCTGATAAAGAAGTAAAGAAGAAAGGGGCATCCATTTCTTCTTTCAAAGATGCTCGGCGGGTTGTTGAGAGTGGTTCGGCTGAAGGGTGGGGAAAGGTTGTGGTTTTAAACGAGAATAAGGCCCGTGAAGGAGTCGGTTTTTCGCCCGAATCTATAAGATTTACAAGGGATGAAGGTGTCATCTGCCCAATACAAGAAAGTTTCCGCAGTGGAGGATTCATGAGTCCAACTCCACCAGAAGTGGACGCAATTACCGAGGACGATTTTGAAGAAGATTTACCAGACTTTATTTTGCATGGAGCTTTGTGCCAGAATTGGACTGCTGTTGATATCCCATCTATCGTTCGCCTATCTAAGTAATGATTTTGTGTTAACCTCTCGCTCTGCCCGAAGCGAGAGAGTACTTTTGTAGGGTTTTCTCTTTATGCAATTTAAGAATTTTGTTTCCTCTTTGCCCTGCCCAAAGCAAGAGAGTAATTTTGTTGGGCCCTTTTGTTTCGAAAATTAAACAATCATTAATGAAAGTGTTATTTTTCGACTTCCTTTATCTTTTGTCATTTTTACTTTTTGCTTTTCGGAAAAGTGGTAATCCTAAAAAAAAAAACACATTTACATGTTTGCATAAATAAAAAGTTTCATTTTTCAAAAAAATCTGCGTACGCTTTCATTTGTCTAGTGCTAAAATAAAACATCAATCATATGTGCAGATTAATCATAAAAACCCCCATTGAAAAGCATGACCCATTACCTACTCCCAACTTTGAGTTCCCGGTGTTTGAGGCTGAAGAAGATAATGATGAAGAGGTCCCTGATGAGATCTCACGGCTACTGGAGAATAAGGAGGAGACTATCCAGCCATACAAAGAAGCAGTGGAGGTAATTAATCTGGGGACAGAAGATGATAGGAAGGAAGTTAAAATCGGCGCGCTACTCATCCCCGACGTCAAGGAAAGAATGATAGAACTTTTGAAAGAGTATGTGGATGTGTTTGCTTGGTCCTACCGGGATATGCCGGGATTGGATACCCGTATCGTGGAACATCGCCTTCCTTTGAAACCAGAATGCCCGCCGATCAAACAGAAGTTGAGGAGATCACGCCCTGACATGGCTATAAAAATTAAGGAGGAAGTTCAGAAGCAGATTGACGCAGGATTCCTTGTCACTTCCGAGTATCCGCAATGGTTAGCCAATATAGTACCCGTGCCGAAGAAAGATGGGAAAGTCAGAATGTGTGTCGATTACAGAGATCTGAACAAAGCCAGCCCTAAGGACGATTTCCCGCTACCCCATATTGACATGTTGGTCGACAGTACAGCTAAGTTCAAAGTCTTCTCATTCATGGATGGTTTCTCCGGATACAACCAGATTCGAATGGCCCCGGAGGATATGGAGAAGACTTCATTTATTACACCTTGGGGAACATTTTGCTACCAGGTAATGCCTTTCGGTTTGAAGAATACAGGCGCGACTTACCAAAGAGCAATGACAACACTGTTCCATGACATGATGCACAAAGAAATCGAAGTATACGTTGATGATATGATTGCTAAATCCAAAACCGAGGAAGAGCATGTGGAGTACCTGTTGAAGTTGTTCCAACGTTTGAGAAAGTACAAACTTCGCCTGAACCCCGGCAAATGCACATTCGGTGTTCGGTCAGGGAAGTTGTTGGGTTTCGTTGTCAGCCAGAAAGGTATTGGAGTAGATCCCGACAAAGTCAAGGCCATTCGAGAGATGCCCGCACCAAAGATAGAAAAACAAGTAAGGGGATTTTTAGGTCGTCTGAATTACATCTCCAGATTTATTTCTAATATGACTGCGACCTGTGGGCCGATCTTCAAACTCCTGCGAAAGAATCAAAATTGCAAGTGGACCGAAGATTGTCAAAAGGCTTTTGATAACATCAAAGATTATTTACTGGAGTCGCCTATCTTGGTCCCTCCAGTTGAAGGAAAACCTCTGATCATGTACTTAACGATACTAGAAGATTCCATGGGTTGTGTGCTCGGGCAACAAGACGAAACAGGACGGAAGGAGCACGCCATCTATTACCTAAGCAAGAAATTTACAGATTGTGAGTCCCGATACTCTATGCTCGAGAAAACCTGTTGTGCTTTAGCTTGGGCAGCTCGACGTCTCCGACAATACATGATTAATCACACTACCTGGTTGATTTCAAGGATGGATCCGATTAAGTATATCTTTGAAAAACCGGCCCTGACAGGAAGAATTGCTCGTTGGCAAATGTTACTATCAGAATATGATATCGAGTACCACACTCAGAAGGCTATTAAAGGAAGTATTTTGGCCGACCATCTAGCCCATCAACCCATTGACGATTACGAACCTGTAAAGTTCGATTTTCCAGACGAAGATGTCATGTACTTGAAGATAAAAGATTGTGATGAGCCTCCCCTCGACGAAGGGCCATAACCGGGGTCCCAATGGGGATTAGTTTTCGATGGAGCTGTAAATTTGTACGGAAAAGGAATTGGGGCAATGATTGTAACCCCCCAAGGAGCTCATATCCCTTTCGCTGCGAGAGTAACGTTCAATTGCACCAATAATGAAGCCGAGTACGAAGCTTGCATCATGGGCTTGGAAGAAGCAGTGGATTTAAGAATCAAGAACTTAGATGTATATGGTGACTCAGCCCTAGTGATCAATCAGATCAAGGGGAAGTGGGAAGTCCTACAACCTCACTTGATTCCATACAGGGATTATGCGAGGAGGATCTCGACATTCTTTAATAAAATTGAGTTTCACCAGGTACCTCGCAGCGAGAACAGAATGGCTGATGCTCTGGCTACCATCTCCTCCATGATTGTTGTAAACCGACAGAATGATGCGCCGAAGATTGAAATTATGCGTCTTGATAGACCTGCTTATGTATTCACCTTGGAAGAGGCTGTTGACGATAAACCATGGTACTACGATATAGAGTGTTTCTTACGACACCAAGAATATCCGCCAGGGGCATCCGGCAAGGATCGAAAGACTCTGAGGAGGTTAGCCAATAACTTCTTTCTGAGTCAAGATGTTTTGTACAAGAGAAATTTCGATATGGTTTTACTCAGGTGTGTAGATAAGCATGAAGCGGAAATACTGATGAGGGAGATTCATGAAGGATCATTCGGCACTCACGCTAATGGGCATGCTATGGCTAGAAGGATGCTAAGGGCAGGGTATTACTGGTTGACAATAGAATCCGATTGCTGCAAATATGTGAAGAAATGTCATAAATGTCAGGTTTACGCCGATAAAGTTCATATCCCTCCAACTCTTCTCAACGTTCTTTCTTCTCCGTGGCCTTTTTCCATGTGGGGCATCGATATGATCGATATGATTGAGCCAAAAGCTTCCAATGGACATCGTTTCATCCTAGTGGCCATTGACTACTTCACAAAATGGGTAGAGGCAGCTTCCTACGCCAATGTGACTAGACAGGTGGTAGTCCGATTCATCAAGAACAATCTCATTTGCCGGTATGGTATCCCGAGTAGGATCATCACCGATAATGGATCAAACCTGAACAACAAAATGATGAAGGAAATGTGCGCGGAATTCAAGATTGAACACCATAACTCTTCTCCCTACAGGCCTAAGATGAATGGGGCAGTAGAAGCCGCTAACAAGAACATCAAGAAGATCATTCAAAAGATGGTAGTCACTTATAAGGATTGGCACGAGATGTTCCCCTTTGCTTTGCACGGATATCGCACTTCAGTCCGTACATCGACTGGGGCAACTCCTTTCTCGTTGGTATATGGTATGGAGGCTGTACTCCCTGTAGAGGTTGAGATCCCGTCAATGAGAGTTTTGATGGAAGCCAAGTTAACAGAAGTCGAATGGTGCCAAAGTAGGTACGATGACTTGAATCTGATTGAAGAGAAAAGGATGACAGCTTTATGTCATGGGCAGCTATATCAACAAAGGATGAAGAAGGCTTTTGATAAGAAGGTTCATCCTCGTGTGTTCAAGGAAGGAGACCTCGTGATTAAGAAACTCCAGCCTTTTATATCAGATTCTAGGGGCAAATGGGCTCCTAATTATGATGGCCCGTACGTTGTCAAGAGAGTTTTTTCAGGCGGCGCGCTAATCCTCACGACGATGGATGGCGAGGAATTCGCTCGTCCTACAAATGCATATATAGTCAAGAAATACTTCGCCTAATAAAAATAAAAAGAACAGCTCGGTAAGTCGAAAACCTGAAAGGGCGACTTAGGCAAAAAAGAGCGTCTCGGTGGGTCGAAAACCCGAAAGGGCGACTCAGGCAAAAGTTAGAGACATAAACAAAAATTAATCATCCCGCTGGATTGAAAACCTGAAAGGGCAGTCCAGGCAAAAGTTAGGGATAAAGGCAAGTAACTGTATCGGGTTATGATGACAACATCGTGTGCCAAGATTTCTTCAAATCTAATTCAAGCTCAAGAATGTCGGGGATTCAAAGTAGTTGGAGGAAATAATGGTCATTGTAATTTTAATGTAGTCTTTTCCATTTAATTACCATTTATTCCACTTTTGTAAAGATCTATGGAATCCCTCTATTGGCAGATTACCATTCCATTAATGAAAATTTGAGCCTATGCCTTTGCTTGCAATTCTTATTCTATCTTCATCTCAAAAATGGCACTGTTATTAATAATGATCTTCGAAACAAAAAAAAAGCCTTTTACTATATTTGTTTTAATTTGTGTGCACTTACTAAGTCGGCGAACCGAAAGATGGACGTTAATGGTTGTTCCAAGAATGGTTGAAATGCAAGATGTGAAATAATTATCTCGTTAAATACGGCATGCTCATGTTTCTCCAATATGGGTCATTGGAGTGTTACTTATGCGACTCATTTTTCTGTGATAGAATTTTTGTTACTCAGCGCCTTTGGTAAGATGTAAGCCTGATGTACCTGTGTGAGCCTGATTAAATTTACTTGGGTAGATTGTTGGTTTGATTCCCCGGCAGAAGATAAACCATTTCATCCTTGTCAAAGTCAACTGCGTTATGGGTCGCTAACGTCTTGTTGAAACTGGTCGAGCATCTGGTTGTTGTGTTCTTCTCACCAATCTATCTTATGTGTCTTTTTTGTCTGTTTGTCAGCATAAACATAACATATACATTCATGTACATCATAATTGAATTCATATTCATATTCATATGCCTATTCATGTCGCACTCATTAATGCATACCTCCTTCACCTTGGTCGCGTTTATCCCCAAGTGATGTGTCTCCCTCAAAATAGAGTTGTCAGCCTTAGGCAGAAAATGTACATTCTTTCCAATTCCCCACTGAGTTTTAAATCCTCGTGGAAGATTTTTGCTTTAGTTCCCCTTTCCATACTTGGATAGGATTAATCCCTAATTGAGTTTATTCCTCATGGGTTAGTATCTTGCTTGACAGTTTCTTTCCAGCTCGTTCCTGGATTGGATTTTGGTCGTTGGCAATTCTGATGATTGAACTACCAAGTGGAAAGTGCATTTATTTTGCACCTTTGGAGGCTTAGTTTCCCAGAAGGAATTTGTTGGAGGCTTCCTTTGAAGACAAATTTTGCTCTCCAGCAGTGTTACTACAACATTCTCTTGGATTACTTATACCTGACAACAAGTTGCAGTCTCTTTATTCGAGAAGCTCGTTTTGTCTTTGAATTTCTAAGTGGAATCAACAAGTGGCCATCTCTTTATTTGAGAAGCTTGCTTTCTTGTCCATGGATTTCCCAGTAAATCAACAGATGGCATGCTCTTTTCGAGCAGTTTGTTCATCCTTAGCAAGGTTTATGTTTCAACAAATGGCATCTCATCCAGACAAGGTGAGAAGTTTGTTCGGCAAATGGCATCTCATCCAGACAAGGTGGGAAGTTTGTCGTGATTTCAATTTTCGGCAAATGGCATCTCATCCAGACAAGGTGGGAAGTTTGTCGTGATTTCAATTTTCGGCAAATGGCATCTCATCCAGACAAGGTGGGAAGTTTGTCGTGATTTCAATTTTCAACAAATGGCATCTCATCCAGACAAGGTGGGAAGTTTGTCATGATTTCAATTTTTAACAAATGGCATCTCATCCAGACAAGGTGAGAAGTTTGTTCGGCAAATGGCATCTCATCCAGACAAGGTGGGAAGTTTGTCGTGATTTCAATTTTCAACAAATGGAATCTCATCCAGACAAGGTGAGAAGTTTGTTCAGAAAATGGCATCTCATCCAGACAAGGTGGGAAGTTTGTCGTGATTTCAATTTTCGGCAAATGGCATCTCATCCAGACAAGGTGGGAAGTTTGTCGTGATTTCAATTTTCAACAAATGGCATCTCATCCAGACAAGGTGAGAAGTTTGTTCGGCAAATGGCATCTCATCCAGACAAGGTGGGAAGTTTGTCGTGATTTCAATTTTCAACAAATGGCATCTCATCCAGACAAGGTGAGCAGTTTGTTCGGCAAATGGCATCTCATCCAGACAAGGTGGGAAGTTTGTCGTGATTTCAATTTTCAACAAATGGCATCTCATCCAGACAAGTTGGGAAGTTTGTTGAGTTTTTTTAATTTCCGTTATATGGCTATCTCTTCCAGACGAGTTGAGAAGTTTGAGCGTGAAGATTTTCTCCCCAATGCACGTTGACATCTGTTGACCATTTATCGTCTATTTGTATTTCAAAACTTCTTGAAGGGATTTATGTCACGGCTATATGTGCTTCATCCCCAGTAAAGCCATCTATCTTCTCATTGGATTTTAGCTTTATAGTTTCTTTTCCAGCTTCTCCATCGTTTATTTTCTTTTACTTCTCGGAGCGCCAATTTTCTGGTTCTTTTAGTATTCAAACCTCTTCTACCTTTCAAGTTTAAGCCGTTTGAATAGGGGCAGCTGTTGCACCCAAAAAATTTCCCTCCTTTCGTTGTTTCAGTCGTTTGCATTCATACTTTGCATTCGCATTTATATCAAGTCATAGCCATATTTTTCTTGTTTTTTTGTTTCTTCAAAGTTTGGGATCTGAGATTCCTCTCGGTTAGTTTTACGGAATTTCGGGGATCTTGTTCCATTCGAAGGTTGGAGGAGGACCTTGAGGCCTTGTTGTGAGATATTTGTATCATGTTTCACCAAATCGTCAAGTAAGGTTGTGTGGTTTGAAGTTAGGGGAAGATTGATCTAAAAAAACATTTTTATGACTAAGGTTACCGTCCCTCCGTTTGTTTGACATGCAAGTTTATGTTCGGATTAAACTAAGTTGTGGATATAATGCTTTGAATTGAGTTTATTTTAGATATCAAGAAAATATTTTGTTAGTCCTCCCCATTCAAGTTATTCAGGTCTTAAGGACTATTATCATTTTCAAGATCATTAGTCGTTTCTAAAGATTGCTCAAAATGAGACATTGTTAAGGAGTGCAAGATATAAAGACGAGATGGGTTGGACCCCAAGTCATTGTGTTAGATTTGATTTTTGTTTCCTCAAATTTAGTGGCAGTATGATGTATTTATGTTGTGTTTAAGCCTTGGTTCAGTTAAAGGCAATGGGTAGCAATGCCAAGGCATGCTTGAATCTAATACAAGTGCATTTTACGCTGGGGCTTTGTGTTTTGAGCCAAGCTTTGAGAGGAAAATTTTAAAGAATACATGGATTTAAATTACAAGAGAAATGAAGAAATACAACCAAAAAAAAGAGGAAGAAAAGAGGTCACGTCAAGCTGCAATGTCCATGTTACACATACAGAACATCACTGTTATATCCTTTACAACCTCTGCAACGTCGTTCTTGCGGATTCGATCCACACGGCTCCTAGTCCAAGCACCAACACAACCTAAAGCCTCACCCCATGGCCCATAACGTCGAGTCCCAAGCGAAATATGCAATGCGACCTGACAAGAGAAACATTATGTTAAATTCAAACATTGACAGTCGTTTATAATTCGTAACAAGCAGGCTCAAAGTAGTAAACCGACATTGCCAATAACAAATAAACTTTTGTTTTAGGTAATCAAAGGCCATTCAGATATCAAGGGAATACTACCTAAGAGAAAATTGGCAGCAGCAAAAATACAGGTTTAATGTTGAGAAACGAAATATTGAGTTTCCAATTTCCCATGTTCAAGTAAAATGCGATCAATGCGATTGAAGTTGGCGGAGAATAGGGGGATTCATACTCACAATGTCAGGAATGGACAATGAGACTTCGGACATCTTATGCCAACTGGAAAGACGTCGAAGAAAGCAGGCGCCTCCAAGCCAAGTTTACAGCCGGATGCTACTGAGTCTAGTACAACCACAACTGCTAGAAGTTCGAGCCAAGCTCAAAATCCGTCACCCGCAGCCTCTGTACCATCAAGTCAAACCTGCGAAATACGGCAATACACGAGAAAATTATCAGCGTCATTTGAAATTTCTAGAGGGAGAAAGAAGAACATGAACAAAGATACCAACTGCCCATAATGTTGTGGAATTCGTGTATACCTTTACTTAAAGTCCTGGAATGTCTTCCTTGTGGAAGCCCATCGGAAGCATGTCTCATGAGAATTTTTGCTGCTACAGCGGAAGCCACTCTTCATAAGACATTCCCAGCTGAATCCAGTATAGAACGAAAGCTGAACAACGAAAAAAAACAAGAAACAACACTTAACATTTCCCTAATACTTGTCTCTATTCTTTGCATTGTTTTTTTTCCTACTGTTTTTAGAAGTAGAACTATGAGGAAGCAGGAATGACAGCTACCTTACCACCTTCTTCAGTTGCTCTCTGCACACCTCTGATTGCTTTTGTTTTGGACTCTACATTTGTTTATGCGAAGTTGAGGTCTTCAAACACAACAAGCACTGTAGAGTTTGCAACAAGTGTGTAAATCACTTTGATCATCATTGACAATGGCTCAACAACTGCGCCTGATGGGTTTGATTCCTAACCGGGGGGATCAACCTCTTTACGGACTTCCATTTTCTGGCTCAAGAGGTGCACCTAGCCTGTACTCTCATGTTCGAGCAGACAAGTCGGCAATGTCTCAGTTGAGATTACAAGTGCATATGAGGAAAGCATGAAATAGGTCCTAGGGTAAAGAACCAAGCTGATTTGAAACTCTGTAACATCAACATTAAGGGCAACATCAACTCCAATCTGCTTACACACAAAAAACAGATAACGTAAGTTCACAACTTTACGACAAATAAGGAGACGGAGAAGGGACACAACAATGGTTCACCTGCTACTCAATGAGAAAGCCGAATCCGCAGCACTAAAAGGAAGTTATTGAGGACTTTAATTGTCCTGAGCCAAACATCCAGATAACTACGGAGGAGATTACAGATGCACTTGTTCAAGTAACTCTTGCTGAACCGAAAGTGGCTGGTGTCTATGCTAGCATTCTACGAGCCCGAAAGTTTTAGTATTGCGAAAATCTCAGAATAATGGGAGTTGATTATGTATGGATAGCCCTGTTTTTGTTTCCATAGTCAAATAGTTTACCATCCATCTTCTGCAACTCAATCATCAGCTGCAAACTTCATGCCGGGAAGTTCATGAGTGTAGGGTCCTGGTATTGCGAAACGCTCATTTAATCAGTCTCAGAAACATATCCCTACCAATTCACAAGTTTCAAGGGTACTTCCAAGTGCAAATTCCGGCCCGAACGACGCAAATGTATCCTCTCACAAGATTACTCAGAGATTGCGTCTACTTGTTGCACTGTAATTTCGAACAAGAGGATTATGGACAGTCCTGCAAAAACAAGTTTGAGCCAAAATTAATATAAACAATAACAAGGACAAGGTACGAAGATATAGCAGTAAAAAGGGTCAATATGCGGTGAAAACGAAAGTTCACGGTGGTAAAAGAAAAAGAATGGAGCAAACTTTTGTAATCCAAATTGAACCAGTTTAGTTCACCTCAAACCGAAGGGAACTAAGTCAAAGGACACACTGACCAAAGTACAGACAGAGACCTCAGCAGAGCACCGGAACCTAAAATTTCACAAAATTGGAAACTTTGCTTTTACACAGGGGAAAGTAATAGCAGACATAGCAGAAATGGGGGTTTTCTCGGCAAACATTCAAAGGGACCAAACCCTAATTTGACTCTATAAAAAGGAACGAAGTTGATGATATCAAGGATCCGAAAAAAGATTACGAAACCCTAACGGCGCAAATATCGTTTTAACCCTAAATCTTTTTCTCAAAAGGAGAGGATCAACGGAGCATTGTGTTAAAGCTCTGTTAAAGCAAAGCTACAGCAAAAACAAAGAAGGAGTAGAAGGAAGAAGGCAAGCGAACGAACGCAACAACAAGGAGAAGCCAGTACCTGTTATTTCGCGTCTTTGACGTTAGCGCTTGGTAACTATTTCCTCTCTTTACGACCTCCTGCTTCTACCTTTTTGATTTGTTCGTTACATGATATTTACTGTTGGTTCCATGACTGCTCCATGTTGATTGTGTATTTTTGAGCTTTGATTCATTTCGTTTGAGGTTGGGGGCTAGGTTTTATCTCCGCGATTTGGGGTTAAGATTTAGGCAGTCTTTGGTTTTTGTAGAAAAGGATGATGATGATACCCTGAATCATTTTCTCAGGGAGGTACGAACTAGAGAAAAGGTGAGTGAGTGAGGTATTGCTGTGAGAGTTGCGTGAGAGAGACGGTGAGGCTAGGTTTTGGCGAAAAGAGGAGGACGGTGAGGTTGTTTCATTTCCATCTGAGTGTTTGTCGTTAATCGTGAAAGAAGGGAACATCGGGTAGGATCCGGGTCAAAGGCTGACCCGTCCTGTTTTGATTGTGGAACCCGTGGGCTAGCTTCAATCTTTTCAGTTTGGCCCATCGTACTTTTTTGTTTTTTTTTCCTTTTATTTTTTCTTTATAGTTATTTATTTTGTTTTACCATATTCAATTAACTCTTAGAAAAATGCAGGAGATAACTCCTTACAAAAAATATGTTTTTTTATTTTATTTTTAATTTACTAATAAATTTTATTTTAATTAAAGGTAATTAATCATTAATTATTTCATCAAAAAATCATGTTTCTTTCATTAACGGGTTAATGACTTTATGTTCGTTAAGACGCATGTTGTTTATTTTTCTGCTTTCAATCATCATCGAGTCGCGATGATGACATTTCATTCGTGTTAGGTTTCGATTGTTATTTTCTTATCTCGATTTATAATTTGTCAAAAATATTGATAATAAACATGATCACCTCAAGAACAATTATTTCAAAAAAAAAAGACAAATCTTTTGTTTGGTCCAACGCCAAACAAACACTCTTAAGAATACACCGGATAATTTCATAAACTCATTTCGCACACACGTAAGTCGGTCATTTCTGATCGCCATCTGCACTACATTTATCTTAATTAATTTACGGAAAGAAGGAACTTCGGAGTCTAGCATTCCGCACGTTCTGGATTGAATCGCAAATGGGCTAGCCTCACGCGTTGGTTCAATCACCGTTCGTATAAAAACAATTCAATTCATCTTAATTAATTTACGGAAAAAAGGAACTCCGGAGTCTAGCATTCCGCACGTTCTGGATTGAACCGCAAATGGGCTAGCCTCACGCGTTGGTTCAATCACCATTCGTATACCAACAAATTTAAATCGTTTTATAATTAATTAGCGAGTAACTGAACTCCGGAGTCTCGCACTCCGCACGTTCTTGAATGCAACCGCAACATGGGCTAGCCCCACGCGTGGTTCATTCGCCCTCTCGTTTTAAAACATCTTTAACAAAGATCAAACATCTTTTCTCAAAACGAACGCTGTTTAAAATCTTTCTATCTCGCAAATAAGCCAACGCTTAGCGGTAGAAATTATTTTCAAACAGTCATTCAATAAAAATCACAAATCGTAGTAGCACGAACTACGAAGCTCTGACTTTCTCATTGCACAGGGGAATACGTAGGCACGAGGATTTTTAATCCTTCGCGAGCATAATAATAAAAAATTAACTATCTCTCTGTCACAACAATAAAAAACTTAACCTTTCTCCATAACAAATAATAACTAAAACATTTCCTCAAAAGAAGACAATGATAACAAGTTAACATTTAAGCGCAAACTAGACTAAGAGGTTCCCGTTGAGTACAACGGACGTGAGGGGTGCCTAATACCTTCCCCTTGCGTAACTGACTCCCGAACTTAGATTAGTGGTTTCGTTGACCATTCTTATCCTTTATTTAGGTTGTGTCTATATCTTCCTTTTCTCTCGTAGAATAAATAGAATTAGGTGGCGACTCTGTTGTTTGTTTTAGGATCGTATTTTTCGAGGTGCGACAGTAACCCGATAAACTTCAATAATGTTCATTAAACTGATGGGTGTGTGGATATCCTAGGGTCAAAATTTTGGGTATGACACATAGTTATTCTCTTCAAATCTTTGATGTATTTGAAATTGAGATGACCAAGTCTATAGTGTCACATTCATTCATTTCTCCTAGCTGCAGTTGCAAGGCATTTATGCTCTATCACATTAAGTTCGATCTTGAAGGTTATATTCTGAGACATTGGAGCCTTCAAGATCAACCTACCACATGCGTCAACAACTCTCATCACTTTGTCTTTGACTGAGACCTTGTAGTTATTTTCGACCAACTGCCCTATACTAAGCAAATTACTCTTCATGCCTGGTATGTACAATACATTAGAAATTACTAACCTATTTACATCTTTCCTCATAATCAGAACATCGACAATACCTTCAGTTGCTAGAGTATTTTCATTTGCAAATTCCACCATGTTCTTCATCGAGGGCTTCATGTTGACAAACCAATCCTTCCTACCAATCATGTGTGATGAGCATCCTGAGTCCAACTACCATTGGTCTTGGAATCTCTCTTCATCTCTTGTTGTGACCATTAGCAACATCTCTTCTTCTTTATGATTCGCCATCTTAGCATCAAAATCTTGATTCTTTTGCTTTTATGGACAATCCCTAGAATAATAACCATACTTCTGACAATTGTAACACTGAATGTGAGTCTTTTCTTGTTTTCAACCCCCACATTTTCCTCTACATGTAGCACTACCTCTTTGGTTGCCTTAGTTCCAGTGTTTTCTCTGATCCGACCAGTTTTCTTCTTGTTGACTTCGACCACCTTTATCTCTGTTGTCGAAACACTTTTTTCCCTTTCCTATCTCTTGCCACATCACTCTTCGACTTTCCTGGATCTCTTTCAGCCATTATTTGTTCATCAGATTCAAGTGTCTCATGAAGCTCTTCTTTTGTCAATACTACCACATGGTCGAACTTTGGTGCCAACGATCTCAAAATATTTGAGACTACTACTTTCATCGTCAACACTTCTCCACATACTTTAATTTGATTCACAAGTTTCGTAACTCTTGTGAAGAAATCTGTAATGCTTTTATTGTCTTTCATCTGAAGCAATTCATAAGCCCTTTTGTGAGTTTGTAACCTCGCCTTTTACACCTTATTTGCACCTCCAAACGACTTCTCCATAATTTCCCACACATTCTTTGTTGATTCTGCATCACTAACATTCTCAAATTTGTTTGGATCAACACATTGATGGATTATAAAAAGAGCTTTATAATCTTTCTTCAATTCTTTGTGCGCAACCTTTACTTGATCTGTTGCGTTCTCTGCAAGCGTTGTTACTCATTCCTTCACAATATCCCATAAATATTGATAACAAAAAAACAACTTTAATCTGCTTGCACCAATTCTCACAATTATCTTTCTTGAGAAATGAAAGCTTTGTCAAAAAATTCTTGTTCGGATGATTCATCGCCATGACGATTCCTGCCCTTGAATCGCTCAAATCGGAGCTCTAGATACCAGATGTTGGAATTAACCCAAACTCTATGGAAATTTTGAACCTTTCTTGATGAGCTAGAAGGGTTCTTGCGCAACAACAATAACAAAGAAGAAATTTTGAAAGAGGAAATTTGGGAGAGATAAAGTTTGTTACCCACAACTGTTGGATTTTTCTTTCTATTATTACTCACTCTGCAACAGCAGATCCGTGAATGTAATAATGTTGTGATGTTATTTGATTACAAGAGGGGTACTCCGTATTTATAGAATTATGTTTGTTTGCACCTCAAGTCAAAAGCCCAGAAACTATAAAAGCCTAAAATATCTATTTTTTGGAACTAAATCAAATCTAAATCTAAAACCAACTCTAAATTTAATCTAAATCAAATATGACATAATGAATTACACTTTCTACACATCTAAATGTTCTTAGATAAAATAAATAAAATTAAATAAATAAGAAGCCTAGAAAATATCATGTTAATATAAACAGTAATTAAAAATATCTAAATTTTAAATTTTTTTATATAGGAGAATTTAGAAATTTAATTTAAGAAATTTGGATAATTTTATCAACATAATAAATTATGTTTAACATGTCTCTCCTCCAAATTTCTAAAGTTGAAGAAATCGAAAGTTGCTTAGAAGAGATTCTCATCACCAGTTTCCCACTCTGCTCCTAAAAAACTGAATGAAACAAATTTTGACTTATTAAAATTTAAGACTTTGATTCTAGCATAAGCATATAAATTTGGCCATATACTGTTTATGAATAGACATTTCAACAATCCATTATAAAACAATTTCATATGCGATTAGTCAAACAAACAGAAATCTAGCATAATACTAATGTATGGCTGAAAAAGGATAATGTTTAGATGATTAGACCATATTTATATAAACTTTATTATTTTACTTTGTTTAAAATAAGAGAAAAAGTGACAATGCAGAATATGAAGAAAAAGTGTATCAATTACTTTACATTGCATAATATTGTGCATGCATGGTGATAGTAGATAGTATTGTACCATGTTCCCTCTTCGTGATTCACTGTTGTTATACAGAGTGAGAGACACAATACAGAGAAATGAAGAAGTGAAAAGCTAAATTGACTTCAAGCTCAAGATAATAGACTCTGTCTAAGTGTTGAATGTGGTCCTTCCACTGGTATTGATTTTTTATTTATTTTAAAATGTGACATGACCTTTCTGATAATAAAAAATAAGATAAGAATACTTTCTTTTATTTATTTAACTCGTCAATTTATTCCCTATAAAAATTATTGATTTGATTGACATGACTTCATTCAATTTGACAAATTGTTAATTTATATAATTAATATTTTTTAGGAGTATATTACTCAATTTTTTTAATATATATATATATATATATATATATATATATATATATATATATATATATATATATATATATATATATATATATGACAAATGATCTCTTCTAAATGGACTCATGACTGACCATAATAGTTGTTCCAAATACTTATTATAACGTATTGAGTAAGAAGTTTTTCAAAGTCGGTGTCAGTCTTATAATGTATGGTCAATTTTCTTAGGATAGTGGAAAAGTTTGGGGAGTCGGTTCTAAGAAGAGTAGGGAACAGGTGCACCAAATGCATTTTCCATCACTAAGACGTTTTGCTAGACATTCAAACATGTGGCTCTAGGCATGGCGCCCCCTTCTAAAGTGCTTAAGTGCACTGAAGTTTCATTGTGTTTTCCGAGGTAAGCTCCCTAATTGTTGCCTTTCGTCTTTCCACTTCCTTTTAAGATGGATTGTTGATCAACTCGTCCATTTTCTTTTATATAAAGATCATTTGACTTTCTAGATGAACTTTCACTCCCGTTACGAATTAAAACATGTTTCGTTTTGTGAAATCAATCTTTCTTTTCCTAAAATTCCACTAACCTTTGATTACAATATTTTCTTTCTTTATTGGAATAATGTATTTTTACTCATCTTCAACCTTTCACCCCTTTTGCTTGACATTGTTTATATATCTCATGTCACCTCCAAGTAACATTCATAACCTTTAGCTCTTATTTCATTATTTTTATTTCTTTGTATTTGATGAGACCAATATAGATAATTAACTAGTGGTTTGGCGAATAACTTCGATGGTGGTGACACTTCGTTATTTGTTGGGGTAGAAAATCCAAATGACATGAACCCTCATTCCTCAACAAATAATCACTCTAACCCAAATATAGTAGTTATCTCTAATTGTTCTGCATCAGACAATGCTTCTGATGAGTCTGCCTCTAATAAAACCTCATTTGATGATTTTTCTCATGCTTTTTCAAGTGAGGGTGTTGGGAAATCCAATATTGATGATCTAACAAATCATGCTACCTATGCGTCGTGGAAGTAACTGGTAGTTTTCCCCTATCTATTCGAGTTTTATCAAACTTCCCTCCTTGGTTGGCGTTGCATGTTACATCCAAATACTCTTTTCTCTATTATTCGTAGATCTTATGTTGTAGAGAGTATCTTGGATAAAATACAAACTTCAATACCATCTATTTGTTGCCAGAGACTAGATGTTGCAGTACACGTGTTGGAGCATTGTATTCAACATGTGTTCCTTCTGCACTAGAACCAACTTGCGCAATCTCCAAGTTTTTTGCTTAATTTATCCAATCCCAAAAGAACCAACAATCTCCCTCTTTGAATTTTTTTGGAAAAACAAATCCTCGAGCAAAAAACACACTGAGTACAAGAGCCATACAATCTTAAAACAAACAACAACAACAACATAAGTAAACCCATTAGAGCATATATCAACAACATCAGAAGTCGGAGCAGTAGCAGTACATTTGTAGCATACACAAAAACATCATGAGGTAGTTCCATACACACATGAGTTTCCTTGTCAAAAGTTATGAGGTAGTTAGACACGTGAGAAGCTAGATTATTATACAATAGAACTCTCCAAAATAGTTAATCATTCAAGATGAGTTAGTCATGCATCAACACATAGTTAGTAGTCAGTAGTCAAAGATCAGAGGCTACTACTAACACACAAGTCAACTTAAATAGGGGCCATAGGCTCTAGAATGTGAGCACATTCAGTCAGATCATATTAGAATAGATGGTTCCAGTTACACCAGTTAGCAACAAAAATAACAGATGGTTCCAATCACACCACATAGCACTAAATAGTACTAAACATATTACTCCCCTTTTTTCCATAATTTGGAAAAGGTTTTCTTAATTAAATTAGCACAAAGGTTAGTATTTTAGCACATACACACATCATACCATTAGAGAACATAAACAAATAATAGTATAGATTACGAACAATATGTTAGAGCATCAGAACAATTATTCTAGAGGCTTATCAAGCCATTACAAATCCAGGATAATAACATAAAATATGTATGAATACACGGACCAAAACAACATAAGCAAAAATAAATACACTTGAGTCACTTTAGCTTCTTAGATCACACGTCAATCCAAGCAGTCCACACCTGACTCATAGTCACTTTAGTCACTTGATTCCATTAGTTCTATAACTTTGGATTCCATCTTTATTATCTTCTTAGGATTTAAACTTATGATCATTATCTTCTTAGATGGTTCAACAATGGTGATGTTACTATTAATATTTACGGACGAAATAGAACCAACTTCATTGGTCTTGTTTGACAAAGACTCAAGGAGTTTAATAACATTCTTAGGTACATTAATTCTTTGACATGGAAATTCCCATTTTAATTCTTAGATGTATCTTTAGAATTTTGATTCATTTTGCATAAAGGACAATGAGCTTGGAATATTAGAAAGGTACTCGTCATCTTGTCGCACCTCGAAAAATACGATCCTAAAATAAACAACAGAGTCGCCACCTAATTCTATTTATTCTACGAGAGAAAAGGAAGATATAGACACAACCTAAATAAAGGATAAGAATGGTCAACGAAACCACTAATCTAAGTTCGGGAGTCAGTTACGCAAGGGGAAGGTGTTAGGCACCCCTCACGTCCGTTGTACTTAACGGGAACCTCTTAGTCTAGTTTGCGCTTAAAATGTTAACTTGTTATTATTGTCTTCTTTTAATGATTAAAGTATCGATATTTGTTTATTATTTGCAATAGGGAAAGGTTAAGTTTTTTATTATTGTGACGGAGAGATAGTTAATTTTTTATTATTGTGCTCGCGAAGGATTAAAATCCCCGTGCCTACGTATTCCCCTGTGCAATGGGAAAGTCAGAGCTTCGTAGTTCGTGCTACTACGATTTGTGATTTTTATTGAATGACTGTTTGAAAATAATTTCTACCGCTAAGCGTTGGCTTATTTGCGAGATAGAAAGATTTAAACAGCGTTCGTTTTGAGAAAAGATGTTTGATCTTTGTTAAGGGTGTTTTAAAACGAGAGGGCGAATGAACCACGCGTGGGGCTAGCCCATGTTGCGGTTGCATTCAAGAACGTGCGGAATGCTAGACTCCGGAGTTCAGTTACTCGCTAATTAATTATAAAAATGATTTAAATTTGTTGGTATACGAATGGTGATTGAACCAATGCGTGAGGCTAGCCCATTTGCGGTTCAATCCAGAACGTGCGGAATGCTAGACTCTGGAGTTCCTTTTTCGTATTTAATTAATAAGTTGGATTGAATTGTTTTTTATACGGATGGTGATTGAACCAACGCGTGAGGCTAGCCCATTTGCGGTTCAATCCAGAACGTGCGGAATGCTAGACTCCGGAGTTCCTTTTTTCCGTAAATTAATTAAGATGAATATAGTGCAGATGGCGATCAGAAATGACCGACTTACGTGTGTGCGAAATGAGTTTATGAAATTATCCGGTGTATTTTTTAATGTGTTTATTTGGCGTTGAACCAAATGATTAACTTTTCTTTCGAATGATTATTTTAAACGTGAATGTATTCACTTCGATTTTGATGAGTTATAACGAAAATTGTAAAAATGACAAATAGGTCCGTACAAGTCATATATTGTCAACATGCGACCAAACGGTGATTAGAAGCAAAAAAAAAACATACAATGTACGCATAAATAAATAAAAGAATCAAAATATAAATAAGTGGCTTATAAAAATCATATATTTTTTGAAGAAATAAATAATAAGTTTAAATAGTTAATATTATTAGTAAACCAAAAGTATTTAGGAAAGTCTTAAGAGTTTTGTTAAAATTTATGAAATAATAATAAAAGAAGTAAACTAAAATAATTGAGGAAACTAAAGTATAATGGGTCCAAATATTAAAAACCAGAAATGGGGGGGGGGTGAAATGGAGGCCCACAAAGGCCCATAAGATCAGACCGGCCGGGTCGGGTCTGACCCGGATCCGGTTCGGTGGGTTTTTTACTTAAAATGGAAAGAAGAGATTTCTAGGGTTCATCAGCTGTTTAAACTAAAAAAGGAAATCCCAAGATTTTATCCTCTCACATCCTCATCTCTCTCAGGCGAATAACCTTTGCCATCTCCTCTCAACTCACGATTCTTAAAGTTCGCCTTCCTCCGATTCCGTATTTCTCCGAGAAAGAAGATTGGGTATCATCACCATCATTGTTTTCTGCAAACACTACTTAACCTAAACCCCCAAATCGCGAAACAGAAACCCTAGCCCTCAAGCTCAAACGATGTGAATCAAAGCTAACGACATACAATCAATGGCCGAGCGTATAACCAACAAAAATCATCGAATAGTGAAAGAGTACAATCAGGAAAACATAAAAAGAGAGATAGTTACCAAGCGCTAACGCTGAAGACGCGGAATAAAAGGTATTGAGTCCTCCTTGCTGTGAAATCCGTTCGTGTTCCTTCTTCCTTCCCTCTTCTTTTTGAGTATTGCTTTCTTGTTGATGGGATTTTTGTGTTCTGAATCTTTGCGGTGTTTTTAATCTTGCTTACGGCTAGGGTTTACGGTTTTCTCTTTGAAGCTTTTGAAAGTTTGAGGTTTTTTGTCTCTTGATGCGGCTCCCCCTTTTCAATTTGACCTAAACCCTCTCTTTATAGTGTGATGGATTAGGGTTTCTGTTTTTTTAAAAAACAAAGATTCATCCTTTTTGGTCCCCTGTCCGTCCTGCCTTTACCCTGTGTTTTTAAAAGCTTTTGCCGATTTTTCGTGATTATTTCGGCTTCATGTAACCTGCTGTCACTTCTACCTGTACTTTCGTCAATACACCTCTTTGGCTTAGTTCCTCCATTTTGAAGTGAACTGAACCAAATTAGTTTCAATTGAATCATACTGCTTTTTTACTTGGACTTGCTTTTCCTTTTTCCATCCTGAAACTCTTACTAACAACGTTTCTTTATCTTTTTTACTGTGGTGAATTTTTCTTGCAGGCTTCAGTAAGCTTTTTCAAACACCAAGGGCTTTAGCATAGCCATCGGCAATTTTATCTAACAAGAGTCATGCAACTGTGATCTTTTCCGTAGTCATCCGGATATTCGGTCCAGACCAAATAAGGTTCCCAGTAACTCCCTTGAAGTGCTGCAAACTTGGCTTGAAGGTGTCCATTTCTTAATGTTTTCAATTGGCATGAACGTTCGGGGCCTCGTCGTCCGTTCCTGACACTGTGAGTATGAAACCTTCCATTTCCTACAACCTTAATTGCACCAATGCCAATCTGATTGAATGTTGAGAATTTGAAATTTGTTGTTTCGTTTTTCAATATCTATCTCGTGTCTTTGCTGCTGTGGTCATAATTGTTGTTGTTGTACCTTTTGATATTTGACCATTGTTTCTCCCTTGCAACCTTAAACCTGACTGTTGTCTATTATTAACACAAAGCAAGCTTTCTACACAGGTCTTAGTTAAAACAAACATTCTCTTCCTTTTTTGTAGGAAAACAAATTGGAGATTTAGGCAACAACAATGAGTTCCAGTCAATATCATAGAGAATGACAATATCAACAGTAGTAAGACCGATGCCTGAGATCTCCAGCCCGAGTAGATAACAAGGAGACAAATTTCTCACATTCTGGTTTGTTAAAAGCCTCAATAACACTATGGTTGACAGGAAGCATAGGATTTGTATAGTCCTTGCTGCGATTTGATTGAAGTTTGATATTCAAATCTTTAAGTGCAGAATTTGAAATACGCAAACTACAAGAACCAACATGATCTGGAAACAGGTATCTTGGTATGCTTCTTCCATCCGGTGCATCCCTAGCTGAAGCAGCAGTCTCAGCATCAGTGAGCTGAATCAGAGCCTGGAAACCTGCTGTCTTTTCAAGTGTAGCAATTTTGTGAACAAAGCCAAAATCAGAGAACACCAAGTGGAAAACATCAATGCTCACATCCCCGGCTTCCACACCTTCAATAGTGACCAACAAGACATTTCCAGGAATATCTCCAGGGCTTTTATTTTTTTTAACATTAATTTTTCTTTGATACCGAGTCTCTAGATACGGCTCTGAACTCGCCTTTCATGTTGCCCTGTAGATTGGAATGAGCATTGCTGCTGAGGAGATGGCGTATTCATTATATTTGTAGAAGACCTAGGTGAATTGGCATATGGAAATGGTGAAGCAGTCGTATTGTCAAAAGAAATGGCACTCGTTGCAGCAGAAGGAGATGCAGCTGATCTTCCCAAAAGTTGTGTTCCTGCTGTCTGTAATATTTTTGTCTACCACACTTGCTTCAATTACAGGTCCTGTCGTTTTTTGCAGGATGGGTGACCTGATGTAGCAGTGGCCTTTGCAAGTTGTTTCGGACGAAAGGCGAGTTATTGGCGGCGATGGATTGTATTTCTATTGGAACACACGGTGCAGGCTGAAGGTGTTGAAGTCGTTGACCTCACAGTAATGTAGCTGTCACAATTATTACTCTTGTAACACCATTGTTGCTATGGTTCTGAATATGCTATTAGTTGTTCGTGTTGTTGAATGTTCACTTCCTGGATTTGAATCCCCTTGGGCGGATAGCAATGTACTCCTGATGCGGATCCATGATTACTGCCGCGACCACCCTACTGTTCTTGTAATCCTGCGATCGGTCGCCTATTTGTGTACAACTTAGGCCTATTTTTGAAGTTGATGATGTAAAGTTTGGACTTAAATGTGTCACTTTTTTTCAATTGTAGATTTGAACGCAGCTGGTCTTGACAATACTTGAGCTCTGATATTGTTAACTAGAAAATACTTTGGCAATGCAATTCCAATGACATACCCTTATTTTGAACTTGAAAGTAGCTTGTAAAATTTTGAATAATCCTTTTTATTTCAAAGTCAACCTTTAAAGGAACATAACTTAAAAACAATATGCATCAACTTGATAATGACCGACAAAATCTCTTGTAACAAAAGGCAATACTTCAAAATGACTCTGAAAGAAAAAATAATAACTCTCATTACCTGAACAACTTAAATGAGGAAGGCTAACAAAATGTTTTTCTCAAGACCCAAGAAATAATTCTCAATTCAAGGCACCCTAACCACAATTTACATTTTCGGTTTGAACATAAACTTGCATGTTTAAGTAGCTAGAGGAGTGATAATCTCGGTCACAATGCGTCTTCAAACATCATCCCACACTATGGATCAATTTTCCCATAGTTCCCAATCCCAAGACCTCAAATTGATGACTTGGTGAACTACGTCTCGATACTTGAGAAGTAAAGACCATTCTGACCATTTGATGAAGCATGATACAAATATCTATGATAAGAATTTAAAGTCCACCTCCGAACTTGAATGGAAAAAGATCCCGAAATTCAGCCAAAACCTAACCAATAGGAACCCCAGATCCCGAACTTTGAGGAAAACAAAAAGTGAAATCATGGCTATGACTTAATATAAATGTGAATGCAATGTATGAATGCAAAAGATCGAAACAACAAAAGGAGGGCAAATTTTGGGGTGCAACAGCTGCCCCTATTCAAACGGCTTAAACCTGAAAGGCAGAAGAGGTTTGAATACTAAAAGAACCAGAAAATTGGCGCTCCGAGCAGTAAAAGAAAAATAGGCGGTGGAAAAGCTGGAAAAGAAACTATAAAGCCAAACTCCAACGAGAGAAAAGATGGCTTTACTGGGGATAAAACACACATAGCCGTGACATAAATCCCTTCAAGGAGTTTTAAACACAACTAGACGATAAATGATCAACAAATAACAACATGCATTGGGGAGACGTCATTGATAGAACTTTCACCATACTTCCCTTCTTCTGAAAGAGACAGCCATATGACGGAGAACAACTTCACGTCCAAACTTCTCAACTCGTATGATAGCTATTTGACGAAAATTGGAAAAATTCACAACAAACTTCTCAACTTGTCTGGAAGAGATAGCCATTTGTTGGATAAGTAAAGAGATTCATATCAAACTTCTCAACTTGTATGGAAGAGATAGCCATTTGATAGAACATTCATCATACTTCCCTTCTTCTGAAAGAGACAGCCATATGATGAAGAACAACTTCACGTTCAAACTTCTCAACTTGTATGGAAGAGATAGCCATTTGACGGAAATTGGAAAATTCACAACAAACTTCTCAACTTGTCTGGAAGAGATAGCCATTTGACGGAATTTGGAAAATTCACAACAAACTTCTCGACTTGTATGGAAGAGATAGCCATTTGATAGAACATTCATCATACTTCCCTTCTTCTGAAAGAGACAGCCATATGATGAAGAACAACTTCACGTTCAAACTTCTCAACTTGTATGGAAGAGATAGCCATTTGACGGAAATTGGAAAATTCACAACAAACTTCTCAACTTGTCTGGAAGAGATAGCCATTTGTTGGAAAAGTAAAGAGATTCATATCAAACTTCTCGACTTGTATGGAAGAGATAGCCATTTGATAGAACATTCATCATACTTCCCTTCTTCTGAAAGAGACAACCATATGATGAAGAACAACTTCACGTTCAAACTTCTCAACTTGTATGGAAGAGATAGCCATTTGACGGAAATTGGAAAATTCACAACAAACTTCTCAACTTGTCTGGAAGAGATAGCCATTTGTTGGAAAAGTAAAGAGATTCATATCAAACTTCTCGACTTGTATGGAAGAGATAGCCATTTGATAGAACATTCATCATACTTCCCTTCTTCTGAAAGAGACAGCCATATGATGAAGAACAACTTCACGTTCAAACTTCTCAACTTGTATGGAAGAGATAGCCATTTGACGGAAATTGGAAAATTCACAACAAACTTCTCAACTTGTCTGGAAGAGATAGCCATTTGTTGGAAAAGTAAAGAGATTCATATCAAACTTCTCAACTTGTATGGAAGAGATAGCCATTTGATAGAACATGGAAAAATTCACAACAAACTTCTCAACTTGTCTGGAAGAGATAGCCATTTGTTGGTCTACTGGGAAATCCATGGACAAGAAAACAAGCTTCTCAAATAAAGAGACTGCCACTTGTTGTCAGGTATAGGTATTCCAAAAGGATGTTGCAGTAACACCGCCGGAGAGCAGAATTTGTTCTTAGTGGAAACCTCCAGCAAATTCCTTCTGGGAAACTAAGCATCCAGAGGTGCAAAATAAATGCACTTTCCAATTGGTAGTTCAATCATCAAAGCTGCCAAAGACCAAAATTCAAATCCAGGAACGAGCTGGAAAGAAACTGTCAAGCAAGACACTAATCCATTAGGAATGAACTCAATCAGGATTTATCCTATCCAAGTGTGGAAAGGAGAACTAAAGCAAAATCTTCCACGAGGGTAGAATCTCAGTGGGGAATCAGAAAGAATGTACATTTTCTGCCTAAGGCTGACAACTCTATTTGGAGAGAGACATATCACCTGGGGATACATGTGACCAAGGTAGGAGGTATGCATCAATAAATGCAACTTGAATATGAATATGAATTCGAATACGATGTACATGAATGTATATATGTTATATTTATGCTGACAAACAGACAAAACAGACACATAAGATAGATTGGTGAGAAGAACACAACAACCGGATGCCCGACCAGTCTCAACAAGACGTGAGCGACCCATAACGCAGTTGGCTTTGACAAGGATGAAATATTTTATCTTCTTCCGGGGAATCAAACCAACAATCTACCAAGGCAAATTTAATCAGGCTCACTCAGGTATATCAGGCTTAGCACCTCACCAAAGGCGCTGAGTAAAAACCTTATCACAGAAAAATGAGTCACATAAGTAACACCCCAATGACCCATATTGGAGAAACATGATCATGCCGCATTTAACGAGACAATTATTTCACATCTTGCATTTTAACCATTCTTGGAACAACCCTTAACGTCCATCTTTCGGTTCGCCAACTTAGTAAGTACACACACATTAAAACAAATATAATAAAAGACTTTTTTTGTTTTGAAAATCATTATTAATAACAGTGTCATTTTTGAGATGAAGATAGAATAAGAATTGCAAGCAAAGGCATAGGCTCAAATTTTCATTAATGGAATGGTAATCTGCCAATAGCGGGATTCCATAGATCTTTACAAAAGTGGAATAAATGGTAATTAAGTGGAAAAGACTACATTAAAATTACAATGACCATTATTTCCTCCAACTACTTTGAATCCCCGGCATTCTTGAGCTTGAATCAGATTTGAAGAATTCTTGGCACACAATGTTGTCGTCATAGCCCGATACAGTTACTTGCCGTTATCCCTAATTTTTGTCTGGACTGCCTTTTCAGGTTTTCAATCCAGCGGGATGATTAATTTCTGTTTATGTCTCTAACTTTTGCCTGGGTCGCCCTTTCGGGTTTTCGACCCACCGAGACGCTTTTTTTTGCCTAAGTCGCCTTTTCGGGTTTTCGACTTACCGAGTTGTTCTTTTATTTTTATTAGGCGAAGTATTTCTTGACTGTATCGGCATTTGTAGGACGGGCCATCATAATTAGGAGCCCATTTGCCCCTAGAATCTGATATAAAAGGCTGGAGTTTCTTAATCACGAGGTCGCCTTCCTTGAACACACGAGGATGAACCTTCTTATCAAAAGCCTTCTTCATCCTTTGTTGATATAACTGTCCATGGCATAAAGCTGTCATCCTTTTCTCTTCAATCAGATTCAAATCATCGTACCTACTTTGGCACCATTCGGCTTCGGTTAACTTGGCTTCCATCAAAATTCTCATTGACGGGATTTCGACCTCCACGGGGAGTACAGCCTCCATACCATATACCAACGAGAAAGGAGTTGCCCCAGTCGATGTACGGACTGAAGTGCGATATCCGTGTAAAGCAAAGGGGAGCATCTCATGCCAATCCTTATAAGTGACGACCATCTTCTGAATGATCTTCTTAATGTTCTTGTTAGCGGCTTCTACTGCCCCATTCATCTTAGGCCTGTAGGGAGAAGAGTTATGGTGTTCAATCTTGAACTCCGCGCACATTTCCTTCATCATTTTGTTGTTCATGTTTGACCCATCATCAGTGATGATCCTACTTGGGATACCATACCGGCAAATGAGGTTGTTTTTGATGAACCGGACTACCACCTGTCTAGTCACATTGGCGTAGGAAGCTGCCTCTACCCATTTTGTAAAGTAGTCAATGGCCACTAGGATGAAACGATGTCCATTGGAAGCTTTCGGCTCAATCATACCAATCATATCGATGCCCCACATAGAAAAGGGCCACGGAGAAGAGAGAACATTGAGAAGAGTCGGAGGGATATGGACCTTATCGGCGTAAACCTGACATTTATGACATTTCTTCACATATTTGCAGCAATCGGATTCTATTGTCAACCAGTAATACCCGGCCCTCAGCATCCTTCTAGCCATAGCATGTCCATTAGCGTGAGTGCCGAATGATCCTTCATGAATTTCCCTCATCAGTATTTCCGCTTCATGCTTATCTACACACCTGAGTAAAACCATATCGAAATTTCTTTTGTACAATACATCTTGGCTCAGAAAGAAGTTACTGGCCAACCTCCTCAGAGTCTTTTGGTCCTTGCTGGATGCCCCTGGCGGATATTCTTGGTGTCGTAAGAAACATTCGATGTCGTAGTACCATGGTTTATCATCCACAGCCTCTTCCAAGGTGAACACATAAGCAGGTCTGTTAAGGCGCATAATTTCAATCTTCGGCACATCATTCGGCCGGTTTACAACAATCATGGAGGAGATGGTAGCCAAAGCATCAGCCATTCTATTCTCACTGCGAGGTACCTGGTGAAACTCAATTTTATTAAAGAACGTCGAGATCCTCCTCGCATAATCCCTGTATGGAATTAAGTGAGGTTGGAGGACTTCCCACTTCCCCTTGATCTGATTGATTACCAAAGCTGAGTCACCAAATACATCTAGGTTCTTGATTCTTAAATCAACTGCTTCTTCCAAACCCATTATACAAGCTTCGTACTCGGCTTCATTGTTGGTGCAATTGAACGTCACCCTTGCGGCGAAAGGGATATGAGCTCCTTGGGGAGTTACAATCATTGCCCCAATTCCTTTTCCGTACAAATTTACAGCTCCATCGAAAACTAATCCCCATCGGGACCCCGGTTCTGGCCCTTCGTCGAGGGGAGGCTCGTCACAATCTTTCATCTTCAAGTACATGACATCTTCGTCTGGAAAATCAAACTTTACGGGTTCGTAATCGTCAATGGGTTGATGGGCTAGATGGTCGGCTAAAATACTTCCCTTAATAGCCTTCTGAGTGTGGTACTCAATATCATATTCTGATAGTAACATCTGCCAACGAGCAATTCTTCCTGTCAGGGCCGGTTTTTCAAAGATATACTTAATCAGATCCATCCTCGAAATCAACCAAGTAGTGTGATTAATCATGTATTGTCGGAGACGTCGAGCTGCCCAAGCTAAAGCACAACAGGTTTTCTCGAGCATAGAGTATCGGGACTCACAATCTGTAAATTTCTTGCTTAGGTAATAGATGGCGTGCTCCTTCCGTCCTGTTTCGTCTTGTTGCCCGAGCACACAACCATGGAATCTTCTAGTATCGTTAAGTACATGATCAGAGGTCTTCCTTCAACTGGAGGGACCAAGATAGGCGGCTCCAGTAAATAATCTTTGATGTTATCAAAAGCCTTTTGACAATCTTCAGTCCACTTGCAATTTTGATTCTTTCGCAGGAGTTTGAAGATCGGCCCACAGGTCGCAGTCATATTAGAAATAAATCCGAAGATGTAATTCAGACGACCTAAAAATCCCCTTACTTGTTTTTCTGTCTTTGGTGCGGGCATCTCTCGAATGGCCTTGACTTTGTCGGGATCTACTTCAATACCTTTCTGGCTGACAACGAAACCCAACAACTTCCCTGACCGAACACCAAATGTGCATTTGCTGGGGTTCAGACGAAGTTTGTACTTCCTCAAACGTTGGAACAACTTCAACAGGTACTCCACATGCTCTTCCTCGGTTATGGATTTAGCAATCATGTCATCAACGTATACTTCGATCTCTTTGTGCATCATGTCATGGAACAGTGTTGTCATTGCTCTTTGGTAAGTCGCGCCTGCATTCTTCAAACCGAAAGGCATTACCTGGTAGCAAAATGTTCCCCAAGGTGTAATAAATGAAGTCTTCTCCATATCCTCTGGGGCCATTCGAATCTGGTTGTATCCGGAGAAACCATCCATGAATGAGAAAACTTTGAACTTAGCTGTACTGTCGACCAACATGTCAATATGGGGTAGCGGGAAATCGTCCTTAGGGCTGGCTTTGTTCAGATCTCTGTAATCGACACACATTCTGAATTTCCCATCTTTCTTAGGCACGGGTACTATATTGGCTAACCATTGCGGATACTCGGAAGTGACAAGGAATCCTGCGTAAATCTGCTTCTGAACTTCCTCCTTAATTTTGATAGCCATGTCAGGGCGTGATCTCCTCAACTTCTGTTTGACCGGCGGACATCCTGGTTTCAAAGGAAGGCGATGTTCCACAATACGGGTATCCAATCCTGGCATATCCCGGTAGGACTAAGAAAACACATCCGCATACTCTTTCAAAAGTTCTATCATTCTTTCCTTGACGTCGGGGATGAGTAGCGCGCCGATTTTGACTTCCTTCCTATCATCGTCTGTCCCCAGATTAATTACCTCCACTGCTTCTTTGTATGGCTGGATAGTCTCCTCCTCATTCTCCAGCATCCGTGAGATCTCATCAGGGACCTCTTCATCATTATCTTCTTCAGCCTCAAACACCGGGAACTCAAAGTTGGGAGTAGGTAATGGGTCATGCTTTTCAATGGGGTTTTTTATGGTTAATCTGCACATATGATTGATGTTTTTATTTTAGCACTAGACAAATGGAAGCGTATGCAGATATTTAAAAAAAGAAATTTTTTTTTATCTATGCAAACATGTAGATGTGTTTTTTTTTTAGGATTACCACTTTTCCGAAAGGCAAAAAGTAAAAAATGACAAAAGATAAAGGAAGTCGAAAAATAACACTTTCATTAATGATTGTTTAATTTCCGAAACAAAAGGGCCCAACAAAATTACTCTCTTGCTTTGGGCAGGGCAAAGAGGAAACAAAAAATTCTTAAATTGCATAAAGAGAAAACCCTACAAAAGTACTCTCTCGCTTCGGGCAGAGCGAGAGGTTAACACAAAATCATTACTTAGATAGGCGAACGACAGATGGGATATCAACAGCAGTCCAATTCTGGCACAAAGCTCCATGCACAATAAAGTCTGGTAAATCTTCTTCAGAATCGTCCTCGTTATTTGCGTCCACTTCTGGTGGAGTTGGACTCATGAATCCTCCACTGCGGAAACTTTCCTGTATTGGGCAGATGACACCTTCATCCCTTGTAAGTCTTGCAGATTCGGGCGAAAAACCGACTCCTACACGGGCCTTATTCTCGTTTAAAACCACAATCTTTCCCCACCCTTCGGACGAACCACTCTCAACAACCTGCTGAGCATCTTTGAAAGAAGAAATGGATGCCCCTTTCTTCTTCACTTCTTTATCAGCAATGGTTAGGGCCTGGAAACGGGTTCCAATATCATCTTCTGGTTCCACATATGAAAAAGAGGAGAGATGACTCACAATCATAGCCTGTTCCCAAACACTGTCACCAACTTTCCCTGACTTACGAACTTGAGTTTTTGATGCAAAGTTGAAGTTACGGCACCTGCTTCGTGGATCCAAGGGCGGCCCAATAAGCAACTGTACGCAGCCTTGATGTCCATTACTTGGAATGTGATCTTAAAGGTATGAGGTCCAATCGTTATAGGCAAATCCACTTCTCCGATAACAGTCTTCCGGGACCCATCGAAAGCTTTGACAATAACCCCACTGACTCTCATAGGAGTGCCCTGAAAGGCTAACATTGAGAGAGTTGACTTTGGCATAACATTTAGCGAGGAGCCAGTGTCTATAAGCACACTAGACAAAGCGTCGGTCTTGCAATTAACAGAGATATTCAATTCCATGTTGTGGTTTCTTCCCTGCTCCGGGAGCTCCTCGTCACAGAAACTGAGATTGTTGCAAACAGTTATATTCGCAACAATATTGTCGAATTGGCCAATGGTGACATCATGATCCACAAATGCTTGCTCTAAAACCTTCTGCAAAGCCTCCCGATGCGCCTCAGAGCTCATCAGAAGAGATAAGATTGAAATTCTCGAAGGCGTGCTCAAAAGCTGATCCACTACGTTGTAATCGCTTTTCCTGATCAGCTTTAGCACTTCATCATCTCCCTTGCTATGATTTGTATTGCTTGACTGGCCTACTTGCATAAAAGTGTTTTCCAATGGGGCTTCTTTATGCATCACAGTTTCTTTAGCTTTGTCAGGGAACACCCTCCCGCTTCTGGTAACTCGGCTGACATCAGCAATGTTGACAATGGATGGCAATGGAACCTCCCTCCCATTTTCAATCATGGTTGCATTATATCTGTATGGTATGGCCCTTTCAGACTGGTATGGCATTGGTCCTGGTACAGCAATGACCAATGGAGTTGCAGCGATCCTCCTACTGTCGTAGGTGATCTCTATGGGTCCTGGTTCATTAAATTGTGGTATTATGACAAATGCCTCTTCATCAATTTCAACATCATTAGGGTTTCTGGGATACATTATTCTGATAGACCTTTGATCCAACATCCTCTGAAGATCTTCTCGCACTAAGCGACATCCCCGTTGATTAACAGAACAGATTCTGCACGCATTGTAATCATGTATCCCGTTATGGAAGTAGATAAGCTCTGCCAGTTCTGCATGCTTTTGCACTAAGGACCCTCGGATCAATCTGATGTCATAAACAGCATATTCCCCTGGACAACCGTGCACCATATTTACCGAGGCCCTTCCGTGTGGAGGTAAAGGATTCACTTGAATATTCGGATTGGTATCTTTAAACGTCAAGACACCATTTTTAATCAAATTCTGGACATCGGCCTTAAAACCAAAACAGTTTTCAATATTGTGGCCCGGCCCGCCTTGATGATAAGCGCAAAATTGGTCAGCTTTGAACCCATAAGTGGGATTCCTGGGCGGAGGGAGGGGAGGCCTTGTTCGAATATGCCCTTTTTGCAGTAAAGCTGGAAATAACTCTGCATAAGTCATTGGTATGGGGTCGTAGACGGGTGTTCTCGGAATACGATTGTTGTTGTACTGGGGGTGAGCCTGTTGTGGAGGTTGTTGTTGTCGTTGTTGGAATTGTTGAGGTTGATGTTGATGTTGGTGTTGTGGAGTGGTTTGCTGATTTTGAGGGAAAAATGGTCGGTAATTAGGACCTGGAGCTGTATTGATAATCGGGGTGATTGCAACCACCTGCTGCTGATAACTTCTTCTCTGGTGAATGGCACTAACGTCCTGCTCTTTCTTTTTGTGGAAACCATTTACGAATTTCCTGATACCGCTGGATGACCCCGCTTCTTTTGCTAAACGCCCTTCTCTAACGGCCTCTTCAAGCCGCATTCCCATATTTACCATTTCAGTAAAGTCACTGGGCGCGCTTGCGATCATGCGGTCATAATAGAACGTGTTCAACGTCTTCAGATAAATCTTGGTCATTTCTTTTTCTTCCAGAGGTGGGGATATTTGAGTCGCGACCTCACGCCACCGTTGAGCATATTCTTTGAAACTTTCCTTGTCCTTCTGCGACATGCTCCGGAGTTGATCTCTGTCCGGGGCCATGTCAAGGTTATACTTATACTGTCGGATGAAAGCTTCTCCTAGATTGTTGAAGGTCCGGATTTTTGTGCTGTCCAAACTCATATACCACTTGAGGGCAGCACCTGTCAAGCTGTCCTGGAAATAATGAATCAGCAACGGGTCATTGTCCTACTGGGTGGACATCTTTCGGGCGTACATGATTAAGTGGCTCTGAGGACATGAGTTTCCTTTATATTTTTCGAACACAGGTACCCTGAACTTGTGCGGAACCCTGACATTGGGGACCAAGCAAAGATCAGAAGCCTTCCTTCCAAACAGATCCTGGCCTCGGAGTGCTCTAATCTCATTTTGCATTTCTAGAAAACGATCCTGTAACTCATCCAATCTCTAGTCTACTCCGGCATTTTCGCTTGGTGCTGTGTGGAAAGGGGGATCTTCGTTGTAATGGGCAGTGTGTACTATAGGCTGAGGAGTAGTCATTACAGCAGCGACGTGTGAGACATGTGGTTGATGATTCTCTGGTATGAAATCACGAGGGATGCCCCACGGGAAACCAGTGGTTACGACATGTTGGGAATCATTGCTAGGGGCCGCGGTCGTTGGGATGGCCATGGCCTCGGTCCTCTGTCCAGTCTCCTGAGAATTTTGAGACGTCTGATTCTGCGCAGCGGCCATTGTCTCCATCATATTGGTAAGCCTTTCCAAACTATCCTTCAAAGCAGTTACTTCTCCCCTGAGCTCTTGGTTTTCCTGCTCGAGTCTTTCCATCCTCCTGCGACGGTCGGCTTCAGTTTTGTATGGACAAAACAGTTTGACGACTGGGTAAAAAGACACGCATGAGCCTCATGTTTTATCAAAATGCAGCAAATGATGGAAATGTATGAATGCCATGCCACAAAATGTTAATTTCAGGAAAAACAATCACCAATATCAAAATTTTAAATGTGCAACATTCAAAACATCACAGAAGTCAAGGACTATAGGAAAAACTCCAAACTTCATTCATTCTTAAATAACCAAGACTTAAAATATCAAGTACAAATATTCTGGTTCGTTAACTATTACAAAAATAACGCCAATTCTTTTCTTAAGTGAACAAAATAAATAAAGCAAAATAAATTACAATAGTAAGACTAATTCTTGGCTCTCTGGGCACTACATTCTTTCACCTCTTCCTTGAAAGTCTTCAACATGTTTTGGCACATTGAGAGAAAGTAACTCACAGCTGGGTAGGATCCATCGTCTTCGAATTCCCCTCTTGCCATAGAGAGTCGGAAAGGTAGTTCTTCTATCTGTGAGTTGCACCATTCAATAAGCCGATTAAGCTTATCACGGTACATGTCTCTTTCCTTAATCCGATCTTGTACAGCTTGCTGGTATCCTTGGAAGTGACCCCGTACCTCATCTCTTGCTGACTCCCAAATGTCACGATCTTTGATCAAAGCCTCGTATTGTTCCTTCCAATACTGGGCGTTTCCTTCAGCGCGATTCACCTCTTGGCATTTGAAATCCCAATCTTCCACGGTGAACCGTGAGACATTCATGGCCTGCATCCTAAGCTCATATTCCTGATTCGAACTTCTCACTGCCTCCTCAAGTGCTGCGGTAAGCTCTGCAATTTTCTTCTCGAATTCAGCTCTTTCGATATTTGCCTTTTTAGTCGCCCAGACATACCAATCCTCGTTATTCGCGCTCTTCCGGCAAACCCTGTTTAAATGCTCCTTCAAGTGAACCACCGTTCCATAAGTTTGATCCAGACACCCTTTAACATTATTCTTCTTTCGCTCTTCTTCGTTGGCCTTTTCTTGAATTGTTTCGACTTGAACAGTTTTACGAGCCAAGTCATACCTCAATTCATTCCTTTTCTGGGTGACCCGGTGCAGTTTTGAACTGAGCTCTTCGTTTTCTTTCCCAAGATTGGCTACCTTTATTCGAAGTTCCTCTACTTCTTCAAGGGATATTGGTTCATGTACAAGAGGTTTGGGGAGTGCTTCTCCAGAAAAGGGTAGTTTGACGATTTGGACTCTTTCAAGAACCCACTGTCGGTAGGGTATCCTGACCACTCCATCTCTTTTCCTTAGCTCGGAGCCTTTGGTGTGAACTTTTTCCCAGGAACGACATATTCTGAAGAGCAATGCTGGATCATCCACACCTCTGTTGTGAAGTATCATCTCTTCCAATTCGGCGTCTTCTGGTTTTCCTAGCATAGGGTATTCGTGCTGCCGTATAGCTAAAATGGGATTATAACTAATGCACCCTTTTGATCCCATTAGTGGCACATTTCTGAAATTCCCACAGCTCATAATGATCCGGTCAACATCCAACTTGTTGGGATACCAGGCAATGTCTCTTTCAGTGAGGGAAGCTAACATTTGGGACCATTCCCCGCCTGTCATCTTGGGAATTAAAGCGTTGCGTTTGAAAACATGAGATGTGAGCCATTTATACAGTAACGGGAGACAAAAAGTCAAAACAACACCTTTCTTCTCGTGACGGAGGTGGAGATTATAGAACACGTCTGCCAATAACGGATATACTGGGCTTTGACCTTCTTTCCAAACCGCCCAGAATATATTAATCGCCGCCGTATCAATGAAATCTTCGAAAGTGGGAAATAAAACCAGACCGTAAATGAGGAGAGTTAATACATTGACTAAAGCAGCCCATTGACGTTCCTTTATTAATTTATTGCTTTCCTGCTCTAAAAATAGCCTATGGAAACCCCAAAATTCTCTCTTCTGCTTCCAGTTAGCTTTAGCTGTGGCAATGGGGATCTGAAGAGCTTCCGCTAATACCTCCACCTTAAGATCCCGACTAACGAGGGTGTAAGGTGTCCTTCCCTTCATAGAAAATCCCAAGAACCCTTCAAATTCTCCCAGAGACGGTGTTAGCTGAAAGTCCTGAAACAAGAAGCTTCGCATCGGCGGATCATAGAATTGGGCCAAAGTTGTGAGACCCGGGATTTGTACATCGACTTCCAGAAGATGAAGCACTTGACCAAACCTTACTTCAACAGCCCTTTTGTAGGAAGCAGGCATTTTCTCTAAGCAGTCCATAAGAACAGTGGTATTTGGTGAGAAGGCTTTCAGCTGTAGAGCCTTCCTTTTTCCTGAACTCATGACTGTTTTGAATGCGAAACAACAAATAGGTGTGTTTTTCCTGAAATAACAAGATGTGTAAGTTATGATGCATATGCTACATGATTATGAATGCACAAAGCTGGATCCGGGATAACAATAGGAGCTTGGAACTTTTAACATGTAGGCTCTAGAGGGTCGGTCTATATCTTTCTACCCATAATGCCCACTCTCATGATAGCTTTCTATGGTGACGGTATAGGGAAACCCAAGGTCATGGACGTTTATCGTACTAACGCCCCGCCGCAGGCTAGCTGCATTGTGACGATAATAACGATAAGGTCTACCTCGAGTGGAGTTCTCATGCTAGGCGTGCAAGAAGCGAGTCCTTGGAGCCTAACATTACACAACTACCAAAATTGAAGCAGGTTCTACGGGGGGTCCCAGAATACAGCCCTTTCATGAATCAGGTCCCGCGGCAGGCTAGCTGCGTTGTGACAAGATCTATGAAAAGTCTAACTATCTGGGGGAGCTTTCATGCTAGGCGTGCAAGGAGCGAGTCCTTGGAGACTAACACTAATAACATCCAATTCTAACTTAGGTGTTCCCTCTTCTTTTTCAAAACTCAAGTACAAATTCAAACCCGTGATATCCCGAGATCCAACAGGCAGATATAATGAGCAGATAATAAAGAAGGAAGCGACAGATAAAATATCAACAACAAATAAAGAAGACAAATCAAACAAGTCATCAAACAAACGCAGACTATCCTAAGCTAGGCTCGACTCTCTTATGCACAAGGCATTTAACTCCCCAGCAGAGTCTCCAGCTGTCGCACCTCGAAAAATACGATCCTAAAATAAACAACAGAGTCGCCACCTAATTCTATTTATTCTACGAGAGAAAAGGAAGATATAGACACAACCTAAATAAAGGATAAGAATGGTCAACGAAACCACTAATCTAAGTTCGGGAGTCAGTTACGCAAGGGGAAGGTGTTAGGCACCTCTCACGTCCGTTGTACTCAACGGGAACCTCTTAGTCTAGTTTGCGCTTAAAATGTTAACTTGTTATTATTGTCTTCTTTTAATGATTAAAGTATCGATATTTGTTTATTATTTGCAATAGGGAAAGGTTAAGTTTTTTATTATTGTGACGGAGAGATAGTTAATTTTTTATTATTGTGCTCGCGAAGGATTAAAATCCTCGTGCCTACGTATTCCCCTGTGCAATGGGAAAGTCAGAGCTTCGTAGTTCGTGCTACTACGATTTGTGATTTTTATTGAATGACTGTTTGAAAATAATTTCTACCGCTAAGCGTTGGCTTATTTGCGAGATAGAAAGATTTAAACAGCGTTCGTTTTGAGAAAAGATGTTTGATCTTTGTTAAGGGTGTTTTAAAACGATAGGGCGAATGAACCACGCGTGGGGCTAGCCTATGTTGCGGTTGCATTCAAGAACGTGCGGAATGCTAGACTCCGGAGTTCAGTTACTCGCTAATTAATTATAAAAATGATTTAAATTTGTTGGTATACGAATGGTGATTGAACCAATGCGTGAGGCTAGCCCATTTGCGGTTCAATCCAGAACGTGCGGAATGCTAGACTCCGGAGTTCCTTTTTCGTATTTAATTAATAAGTTGGATTGAATTGTTTTTTATACGGATGGTGATTGAACCAACGCGTGAGGCTAGCCCATTTGCGGTTCAATCCAGAACGTGCGGAATGTTAGACTCCAGAGTTCCTTTTTTCCGTAAATTAATTAAGATGAATGTAGTGCAGATGGCGATCAGAAATGACCGACTTACGTGTGTGCGAAATGAGTTTATGAAATTATCCGGTGTATTTTTTAATGTGTTTATTTGGCGTTGAACCAAATGATTAAATTTTCTTTCGAATGATTATTTTAAACGTGAATGTATTCACTTCGATTTTGATCAGTTATAACGAAAATTGTAAAAATGACAAATAGGTCCGTACAAGTCATATATTGTCAACATGCGACCAAACGGTGATTAGAAGCAAAAAAAAAACATACAATGTACGCATAAATAAATAAAAGAATCAAAATATAAATAAGTGGCTTATAAAAATCATATATTTTTTGAAGAAATAAATAATAAGTTTAAATAGTTAATATTATTAGTAAACCAAAAGTATTTAGGAAAGTCTTAAGAGTTTTGTTAAAATTTATGAAATAATAATAAAAGAAGTAAACTAAAATAATTGAGGAAACTAAAGTATAATGGGCCCAAATATTAAAAACCAGAAATGGGGGGGGGCAAAATGGAGGCCCACAAAGGCCCATAAGATCAGAACGGCCGGGTCGGGTCTGACCCGGATCCGGTTCGGTGGGTTTTTTTACTTAAAATGGAAAGAAGAGATTTCTAGGGTTCATCAGCTATATAAACTAAAAAAGGAAATCCCAAGATTTCATCCTCTCACATCCTCATCTCTCTCAGGCGAATAACCTTCGCCATCTCCTCTCAACTCACGATTCTTAAAGTTCGCCTTCCTCCGATTCCGTATTTCTCCGAGAAAGAAGATTGGGTATCATCACCATCATTGTTTTCTGCAAACACTACTTAACCTAAACCCCCAAATCGCGAAACAGAAACCCTAGCCCTCAAGCTCAAACGATGTGAATCAAAGCTAACGACATACAATCAATGGCCGAGTGTATAACCAACAAAAATCATCGAATAGTGAAAGAGTACAATCAGGAAAACATAAAGAGAGAGATAGTTACCAAGCACTAACGCTGAAGACGCGGAATAAAAGGTATTGAGTCCTCCTTGCTGTGAAATCCGTTCGTGTTCCTTCTTCCTTCCCTCTTCTTTTTGAGTATTGCTTTCTTGTTGATGGGATTTTTGTGTTCTGAATCTTTGCGGTGTTTTTAATCTTGCTTACGGCTAGGGTTTACGGTTTTCTCTTAAAGCTTTTGAAAGTTTGAGGTTTTTTGTCTCTTGATGCGGCTCCCCCTTTTCAATTTGACCTAAACCCTCTCTTTATAGTGTGATGGATTAGGGTTTCTGTTTTTTTTTAAAACAAAGATTCATCCTTTTTGGTCCCCTGTCCGTCCTGCCTTTACCCTGTGTTTTTAAAAGCTTTTGCCGATTTTTCGTGATTATTTCGGCTTCATGTAACCTGCTGTCACTTCTACTTGTACTTTCGTCAGTACACCTCTTTGGCTTAGTTCCTCCAGTTTGAAGTGAACTGAACCAAATTAGTTTCAATTGAATCATACTGCTTTTTTACTTGGACTTGCTTTTCCTTTTTCCATCCTGAAACTCTTACTAACAACGTTTCTTTATCTTTTTTACTGTGGTGAATTTTTCTTGCAGGCTTCAGTAAGCTTTTTCAAACACCAAGGGCTTTAGCATAGCCATCAGCAATTTTATCTAACAAGAGTCATGCAACTGTGATCTTTTCCGTAGTCATCCGGATATTCGGTCCAGACCAAATAAGGTTCCCATTAACTCCCTTGAAGTGCTGCAAACTTGGCTTGAAGGTGTCCATTTCTTAATCTTTTCAATTGGCATGAACGTTCGGGGCCTCGTCGTCCGTTCCTGACACTGTGAGTATGAAACCTTCCATTTCCTACAACCTTAATTGCACCAATTCCAATCTGATTGAATGTTGAGAATTTGAAATTTGTTGTTTCGTTTTTCAATATCTATCTCGTGTCTTTGCTGCTGTGGTCATAATTGTTGCTGTTGTACCTTTTGATATTTGACCATTGTTTCTCCCTTGCAACCTTAAACCTGACTGTTGTCTATTATTAACACAAAGCAAGCTTTCTACACAGGTCTTAGTTAAAACAAACATTCTCTTCCTTTTTTGTAGGAAAACAAATTGGAGATTTAGGCAACAACAATGAGTTCCAGTCAATATCATAGAGAATGACAATATCAACAGTAGTAAGACCGATGCCTGAGATCTCCAGCCCGAGTAGATAACAAGGAGACAAATTTCTCACATTCTGGTTTGTTAAAAGCCTCAATAGCACTATAGTTTACAGGAAGCATAGGATTTGTATAGTCCTTGCTGCGATTTGATTGAAGTTTGATATTCAAATCTTTAAGTGCAGAATTTGAAATACGCAAACTACAAGAACCAACATGATCTGGAAACAGGTATCTTGGTATGCTTCTTCCATCCGGTGCATCCCTAGCTGAAGCAGCAGTCTCAGCATCAGTGAGCTAAATCAGAGCCTGGAAACCTGCTGTCTTTTCAAGTGTAGCAATTTTGTGAACAAAGCCAAAAGCAGAGAACACCAAGTGGAAAACATCAATGCTCACATCCTCGGCTTCCACACCTTCAATAGTGACCAACAAGACATTTCCAGGAATATCTCCAGGGCTTTTATTTTTTTTAACATTAATTTTTCTTTGATACCGAGTCTCTAGATACGGCTCTGAACTCGCCTTTCATGTTGCCTTGTAGATTGGAATGAGCATTGCTGTTGAGGAGATGGCGTATTCATTATATTTGTAGAAGACCTAGGTGAATTGGCATATGGAAATGGTGAAGCAGTCGTATTGTCAAAAGAAATGGCACTCGTTGCAGCAGAAGGAGATGCAGGTGATCTTCCCAAAAGTTGTGTTCCTGTTGTCTGTAATATTTTTGTCTACCACACTTGCTTCAATTACAGGTCCTGTCGTTTTTTGCAGGATGGGTGACCTGATGTAGCAGTGGCCTTTGCAAGTTGTTTCGGACGAAAGGCGAGTTATTGGCGGCGATGGATTGTATTTCTATTGGAACACACGGTGCAGGCTGAAGGTGTTGAAGTCGTTGACCTCACAGTAATGTAGCTGTCACAATTATTACTCTTGTAACACCATTGTTGCTATGGTTCTGAATATGCTATTAGTTGTTCGTGTTGTTGAATGTTCACTTCCTGGATTTGAATCCCCTTGGGCGGATAGCAATGTACTCCTGATGCGGATCCATGATTACTGCCGCGACCACCCTACTGTTCTTGTAATCCTGCGATCGGTCGCCTATTTGTGTACAACTTAGGCCTATTTTTGAAGTTGATGATGTAAAGTTTGGACTTAAATGTGTCACTTTTTTTCAATTGTAGATTTGAACGCAGCTGGTCTTGACAATACGTGAGCTCTGATATTGTTAACTAGAAAATACTTTGGCAATGCAATTCCAATGACATACCCTTATTTTGAACTTGAAAGTAGCTTGTAAAATTTTGAATAATCCTTTTTATTTCAAAGTCAACCTTTAAAGGAACATAACTTAAAAACAATATGCATCAACTTGATAATGACCGACAAAATCTCTCGTAACAAAAGGCAATACTTCAAATGGACTCCGAAAGAAAAAATAATAACTCTCATTACATGAACAACTTAAATGAGGAAGGCTAACAAAATGTTTTTCTCAAGACCCAAGAAATAATTCTCAATTCAAGGCACCCTAACCACAATTTACATTTTCGGTTTGAACATAAACTTGCATGTTTAAGTAGCTAGAGGAGTGATAATCTCGGTCACAATGCGTCTTCAAACCTCATCCCACACTATGGATCAATTTTCCCATAGTTCCCAATCCCAGGACCTCAAATTGATGACTTGGTGAACTACGTCTCGATACTTGAGAAGTAAAGACCACTTTGACCATTTGATGAAGCATGATACAAATATCTATGATAAGACTTTAAAGTCCACCTCCGAACTTGAATGGAAAAAGATCCCGAAATTCAGCCAAAACCTAACCAATAGGAACCCCAGATCCCGAACTTTGAGGAAAACAAAAAGTGAAATCATGACTATGACTTAATATAAATGCGAATGCAATGTATGAATGCAAAAGATCGAAACAACAAAAGGAGGGCAAATTTTGGGGTGCAACACATCTGAGATCCAGATGACGTAAAATAAAGGTTTTTCTTGCTAGTAACGACAACCCAATTATCATGCAACTTAGATAGGAGAAGAATTTGCATTATTTTATGTGCCTTAGGAAAGAGAAACACTTTATGTAATTTGAGACAACTCCCAAAAATTGATTGCTACAAGGTTTTACAAATATAGATGCCAAGATCACCCTTTGACTTTTCAATCTGAATTGCATCACAATCTTCGGTGAATATGTCTCCTAACTGTTTCTTAGTGACAATCTAGTTATTCACATATTTCCTAATGAGCTTTGAAATACTCATATTTTTTAGCTTGAAATTGAATATTGTCATGACATCTTGTCCCATTTCTACACATTAAACATTTGGTTTATGCATCGTAATTTAGTGCAATTGCTCATTGGAAGAAATTGTCTATTATTTGTAACAGACACCTTAACACATTTCTTCCCATCATGACCAGCGAGATCAGAATTTTTAATTTCATTTCCATCACCAATGCCTATATGAATTTGGGACTTGGTTTTTATCTATGTTCGACTAGATGTCTGGCACATCTTTATCAACATCTTGATCCCTCATAATATTTTCATGGGTCTTATCATCCCAAGTCTTTTGACTTAGAGAATGATTACATTTTTACCATGAGTTAGACTTCCCTACCACTTTTACTAGCAACCAAATTAATCTCATTCAAAACAATCAATATCATATCAATTTGAATTACATATATCTGGAGCATACAGACTATAATTCGACTGACTAGAAAGAACATTAACCACCATATCGAGTTTTTGGTTAGTCAAAGTTCTTGAGCTTTGATAAGGAGTTAATCAACCATATATAATTTTCCTTAGACTTTTCTTCTGAACCATAATTTTTTTATCAATGATATGAGGACCTCAAGCCTAACCATCATCCTTCCCTTTAATGACAACACCTTGCACGAGTCTCATAAAGTCCATAAGAGGTAATGTCATCTTGACATGTTTCCCTGTTTGGCAAACGTCAATAAGTTGAGTTTTTTCAAATTTGTTATTAGACATACCTATGTTAACTTCATTTACAACAAAAACAAAAAACAAAAATTCTTATTTCAAGAGTGGTAATGATCTTATGAGGAGGATCCTTTATATACACATCACCAATATCAAATGCTTCATGCAGAAACCCAATGCAGCTGGAATAATTGGGTGACCTGCTGTTACACTTAGATTTTCAGCTACCAGAAATTCAACAAAGAATGACAATGAAAAGAAATTTACTATGAGCATTAATGAAGTATCTTTAAATAAGCATTAATGGTAAGGCATCGACAGGACAACGATGAAGGGTCGACCGAGACGTAGACGCAACGAGAGATGGTTTGGAGGACTCTTATGGATAAATATCCAAGACACAACTCACTAGGAAATGTGTCCAAAATTTCAAAAAGGGAAATCAACAGAAACATGTTCAGAATCTCGAGAAGGACAGTCGACAGAAGCCCTCATACCATCAAAAAGGGCCGATCAACGAAACAGTGTGGCGTGAAAGACTTAGTGACTATTTACAAGTCTTGGGTCCTTGATAAGCCTTGTCAACGACTCGGTGGAGTAGTTACCATTGAAGGTTTGTGAAGAAGTGGAAATCAGATACCAGTCAACGTGGATTACAAGAAGATAGTGTCTTGGAAGACATGTAAGTGCACTAGTGGGAACTTGAAGGATTGAACATGGAAGAAACACAATAGTCCCTCAGTGGTCATAACTGTCGTCAACGGTTACTTTGTAAATAGAATAAATAGAAAACTCATACATAGGATCAGGTGTCATAAAATTTCATACATACTTTCTATACCATTGAAGTACCCAAGTCAAAGAGCGAAAAAGTTGAACGAGAAACATGTATGCGTCTACGTCCAACCTTTTTTCTTATTCTTTTTGCTTCCTTAAATGGAACATTGTACTTTTTTTTTGCTTTGTTTAATGTTATTTACTGCATTTTACCTTATCATTTATCACAACTTGACTTTATTTAAAGTCTTTCGCTATGCTACATTTAATTCACAGACACGTATGTTCACATAAATTATTTGCACAAATTGCTTCAGAGATTTTTCGAGTTAATCTCATAAGATTTCACACTCGTGATTGTTAACCAAAAACACATGTAAACACCTGCATTTTCATTTCCTACTTTTTTCATTATGGTCACACCATAATTGCTTTGTGACACATTGGCATTGTCTTCCAATTGCTTTATTTTGAGCAGATATGAGAGTTTTCTTAAATAGTTTATCTTAAGGATAGGATTCACTTGTTGAATACAATGCTGCAACATTTTGTTTGATATTCTACTATACACGTCTTTATATGTTGAGACTAACCCCCATATACTCACTTTCATACTATTTATCCATAATTCAGCAATAAAGTCTTCCTTATCGTTTGATGGCTCAATGAAGCATGAATTATAAATCATATTTCTTAATCTTGTGGTGACTCCATCATTTATATTTCCTATGAGATTCTCAACAGGGTGAATTGTCAGAGTTATGGATGAAGTTCCATCATTGGTTGAAAGATTTTCAACATTATCACTGCCAGAAGCAATGTCAGACTCCTTAAGTAGGACATCTGATAGGACATCATATACTTTGATATTTTTCTTCAACTTCCCTTTTTTTTACTTCAAGTATGATGATTTTGGAATTTTAGTGGTCAATGATCAGGTGCCATAGTTTAGTTTCATCAATCTTGGATAACAAACATGTTAAGGGCAAATTTATGGTTTGAGGTATCCACATGTAGCATTTGTTCTTAGATTTCGATCCTTTCATTAACAAATTTCCTTTCTTGTAGGTGACAACACATTCAGCCTTATTGAATTCCACATTTAAACCTTGATTACATATTTTACTGGTGTTAATCAAGTTTGCAGTCAGAACTTTTACCAGAAGCACATCCTTAAGACAAGGAATACCATGATAAATCAGTTTTCATATTCATGTTATCTTTATTCTAGTTCCATCACCAAGAGTAACATAATTCGGAGAATAGGTCTTAAGTTCTTCAATATAGCTCATTTCACCAATCATGTGTTGTGAAAAACCATTGTCAAAATATTAAACCTCTCTTGAAGAGACTATATGAGATACATAAGATATGAAGTTATATGCATATTCGTAATCCTAATGAATTTCTATTTAGGACTTTTCATTAATATGAGAACCCTCACACTTTTTTAAACCACTAAACTCTAATGATCAACCTCAATAACAAGTCTATTGATCGTTAAATTTATAACTCAACTAAGATAAACCAACTATGTTAAATTACTGAAACACAGTGGTGTATAACAGTAGACTCAACATTAATTCTTAGAAGGGAATTAACGTGGAATACAAGTAACAAAGACTCAACCCTAGCATAAAGAACCTAGTTCTTGCGCAAAAAATCTATGAATCAAGAATGATACTTGAGCCTCCTTATATAGCAATGTCTTTTGGGCTTTTTCTCTCTGAATATATAATTTGATTTGGTCCAAAAAATAGTTTATTCTATTGGATATGATCTTCTCCATAAATGTCTCCAACAATAAGATATGATTTATTATGTTTCAAATTTAAACTTCATTTGAATATCTCCAGGTGTGAAACAAATCAAACAAATATTGCTAACCGATCTACAATAAATCTGACTGAAATCCAATCCAAAAATTCGCACCAAACAATATTCAACATGACCTAGTGATCAAGGTCAGATGTGTCACAACACATGTTGGAACATCGTGTTCCACATGTTACACTAGTACATACAAATACAATTTTCTCCAGGACTTGTAGATATTATGTTGTAGAGAGTATCTTGGATATAAAAACTGCAATACCATTTGTTTGTTACTAGAGATCAGATGTTGCGGCACACATGTAGGAATATCGTGTTCAACATATGTACCTTATGTACCAAAACCAACTTAAGCAGACTCCAATTTTTTTTGTTTAATGCAGCCAATCCCAAAAGGACCAAATGTTTTCTTTAAACTATTTTATTTACATTGTCCTTTTGATTCTCTTCGGTCTTGCCTTCATAACTTTTTTTACTTTTACTCAATGTTGGGTTAACCTTTTGGAGTTTTGCTTCTATTTTTCATGTTTGTTGGGGGATTTAGTCATTTTTAATGCGTCGTCTTTACACATCCCATTTATGTAGATTGTGGTAATTCTTCGACGCTTCTCCTTTATCCATCCCATTTGTTGGGAACATGAGTTTTTTTAATGCTTCGTCTTTACCCATCCTATTTGTCGAAAACTAAAGTGATTTTTTGATACTTCGCCTTTACTCGTTCCATATGTTGGGAACTGGCATAATTCTTTTACATTTTTCCTTTACACATCTCATTTGTTAGGAAGTGGAGTAATTATTTGAAGTTTCGCCTTTACTCGTCCCATTTGTTAGGAATTGAAGTAATTCTTTAATGTCATTGGGGATTATTCTCTCCCAGAGGTTGGCCTCTCATCTCTGCCCTCAGATTTAAGGTTGATGTATCTTAGGCTCTACCCCCTACGCCCTTTGAATGACTAGCTCCTCAGAGGGGATGCACCAGCTGCAGCATATTACAATTTATTTTGTTTGCCAAGTTTTCTCAAAATGAAATTGACACAATTTCAACAGATAATTTTTATATCCCAATTTTGTCCAGACATTTTAAGTTTCTGGGAAACCAGCTTTAGTTTGTTTGTCCAGAATAAAATTTTAGTTTTGCAGACAGACTGGTTGAATAAATTTCTTAATCGCGCATAAAAGCATAGAACAGTTTTTCAGGTTTGTACCTGCAACGGTTTGTTTTACTGAATTACATTACGCGTAGGTTAGTTTAGCGTGCTTATTATTTTTTTGCATTTGCGCGTGTTCACATTTTCATCAGGATATTTTTAACTACAATATGTGAAGTTTTTGTGTGTATCAAGAGAAATGATCACTTATTGTCCAAAGTATTTTATGGTGCTTATGAAGCAAGAGAAGAGTTTCTCTCTACTCCAAGGAAGGCTTTGGTGGATCCGAATAAGGGTTGTCGCATAACAAAATTAGGAGTTACCCAATCAGTCTTTGTTAGAACAATCGCTCATACAAATCTTCGTCATATCTAAGTAAAGGGTGATGCAAAATTGAAGCTTAGAGCAGGATTATTGTGTCTAGCAAGTTTGTTGGATCAAGACTCGTATCTTTAACTTCAAAATAGTGGAAGATTTACCATTTTCAGCAAAAACCATTGAAAAGTGGACTAGGCATAATGATGACAAATTGTCAAACCATTATATATCTGGTGTATATTTTTCTTAAACGATATCTTTTAATTTTCTACATAAAATCATGTGTGTTATATTTTGTTCATCTTTAGAATGTCATATAGATTCAGATCATGATTATAGTTTTTTATCATATAAGTTTATGTTTGTGATGCATCTAATTCATTGAACATTCTATGTTTTAATCGAGATTGTGTTAACTTTATATTTTGGATTTAAATATTTTGTCAAAGCAAGTTTTCTTACCATCGTTATTTCTAATATTAAATGGATCATCCTCATTACGAAGATGATGAAACATATATTTTTTGAAGGGTTAAATATGTTCTTGGTCCCTATAAATATTTCAATTTTTATTTTTAGTCCCTATAAAAAAACATCAAGTTTTAGTCCCTATAAAATAATTTTTGCACGCAGTTTTAGTCCCTCTACAGGGACTAAATTTGCGTGCAAAAGTAATTTTATAAGGACTAAAACTCGACGTTTTTTATAGGGACTAAAAATGAAAATTGAGATATTTATAGGACTAAAAACATATTTAACCTTTTTTTGAATCCATTCACTGTATTTTGATTCCGCTTATAAATTTTTTCTTTCACACTTTACCCTTTGATATTGTAAAATTAAATATATTTTGAAAATGGTATAAGGAGGAGAACTATTCAAACAACCCTTCTAGACCGTTTCATCCCCATATTCTTGCCCAACAGACATCACAATACACCCCCCTTATAAAGATTTCCATATTCTCTTTCCAATAAGCATACTCTTTTTAATTAAAGGACGAGGGTATGTTTAGTGAATCATTTGAAGTCATTCATATCTCCTGAAATGATTAGTTTTATAACGGGAGTTAGTTTCTGATGCCACTTATTAATCTAGTGGTTTTGAATACAATGGAGGGTGAACTGTGTTATTTGACTTAAACAAAAAAATGCAAAAAAGATGATTTTAAGGTTGGTTGATTTTAAGAAATGAGAAGAAGAAAAGATTAAGCAACAGAAAATAAAATACAAGAAAGTAAAATAGGATAATCAAAAGATTACACTAGAATTTATATTGGTTTAGCCTTTAACCAAACAGTTTAATCTGGTTCCCAAGAATTTCCCATTGAAATTTCCACTAAATAACTTAAACTTTTATAGCAGGATCACCCAGACAACTGTTCTTACACTAAGATTTTTCACATATTACTTCTTTCTCACTTATAAAATATAAGAGAACTATACTCTTGAATTATAATTACAACTCAAAATAAATAAGCAACAAAATTACACAATTATCGGTATAAATATTTCACTCTCTGACCACTAAAATGATAGGAACAAAGTGAGAGAAGTGAAAAATGTGAAAGTATAAATAATTTTTCAATTTCACTCTTTCACCACATAAGGTTACAATACTTTCATATTTTAAATTGATATATGAGAAAATGAATAATTTTTAAATTTCATATTTTCTCACTCTCCCTAAAATGCGTTAATAAAACAATTACAAGTTGCTTATTAAAAAAACAATTGCAATTTCGTCAATTTAATAAATCTAATGGTTCATCAATTTGAACAGTAGAGACACATCGAATCAATATTTCAATCTTCTGACATTTCTAATCTATTATACCTTTTAATTTATTATCCAACTATCTGAGTCGGACCAATTTTAAAAAACTTTTGTAAATTGGATATCTTAGAAATATAATATAATTGATTCATTAATAAGTCAAAAAACTCATAAGAATTAGAGTTTATGGTAACCAAAGATAATAACAAAGATTAATTATAAACTGTTATTCTTTCTTTTCTCTTGAAATAAGATTACAAGTATACAAGAATAACAACAGTATGTGAACAAACTTCGACAATATGTTAAACCTAGAATTTGTTCAAATATCTCTCAAATGATTTGAAATGTAAATATTATGGTGTGTTTCTTTTTATCCTTTTTAGGAACTATATTTGAATGGGGAAGGGGAAAAACCACTAGAGCACTTAGAGAATAATTAATCATTTCAATATAGTAATTTTAAAAACTACTTAGCAACAAAATTCATAAAGTAATATAAGGCGTTCCCATGGTCTCATTCATCAGTCTCTTAAGAGGGTTGCTTTGATGTCACATATATCTATGGATTGAGAGCATGATGTCTGTATTTCTTCATATAGGTGTATGTCTTTCTTAACTAATCTTAATATTTCTTGTGCTATTGAATAATATATATTTTTCATTCTATAAAAATAAAAGAATTTTGTGACAAATTGAAGAAAAAATGTCACAAATCTGTTTCCTAATAAAAGGACTTTTGAATTTTAACAAAGGAATCCGAGGAATACAATTGGGGAGAGGAAAGTTCATTCCCAAATTCCCAAATTAAAACTTGTGATTGATAATATGGAAAAGTGGCATATAAGTGGACCATATATGATGTGGACCATATATATATTTCTTGTTATTTCAAATGGACCTCTCAAAAAGTTCAAAGATTTACATTACCTTTTATAGAAAAACAATAAGTTTTCTAATAATTGTAAAAGAAAATTGTAATTTTTATTAAAATTTATTGTAAAAATGGGTATCGATCTATGTTTAGACATTTTAGAGAAGTCTACAAGATACACCGTATGTTGACAAAGAAAAATGATATAAATATTTTCTTTTAAGCAAAGAATATGTTAATCAGAATCCAAGGGTACTCAATCTGATTACAAAAGAGGACAAGAAAAAACGACGGAGGAAAAGAAATTACCGATCCAATTACAATTAGGATAAATACAACAAATGGAACTTGTCAAATTCATAAAGATTACAATTGAAATGAATAATTTCTCTAATACTAATTCATCTCCACACTGTCAGCTTAACCATCCACACAATATCGATGATGTTCCAATCAGCGCTGTTGAAAAACACGTCGCCGACCAATTAATACTCTCTCTATCTCGCTTAAAGTTATTTGATATACCGAAAGAGCTTCAATCCACAAAACTCTCTTTAGAGCAATTCCTAATCTCACTGGGGAAACTAATCAAATTCGAAACATCTTTTCAAACTAACCTCGCTACCAGACAAGAAAAAAGAATATGATCCAAAAATTCCGGTGAAGAATTGCAAAACACACAATTAAGATTGTACAAGGTAAGAACTATTCCTCTACGAGAGAGATTATCTTTTGTCGGTAATCTATTCCAAAAACATCTTCATGCGAAAGCTTTAATTTTCATTGGAGTTAAAGCTTTCCAAATTAAACTAAAAGCATGATCAAATTTATTCCTTGGACCAAACCGGATATGATAAAAGTCAGTTAATCGATGAAAAGAACTAACCGAAAAAACTGAGTTGGATTTCTCCCTCCAAAAAATTTGCGTGTTAGCAAAAGGAGACGGTGCAAAATTTACTAAGAGGTTCCAAAGAACATCCAGAGATTGCATAAGAGAACTGCCACCAAAAGAAGCATGAATAGTAGAATTTGCAGCAGTAGGACTGCCCAAATTCGATCCCGTCGACCGCATAACAGCCTCCAAACCGACCATCGAATCTGCCTCCTGAACTGATGTGTCACCCACGGCTGGAACAGAACTGCTCAAAGCAAATCCCTCAGCCAGCATAAACTGCACGACAGCAACAGTCGAGCCCGCCACTGTGGTTGTTGTTTCGGTGATAAGCTGATCACTGGGCCGAAATCCCCTCACACCCAAACTCCATTATCCCATCCTCCCATACAAGCAACAGAAACATCTTTTAGATGAGACGCCTCAAATAAACCCGGAAAAATCTCCCTCAAACATCTCGAACCGGTCCAATCCACGTTCGAAAAGGAAGTGTCAAAATCATTACCAACTTGGAAAGAACACTTATCAATGAAAATGTCGTCTTGGTAAGCTTTAACTGTTGAAATAAAATTCATCCACCAAACCGATTTAGAACTCCAATTGGGAAGAGAAGCACCTTTATACGACATTTGAGATTTAATATCCTCGTATCGTGCTTTCAACATAAGAAACCATAATTGCTCTGATCCCTCCAAAATTTGCCACATCCACTTATGTAAGAGAGCTAAGTTAAAATCTTTGATCCTTTTCAAATTTAACTCACCCTTATCATAAGGAAGACAAAGAAAATTTCACTTAATTCAATGAATTTGCCTTGTTTCTTCCGAATCGCCCCAAAGAAAACCATTTTGGATTCTAACTAAATCTCTCCGAATTTTGGTCGAGGCATTAAAAAAAGAAAGTTGAAAGATAGGTAGACTATTGAGCACTGACTTTAACAAAGTAATTCTACCACCGAAACTCAAAAAACACGTTTTCCAACTAGAAAGTCTTTTTTCCAATTTCGAAACCAAAGATGTCCAAGTTGAAATTCTTCTAGGATCGGAACCTACCGGAATACCAAGAAACAAAAATTCCTTTCTCTCCGTAGAACAAGAAAGAAAGACCGCCGTCGCATCGAGAAAGTAAGAGGAAACATGTATACCAATAAGCTTACTTTTGTGATAATTAATTCCAAGACCCGAGACCAATTCAAAAGCTCTTAGAACCGATTTAATCACCCACAAATGTCTCCAACTACCATCTCCTACCAAAAGGGTATCGTCCGCAAATTGAAGAACATCAATAAAACACCTCCTTTTGACATTTATTCCCGAAAATTCGTCCAACAAAACGGATTTTCTAACCAAATTCGTCAAGCCTTCTGCAACCATAGCAAAAAGAAAAGGCGATAATTGATCTTCTTGTCTAAGACCCCTTTACAACAAGAATTCCTTCGTCGGACAACCATTTACCAACACCGACATCTTGCTAGAGAAGATAGTAGCTTCCATCCATTTCATCTACAAACTCCCAAAACCCATACTCCTCATCATAAATCTAAGAAAGTTCCAACTAACTTTGTCGTAACCTTTTTCAAAATCTATTTTAAAAAGAGAAAACACCAAGTCCACGGTTCATGAACCATGTTTTTTTTATAAATTCATGTGTGATTGATTATTTTCATATAATTCATAATAAATTGAAGGTATGAATCGAAACAAAATAATATTTCTTAATTCCGAGGGATTGGGAACAAGAGTGTTGGTGAGATTTAGGTGAATTTGCATAAGAACGTAGCTGAACGACAAAAACAATAGCTTGAATGACGAAAACAGTAGCTTGAATTTTACTCTCTTCAAACTCAAACTAAATTTTACTCACAATTGAATTTTACTCTCAACAGAAAACAGCTCTAATTAATGAATCTCTTCAAACTCAAACTGAGTTTAGTGTATATACTATAAAGAAAATTAAATGTATCTCACATTAACCCTTAATCAAACTCAAATGAAATTCTAGCTAACTAAATTTCAATTACACTTCAACAAATATTATATCAGAGTTTATCGATTGAATATTATGAATCGCAAACCATGCACAAATAAGTCCAAAAGAGTGAAATGAAAAAATGACTTTTGACAATCATAAAATTTTATAAATATATTCTACACATAAAAAAAAATCTATACTACACTAACTAACATCACCAAAGTTATTAACCTCTCATGATATTTTTTAACATATAGATGAAAAATGATTCAAGTAATGTTTGCCAGCTATCAAAAGTTGGAAGTAGCCATTTAGCCCCATGTTCACGTGATATGCTATAATAAACCCCTTTTGTTTTCTTCTCATTCTCCTTCCATCACTATTCCTATATATCACCTTCACTCCTTCTTCTTCCAATCACTCCACTTCACTCTACTTTCCCTTTTCTCTCTTAACATGGACTCCTCCTCTAAATTCTATGCTTTTCTCATCATTTGCATGCTTTTCATCTCCTCAGCTACACCTATTCTTGGTTGTGGCTATTGTGGAAAACCTCATAAGAAACACAAACCAGGTAAAAAACCAATCGTCACTCCACCAACAACAAAACCACCAACAACAAAACCCCCAACAACAAAACCACCTGTCACAATACCACCTATCACAGTCCCTCCAGTTACACCTCTTCCACATGTTCCAATCCCTCCAGTCACAGTCCCTCCAGTTGTACCTCTTCCAAATGTTCCGATCCCTCCAGTTACACCTCTTCCACATGTTCCAATCCCTCCAGTTCCTCTTCCAAATGTTCCAATCCCTCCAGTTACACCTCTTCCAAATGTTCCAATCCCTCCCATCACCGTTCCTCCGGTGCTCAATCCACCGAGCACAGGAGGAACTCCACCAAAGAAAGGAGGAGGTTCATGTCCACCACCATCAACTACACCTACACCATCACCATCACCATCACCATCACATGAGACTTGTCCAATTGACACATTGAAACTAGGTGCTTGTGTTGATTTACTCGGCGGTTTGGTTCACATTGGACTCGGTGACCCTGCTGTCAACAAGTGTTGCCCTCTCCTTCAAGGACTTGCTGAAATTCAAGCTGCTGCATGTCTTTGCACAACTCTTAAGATTAAGCTTCTTAACCTTAACATCTATGTTCCACTTGCTCTTCAGCTTCTTTTGGCTTGTGGAAAAACTCCACCTCCTGGTTACACTTGTTCCCTCTAAACCAGTTAAGTTTCACTCTTCTATACTAAACCCTAGTTTTCAAAAACTTTAAATAAACTACTATTGAATATGCATGGATGACAAAAAAAAAGGTCGATCTAATATTTAGACATTAAAAAAATGCATGCATGATGCATATTTATTTATTTTCTAAAGCTAGTTATGGGCCCATGCATATAAGTTAAGAATGTAAACAAGAAATCGAATATTTTTTGTATAAAAACCATGATATTGATTGATGAGTATGCTTAAAAGATTTGAGATGTGTATTTTCTGCATCACAAGGAACAATATTTGTCCTGAAACAATAATTTTGAGTATTTATTCATGACTAGAAAGTAGTGAGTTAAGAAAGGATGAGATGTGAGAGGAGTAGAAAAATATAGAGAAAAAAAGAGCACATGGAAGTATAAATAATTTAATAATATTGTACTGTGTTTATGCCCGTGAACTAGAAATGTTTGTCTGATTGTATGTCATGGTGTTTGCAGGTGAATGGTTGAAATCGACATGAGAGGATGTCGAGCCACACACTCTATCTCTTTCTTGAGGACTGTTGTAATTGTTTGTTTGAATATGAATTATTTGTAAAACCATTTGTTTTTAATTCAGATTGTTGCATGTATGTTTAGTTTAATCCTAGGAAAAGCAAACATGCATGCTTTTATATGTAACCTTTTCGACTGTTATTCATTTGATTTGCGTTTTGGTCAATATTCATCTCCTTCAAACGTGTTGAGACAGATTATTTGCAGCTTTTAGAATCAAATCCTTTTTGTTTTGTTGATTATAGCATATTAACATCAATTTCATTTTAACTGCATAGGTTGTTACCATGTCCATTTCTAATACTTGGAATCTATATGCCAATAAACATATAATGCCAATAAACATAAGTTAGATAGATAGTGCAATCTAACTTTAGCTATGTCAGTTTATATAAGAGGAATTTTTTTTTTCTTTTTTTGCCTAAGTTAGTGTAGGACTGTAACACATTGCTCCATTTTTTATATGCGCACAATGACAATCTTGGGACAGTCAAAGAACAAATGAAAATTAAATTCGTCACTACAGAAACAAAATACATTAAATTCGTCACTACGGAAACAAAATACACAAACCGTATCAACAATTAATAATATTTGTTGGTTTTGGTTGTTTTTGCTATGGATTTATATTTGTTGGTTTCTAATTGAATCCTAGAAACTTATGACCTTATGGGTCGCTTTGTACATATCAGTTTTTGGATTAATAAATCTTTATTCTCCAAAATTAATAATATAATATAATCCAAAATTTAGTCTACAAAAATAACTTAATAAAATGGGTCTCAGTCCTATTGATTTGGGGATTCGGACGAGTATTCTCTCATCTTTTTGTCACTTGTGACTTAACACTCTTTGTGTGGTATAAAATCTTTGAAGGATTGGATAGGTGGTTCTTTCTAAAAATCATAAGTTTCTTTTTAAGTCTTTAATTTCTTTTGGTGTTAAGGACAAGTCTAAGGGTTGTTTTGTTATAATCTGACATGTTATAATCTGGATCATTTGAAAAGTCTATAATAATATTATCTTTAATTATATTTTTAAAATTGTGAAACAGGTGCTTAAGAAGAGTATTTTCTTTCTAGAAAAAAAATTAGGTAGTTTAGAGGTGAATTCATTTATTTATTTATGTTGACTTCAGAACCCTATCATTTGTCTCCTATCATTTGTCTTAATCAAGTGTTTGCCTTAATTCTAAGGTAGGTATTGATTTGTAGTTTTGAATTCTCTTGACGATTTCTGATCCATTGATGGTTGTTTTGACGATATGAGTTCTAACATGAATCATAAAGACATTACAACAAATAATATGTTTTTTATAATTTATCTTTGTTAACTAACTAAGTGAGATAAAATCTATTTTATAAGGCACATTTATTTTATTTTAATATTTAATTAAAAAATATATCACATTACAAATTCTATTTATAATTAAAGTGACTTTTTTTAATTGAAAAAATTACATTTGATTTATTAGAACAACAAAAGGAAAAAGTTATCCAATTTTTTATATAAACACTACTACAAATAATATATTTCACAATAATGTATTTACTTAGTCAACAAAAACTCTAGGTGTAAAGCATACGTGTGTCACTTTTTAATTATTTTTTTAAATACCACCAATTTCCTCGGTTGAGATGACAACCAAGAGGAAAAGTATTTAAGAGACACACAATCGAATCCAAGTAAATACATTTTAAGATCTTTTAATTTTTTAAATTTTTAAATTATCTATTATCTCGGCTGAGCTGGAAACTGAAGGGTAAAGTATTTAGAGGACACGTCTGTGAATCCTAACAACTATATTTTATCACCGTTTAACTTTTTAAAAAGATTATCATCTATTATCTCAGTTGAGCTTAAAACCGAGAGGTAAAATAGCGTATTTTATTTGATTTTTATTTTTTATTTATGACCAATTTGATGAAAATTAAGTAACTAATCTATGTCGTCCATTTATAAAGTAACAATGGTCAAGACATTGTCAACTCATCAACCCACATAAAACATTAGTTAATCGCATGAAACTCTCACAGGACAATCATAATGTGAATGCCATAAGTATCCATCTTAGATTCAAAGAGTTGAAATGTAAACTTAACATAATGAAAACAATGATAATGAAAGCAATTGCATAAAGTACAACACCATTGTCTTGTATGGAATGCAAGAGCAGAAAAATATTTCAAGATTGGTTTCTTAACGCAATCTCTTCTCTAGTAATTCCTTATTAAAAATGTTTAATGTTAGTTAGAAAAAAACATGAAAGTAACTTATTAATGTTAGTTGTTGTTGTATCAAGTAAAATATTTAATATTGTTTTTGATGTTGAGATTTGATGTTTAACGGTTCTATTAATTTTATTTATTTGTTGTTGTTGTTGTTGTTGTTATTGTTGTTAGGATTAAATGCCTAACTATTATATTGATTTTGTTGTTGTAATTGTTATTATTGTTTGTTTTTGTTATTATTGTTATTTTTTTATTGTTGTTGTTGAGATTTAACGTTTAAAGATTCTATTGATTTTGTTTTTTGTTCTTATTGTTGATGATAATGAGGAGGAGGAGGAGGAGGAGGACGAAGATTTAGAATTTGTCAACAAATTGATGCTTTATAGATTAAAATGAAGAAAAAAATATGTTACAACTAAAATTTTATAAATAGGACTTTACCCCTGGGATATTAATTCAAACAGAAGGGAAAAGTGACGTGCTTTGAATCCAAAAAATAATGTTGATGGGGATCAAACCCATGATCAGTTCCACTTTTTCTCTGGGTGGATCTTTACCTGAAGGGTAAAGTGGCAAGCTTTCATGAAACTCTTCGTTACCTCGCTTATGAAATTGAGGTAAAAACATTTTCTAATCGAGGTAACAAAAAAATTGTAGTACTGAAGCTCTAATATCCTTCAGTTTTTCTAAAAACCTAACTCATCGTTCAACCTCGAAACTTTATTTTCCATTTATAAATCCATATTTCTCCCCTAAATCAAACTCTACTTATTGTTGGTCATGTTGGTTTTGATTTTGTTCTGTTGTTTTATTATTGTTGTTGCATTACTACGAAAAAAGGTCTTCTACCTCGACTGAAAATTTCATTTTACCTCGGTTTGGGAGGTGAGGTAGCGAATATTGTTATGGAAAAGTTCCATTTTTCACTTGAGGACAAAGGTCGAGGAGAAAAACTGTAAAACACACAACATTTCCCCTCGATTTAAAGTTTCAACCTGAAGGGAAAAATGGCAGTGGTCATGTGTTTAATTCTCAGCAACAGCTTTTTGTATTTTCAAAACTAGAAAGTGTGCCCCACTTTTTACCTCGGTTTCTTCTTATATCTGAGGTAATAGATGTAGGATTTTTACCTCGGCTTAGTGATCCAATTGAGAGGAAAACCCTTGTTTTTAAATTATTATTTTTTTAATATTACAAAATTTTCGTTTTAATCTGTATTTTTTTAAAACAAAACCTAAATTGTATATTTTGTGAAATAAATATAACAATTCATTAAGAGTGTGATTTTTGGAACGACCAAATATTGGTTGCAGTTTATTCCTTTGCCTAAAAGGGTCACACATAGATTGAAAGCCATGTGTAGGACATTCTTATGCACGTGGAAAGGTGACATAACAAAAAAGGTGCATGTAGCTTGGAAGAAAATATGTACAACAAAGAAGCAAGGGGGCTTAAATGTGATATCTTTGGATGAGTGTAATAAATCCCATATGATCATGATGTTGTGGAATTTATGCAATAAAGAAGATAGTCTTTGGATCAAATGGGTTCATACTTACTATGTGAAGAAGTGTGATCTAATAAATGTGCCCATTAACTCAACTTGCTCTTGGATCCTTAAGAACATCCTTAAGCAAAGAAGTATTATGTAGTGGCTACAAGAGTGGCACGATATGATGCAAAAAAAAAGAGGTTTAATATGAGGAAATTCAACAACTTGATCTTAGATCAACATCAACAAGTGCATTTGCGGAACATTTTCTATGACAATGTAGCACGACCTAGGGCTTTGTTCGTTTTTTGGTTTGCTTGCCAAGATTGTCTTGTGGCTAAGGAAAGATTATATTTGTTTGGCATGGTGGGAGACATTACTTGCAGCTTCTGTGAAAAAACTGAAACCCTTCAACACCTTATGTTTGAATGCAAGGATATGGCGAATGAGTGGAATCATATTTTGGAGTTGATGCAGGTAACATTATAAGTAGCGGCTGTCATTATAAGTAGCGTACTTACAACAACATTCTACATAACAAAGCCTTGATTTGCGTCATTATACGTAGTTTCCAACCTTTATTAAATGGGTTTTCTGTAGTAGTGAGATTTTGTTCCAAAATACTTTACAACATGACTCAAATCATCAAGTGTTCTTGACTCGAATCAAACATGGTTTTTTTAGCATTCTTTGTGCTTCATCTCCAACACCTATAAATTATTTCTCTTTCAAATTGTTTACAATGTTAGAAAATGTACATTTGCATTGATGATTCAAAACTTACAAACCACATGTTCTTTCATTTTCAAAAGAGTTTTGAATCTGTCTTGAACGCTTGCAAACAATTTCTTTTATCTTGTATCTCATTAATTTTCCATTGTTGCATGGATTCGAATAATATCTTTGAAAATTTGTGATTGATCGATGAGAATTATTTTGAATTTACCATTTCTATGAAGATTTGTTTAACATTTTAGAGGTTTTTACAAGAGTGTGTAGTGTTGTGAACTGGTTTTGACAATTCTAGTTAAAAATAATGAGGCTCGTCTCTCCATGTTTACCTTGGTAGTGTTATGTAAAAGCCTACATATAGCGTAGGATTTAATCTAAATCTTTGGACATATCAACGCTTAAGATACCGGTAGAATTGTGTGGAAATTTCCAGAGACTTAGGAGCATGATGTTAGGATTGAAAGATTCAAGAAGCGAATTCGAGTATTAATTTAGCAAAGAGTTTAGTTTGTGGACCTATGTAGAAGTCAAATCTCTCTCTTTGTCTCTCTCTCTCTCCCTCTCTCTCTTTATCTCTCTCACACACACATTACATTTCGTAGTTCATCGCATGATTATGTTATTTCTTTTGATTTCTAGAGTTGCATATTGATATGATTTTCTACTTGTAATGGTTTATTCCATGAGTTTTAGGTTTTGTTAGAATTGGTAATTCAACATTGTCTTAGTATGGATTAAACATGAAGACTTTGATTGTAGAATATTGTATGTGATTGAAAATTAGTCGAAAACACTTCTTGTGAAATTGAACGATTTTGCAATACGATAAGTTTGTTCATTTAGTGTAATTAAATAGTTTAATTTGATGTATTGTAAACCGGTTAAGCACATTTGTGAATCTTTCAATCGATAAGCATTATCACTTTTATGCAAATTTTGCTTCACGCAATCAAAATAACTATGTTTTTGAAACTGATAAAAAAAAACATTTTCAAATGAATTTTTAACTTGGGAGGTCTAGAACGTTTATTGTTCATATTATCACCCAACAAAAATGGTGGTGCTTGGAGTTTTTTCTAGAGAACCATAGAATTCGCATTACATTATAATTGAACCTATATTTGATAGCATACCAACAAGAATCCATAAAGAATACTTATAATAACCCAAAAAACATGGTGGGCTTGTTCGCTCCGTCCCCTTTTTTGGCGGGTTTAAGGAGGGGTGGGGCGGACGACCCGTTTTGTCACCCCTATTACGATCAACATACTTAAGGTTTGATACATTGTTTGGAAAATAAGGACATGATTGAAAAAAATGTTAACTTCAGGACAAATGTACACTGATAATTGCATCAAAGGGATTGAAGAAGAGTTAATCAAATTCAACATTATAATGTCATACAATTTTATCGTCAAAGGTTATACTTCTTGGTCTAAGAGACAATGAATCATAATGAAGGATACCCAATTATTCATTTCAACGTCAACCTTCAGAATCGGACATGTGATAATGAGAATTTTCAAACTTCCCAACAACACACAAACTTAAATTAAAATTACATCAATTAAAGTCTAACATACAACACTTAAAACAAGCGGAACTTCAATTCCTCTATCAACTTCTCCTCAACGGATTTCAAACATATAATAGGCATTTAAATAATTTTGTATATGATCACATGTATAAAGGTATGTAGCATTAGGGCTATCATTTGTCAGACAATGATAATCTACTTTTCTAACCTTTCTATTTCAACCATTTAACTATCGAAAACTCGTGTTGATGGTTGTAATCAGTGTTCTGAAATTTCAATGCACACCAACGCAAACGCACATCCACTTATCCTGATCAAAAAACACTACAAACCAAACAGACATGATTAACAAATATTTAAAATTAGTACAATTTTAATACTATCTTCTTACACACGTCTAATTATAAAAGGTTATATCATAGTCCATATGGCGGAACCATTCTACCAAACCGTGTGGATGGGAACATACTGAACAAAACTTAATTTTTTATAATTTTATATATTTTTTCTATTTTAAAAAAATAAAATTTAATTAATCAATAAATACCTAATTATAAATAAAATACTAAAACATTAAAATATATTAAAGAAGTAAAAAAAACAAAAAACAAAGTATTATTTATTATATTTATTTAATAAATTAAAATATTAAAATAAATAAAAACAAAATAAGAAAAATAATAAAAAATGATACCTACTAGGAGATGGCGGAACCCTTTTAAGGTTCCATCCGCCATCTAATTGGTTGAATTTGTTTGTTTGTTTTAAGAAAATGTAAATTTGTGGCAATGTGGAAATTTTGTTTGATGTTGTGGCATTTTGGGACTTTTATTTCCCACATGCGGTACTTACTTACGTCAATGACTCGAAAGGAAAATATGACGGATAAAAAGTGTGGTAGAGGGTGCCAGAAACAGGGTTGGGTTTCATTGCGGTGAATGTGCCACAGCCCGACAATTGTAGCAATAGAAGCGAGAAAAAGACATTGTCACAGGAAGAAAAAATAGATCATACTTGATTCTAAATTAGCCCTTGAATGTCTCATGCACTATGTGTGTTGCCTTTTTTGCCCTCCTGCTTCCGCTGATGTATCTCTAGATCTATCTTTTCTTTTACTCAATTTCAGTTTATTTTGTTGATGCATCAGCGGAAAGCTTAAGTAGCTGCATCAGCGGAAAGCTTTCGTAGTTGTATCAGCGGGACATATTTTGATATACTTTGCGTGTAAACCATTTTTCTCCTTCATTCTTCACTTTTCATCTTCACTCTCAAAATATCTCTCAACTCTCAAAATTTTCATTTCCACAAAAATCAATATTTGTCGCTCGGGTTCAACACTTAGCATTAACAACAATGATCAACAAACTCCTAAACATTCGTAGCTCCATTTAATTGGTAAGTTTTCGAGTTTATGAGTTTTCGGTTTTATTTTAAGTTTTCTCTATAATTGATTTAGGCTAGCTATTTAGGTGTACAAATCACTAGGTAAGTTTAGAAACATAGTTTAGAGACAATGTGTAACATCCCAAATCTACCCGGCGAAAGTTCATAAATCAGAGTTTCAAAAATTCAACAACTTATATAGGATGCCACATTTTCGACTTATTAAAAACAAATTCAGTTATTTTCATGAACATTGATACATAACACTTTCATTTAGGATGAAACCATAACAATAACGTTTGTTCAATTCTTTGAAACAAAGCAACTTTTACGATTAGGCAGCGGATTCACTAATATTCAACTATACATCATGTAACAATTTGTTCAACTATACAACTTAGTAATAACATGTTTTAATTGTAACAACTTAAAACAACAACAACTTTATATAACAACAAAACAACTAAGCGTTCATCCCCCCGAGTGTTACGTATCAGAGCACCGACACCGACTCGACTAACGAAGATAACCATCTTCCTGCAAGCTACCTGCACATTACCAACAGATGGGTAACATTCAAACAGAAGGGGTGAGATATCGAACCATATAAACAAGAGTATGATAATTAATACGCTAGATAGAATCATACGATTTTCATACTATCCAACAACAACATCTTACCAATCACCCACAACTTATCAACATACTTTATCAACTTAATTCACATATCATCATTTTCGACATAATCATTAAAATCAACCTAATCAACATAACAAAATTCAACTATAAAACCAGCATAAACACCTTATTCAACTTCAACTAACATATACAACATATTTAACTTTTTAAATATCAGCACAATTGACTTTATGAACATAAACATATAAACAACTCATGCAACATAACCATATAATCAACTTATTCAACATAATCATATAATTAACTTAGCAGTATAATCATATAATTAACTTAGCAACATAATCATATAATTAACTTAGCAACATAATCGACTTATTCAACATGAATCACTTACTCAACGTAATCAACATAAACCACTTAATCAACTTAAATCTACATAAACAACTTAATCAACTTGAGCAACGTAAACAACTTTAGCAACTTAAGAAACATGAACAACTTTATCAACTTGGCCACATAAACAACATAAATAATGCGGCACAGGATGCGACTCGACTATGGATATGCATGTGGTACCATTGGAGTAAAACTCCCAACTTAAAATATACCAGGTTATCAAGGTATCTGCAAGGCATAAGCCTTCAACTTAATTATTTTTCCAATCCAGGTCAACATGGTGAGCATCCGTTCCAACTTAGAAATACAATGTATGTCATGAGACCAACAGCACAACACATAAACAACGAACAACTCAAAACAACATACAACAAACGACATAGCAACTTAAATTCACTACGATTCAACCTTGTCCATAGGCCTACAACTTTCAACGTTGGTCATACGATCTACAACTTTAATAATCAACATTGGTTCTTCGACCTTCAACTTAAAAATGCTCCCAAACCGGGACAAAACAACATAAGCAACTATACTAGAAAATACATGTATTCAACACTAATTAAAAAAGTACACCGACTAAAATCACCTATTTATCATTCCGAACTAACTCGTCAATTTTCGTTAAATTCCTGACAACTAATTTTTCCGCTTAAATCGGCTAAATCGGCACTACCTTAATTTTTCTGTTATAACTACTGATAAATCCCACTTATTCTGCTCAATTCCAACTTACCAATATTCACCTTTTTCTGCTATTAATTTTTACTGTCTTTAAATTAACCTTGTTGTAAAAACCACCTATGCCTGTTAAATTCATACTCTGTTAATATGTTCCAAACTTGCTAAATTCACTTTCTGCTGCATCCAAACTTATCTGCTAAAACTTGCTTCTGCTTCTACAAAAACATGTTACTGGTTTATCTACTATGTTATCATTCCTCTCCAACTGTTCAGCCAAATTACCACTGAGGTAGATTATTAATTATATGCTACTACTATATCCATTATGTATACATAGGAAATGTAAAGTAATTAAATGAGACTAGGATTAATTTATCTGCACTTAAAACTGCACTAAAAACTACACTTAAAACTACACTTAAACAACACTTAAAACAACATAATTTGGGGGGTCCCCACTACCAGGGGTGTGGCATGCGCCATCCCCATGATAGAACCCTATGGCCTGCGCCATTTAGCATGAAGGTGGTCTACGCCACACTTGTTGTGGCTTGTGCCACACTTGTGGTGGCCTGCGCCACACTAGCAACATGGCTTGCGCCATGTATTATCCTCTCACATGGGTGACCTGTGCCACCCCTTCTTAAACGATGGGTGGCCTGCGCCACCCTCTGCTTAGGGGGTTCCGTCCCCAATTCTAATTTCTCCAGAACCGATTAATCACCAATAATTCCTCAACAATTAATCTAGCCATAAATTATGAAAATTTGATTATCCAATTATCACAAATTTTACATTCTTCGCAACAAATAAAACCAACACGATCAACACACAAAATCAACACAAACAATATAGAAATTATAAAATCTCAATCCCACATATTAATCATCATAATCCCGAGTATAGAGTTTGAACCCCACCCTTACCTTAATCGGTGACCGGTCCGAATCTCCGATGACTTTCCGATTTGGCTTCCAGCGGTGACTTCTCGTAACCGCTTTCTCCACTTTTCCTCATTCTCCAATTTTACTCGTTCTAACTTTTTCCACGTTTCACTTTTTCTCAACTTCTACGGATACTTCTTCTCATCTTGACTAATTCTTCTTTTATTTTCTTTTTGTTAAAATAATAATCCAATTAATAATCAACTAATGGGCCTAATTCTTAAACCCCTTTTATTGCTAATTCGAACGAAATCCAAGCCCATTAACCAACACACTCTAAAATTCAATAATATCACTTATAATATTATTTCCTCGACTTTCCGACTTAATATTCCGACTTAATGACTTAATTTACCACAACGCCAAATCGACCGAATAATAATTCACAAATAAATACTTATTTCACGACTTAATCGATTAACTTCCAATTATCAACCAAATGGTCCAAACGATTCTAACAACACATCCAACAATACCCAAAGATCATTTCATATCGTATTCCACAACTTATATCAACTTAATTAGTTTAAATTCGACTTAAACCAACATATAATTATCAACATAATATTCGGATTTTTTGGAAATCAACTTAAATTAACGCGACTTAATACAACATACCACAATTATATTTAATTAAATAAACGGGTGTTACAACTCTCCCCCACTTAGAATATTTTCGTCCTCGAAAATTTATTCGATTCAACTACTCCAACTAACTACTTCATCTGACTAATCAATTCTCATTTCCAAAGGCAACCCACATATACCACAAACAATAATACACAACTTCGATGGCAACAACAACACGAACAATCCACAAGTGATGCACTTGACATCTATCAACACAACACAACGAGTAACCAACTTAAGAACTTAGAACATATCAACACAAGAACATACAACTTAGTCACAACGTTAATACAACCAAACTACCAACATCGTTGTCATTCGCGTACGAACAACGACACCACACCACGTGCTCGTTGCGCATTTTGACTACCTGCAAAATACTAAGTTTACCGAGTCTAACTCCAACTTCCAATCATCAAAATCAACATATCAACAAAGCCTTCGACCTATTCCCCAGAATTTTCATTCCAACAGGCATTCCAACTCTTCCGTAGTTACGAATACTTCCAACTTAGATTCATAAGACATACCTCTTGACGTCCAACAGAATTACCACCGCAACTACTTCCAAATCTTAGATAAGATATACTTCTACTTCCCAATTATCCTCAACACAATTACAACTTTATTAACTTTTAGCAACATGTCCTTCAAAAATCATCTTAAACACGCAACATCATCACAACAACATATGGTACATGGGTCCAACTAATTACCACAAGATAACTCATATTCTTCACTTCCAACTAATTCAACATACTGAATCCTCGATTCCTACTCATACCGACACAACCCTTCATAAATTCTTATTCGAATTAACACAACCAAGTATCTCATCCTTTTTCCAACTAAATTTGCACTTTAATAAACCAACTTACAACTTTACTTCTCTTAATTCTTGCAACTCAACTTTATCTGACATTCTTTCCCAATCACGATTTTCAATTTCCACTTACTTTCCTCTCGAATCATCTCAAGAAAGCTTCAAGTCTCAAGTCACTTGATTCATCACCAAAACAACACTCAGATTATCCAGAATTCAACTATGGGTTTTTCTTATTACTCTATTTAATCCAAACACAACTTCATACTATCATCTTTAAATCCAATTGATATTCTCATATAATAACCTGCATCGACAAAACAAACAATACTCAAGCACCCAGCTTGACTTCAACTGATCCAATGTACATATTATACTAGTTGTCTCAATTCAGAAGAAGAGGACCTAACCAAATGTATCGTCTACATCACAGGCTATGGGAGATGTACATCCATCTCCAGTACAGATCGAGGGTACTTCTTCATCCCGGAGGCCACGAGATACTACAGAAGGTACCTCACAGTCTCCGCCCTCCCACAAGAAATGACGGGAGAGTCTGATTCCACTACCGGAGCATGATGTCGATCCGGAGGGTGATGACTAGACACAGGTGGATACTACTGACGATGATGCTCATGAGGGTTTTTCAGGGGGGCATCTGACACATCTATCTTGACCGGTTACGCAGAGCATATCACCTCACATGTGTGGCGGGAAAGGTAACATTATTGAGAATTGTTTTTGGAATTTATTATATGTAACATTGTTTCTTATTAAATATGGTTTCTTTGTTAGTTTTCTGTTTCGAGATCCCTAGAGGTTTTATAACCATGGGCGAAAGAGATTGGAGTTGTCGGAGAAGTGGTTCGTGGTAGCCATGACAGCGTATGGTCTGAAGGACCTTAATAGCATTGGGTATATGGTCTGAGCCACAATGGTATCCTAATGGCTTTTGCAGAGAAGTGGCATCCAGAGACCTCATTTTTCCATCTACCATACAGGGAGGTCACTTTTACCCTTTACGACATTTCATGTCTACTACATATATCGATCAAGGGTATCCTCCCCTGTCACGGTAAGCTGAAGAAAGGGGAGGCTTATGATTTGATGATTGAGGAGCTCAGGTTCTCTCTTTAGCATGCACTGAGAGAGGTGGATAAGACTGTGGGGCACATGTCAGGTTCGCCACCCTAGAGGATTATTATTGTTTGGCCATGACTACTGCAAGACAGGAAGGTGGTGATTCAGCAGAGGTAGAGGTACATCGACAGCGGGCGATGCGATGTTACTTGTTATACTTGGTGGGAACGCAATTGTTTGTGACACCAGCTCCTCATACACATATATAGTTTTTACCTCAGGTACTTCTTGGATCCCGCACGGATCCATGAGTACAACTGGGGTGCAGCTATGTTGGCTTACACTTACTTCAGACTCTCAGAGGGATGCCTTTAGAAGACCATGATTGTTGCAGGCAGTTGTACATTGTATCGTGATACTTGGTTGATACCGAAATTATTTATTTTTATTTCAAGCATGAATCATCTAGCACTTTTCGATGATATCTGGTTGGGCGATTGGGCCAGAGTACACTAAGGATTGGCTGTGGACATGTCCATTTGTCCCACTAAGAGGGAACCAGACGGCAGACCCCTACGGAGTTTATCTGGACCGCATGGTTGTCGAGGATATCAGGTACAACGTATGTGGAGCTCACCGTCAGACACGCCCGTTTGATGAGGTATCAATGTTCAGCGGATGGTTGGCATGCAGTTCGACAATCACTACACTGTATCTGCCTGAGCGTGTCATACGGCAGATTGGTTATGCCCATACCATTCTCAGGCACCCTGTTGAGTCTGCTCCTCTTGGACTGAGTCGTATGGTGATAGACGAGATATTTGTTGACTAGGAGCACCATCTGGTACCAGACGAGGCTCGGGCGGTCAGAGTTGAGAACGACTGGAGCTGCATCGAAGGCTACATCAGTGGTTCTATAGAGTCTCTCATTCATACATGGTTCCCACTTCAAAGGGACCACCTCCCAAAGCAACTCATCGGGAGATATTATAGGAGAAGCAGTCTCAGCTGGATCACACTTAGAATGTGTTGCCTCGATGTCGTCAGATACTTACTATTAGACAGTTAGGCATTGAGACCGATTTCTTCCCAGAATGGTCTAGTCATAGGCGTATATTGAATGATATTCTTAGTATGACATGGGGACGCTTATGTACCGCAGACATCGTGCCAAGACTAGTGGATCGATGGCCGAGGACGCAGATCGAACGGTCGAGAAGGCCGTAGAGGCAGACGAGACAAGAGGGGCAATGGAGAGGGTGCAGATGTACTCCCACACACAGTAGCTATTTTGATTTAGCATTTTGATGTACATTTATTTTATGACATTTTTTTCTTGATGATAACATTAGGGGTGTTCGCTGTGCGGTTTGGGCGGTTTTTACGCAAAAAATCATCTAAACCGCAAGAGAAAAAAGTATGTGGTTTGATTTGGTTCGATTGACTTTAAGAAATAAAACCGAACCAAACCAAACCAATGCAGTTTGGATTGGTTCGGTTGGTTCAGTTTTTTATAATATTTTTATTGAGTCATACATACACCTATAGAGAACAACATAATTTTGTATTTAGTCATTCATACATAATCAAATAGCAACAAAACTCATCATATTTAGACAATAAATTCTCATTCAATATACAAAAATAAGATTAGATCAAAGTGGAATAAAAAACATAAATAGTAGTATAAAACAATATCAAAAATATTATAATAAAAATAAAAAATAGAGGATAGAAAAGATTAGAGATGATGAAAAAGAAAGATCATAAGATATGCAATATTATAGAAGAAATGTGCGATAAAAACGTAAGTGGATGAGAAAACAATAATATAAAAAAGGAGAAGATGAATATGAAAAAGAAAGAACATAAGATAAGAGAGATTAGAGTAGAAGAGATGAGATCTACATAGCAAATATGATGAGAAGAATGTGCGATATTACTCGAAGAGATTTGATAATGTTAAAACTAAAACACTAAGTGTGACTAAGAGAATATTTGTATGGTTAAGGCATAATAGATTTAAGTTTTGGGTTGGATGTGGGATAAGCAAAGTTTGGGTTGTAACATAATGCAGTTTGGTTTAGTTTAGTTCGGTTTGAAAAATGCATCTCACAAACCGAATTGAACTGTGCGGTTTTGTTAAATAATGGCCCAAATACATCTGAACCAAGTGCAATTTTTTTGCGGTTTCGATTTGGTTTGGTTTGGTTTGCAGTTTTCTATTGGATTGGTTTGATTTTGAACACCCCTAGATAACATTATTGTATATTCCTTTTTTATTTTTTATAAATTAATCAGTTTTATTAGTCGGATATATATATATATATATATATATATATATATATATATATATATATATATATATAGAGAGAGAGAGAGAGAGAATAAAAGTATCTTATCTGTATAATATACTACGGAATCAAATGCATCGGCATAACTTTTTTCTGGGGGTATCAGGATAACTTAGTTTAGAAAGTTTCTAAATTAACCCATTAAAAATGTGGGGATTACCGAATGTTCGATAGAAAACTTTCTATATATTACCTCAAGAATCTTTTCTGAATATATATATTTTCGATAGAGAATTTTGTATAGATTTTTATAGATTTTTGCAAATAAGATAAACTGTCTTTGTCTTATCTTCTCTTCCTTATATTGAATTCAAGTATTTTGATAGAAAACTGTCTTTGTCTTATCTTCTCTTCCTTATATCAAATTAGCCCAAAGAATTCATGTATTTTGACTGTGTTCTTTTCCTACCCCCATAAATTTTTAAAACCAGTCTAGTCCGTGCTGTTTCCGAATTTACCAGCAAGAAGCAAAAATAAAACTATGTTTCCATCTGGATTGAAAAACCAGGAGATGTGGTTTTTCAGAAAACAAGACGGACGGTAAAAATAGCACTCCAATATATTATTACATCCTTGCAGTATATCCTGCCTCAGAATTAGTAAAAGGTCCTATGCAAGATTGCACAGAAGATAAGAAAAGGGCATCTCAGTGATCTCATCATACTGCAATATCACCAGCCCATGCAAAATAAATACAGGTAGTTTACCTTCATAGCAAACAGCAACTGGGAAAACGCCCAAGATGCGGTAATAGCGCCCATTTGGGACAGAATAAGAAAGAGTGAACTTCGGATTAAAAATGGAATTCCAAAACAACTATCCACTTTTCAGTTTTCTCAATATAAGCACATGACCTCTATTCTTGAATATCAACTAAATTAGCCTCTAGAAAATAAAAACACAATCCGAATCAGATCTACACCTCAAATTTCAAAGGTGGGCACTAACCCTAATCAAAACAAAGCCTCCACCAGTAACTGACCTCTAAATTTGAGAATTATAAGGACAATGAATCACAAAAAAAAAAATTATTCCCTGAATTGAACATATATATGTTACAAATGCTATGGAAGGATTAAACTACCTGCTAACTAACGCTGAGAGGTGGGGCAGGAACAATGATAAAACCATGCATACAACACTCATGAAGATTTATTTAATGTTATTCCACTGGGCAGGAACCTAATACGGCTACAACTTTTTAGCTTGGCTAGAGCTTCCTGTTGCTTACCAAGCAGGAGATCCACATAAACTGCAGTGAGTGTAGCTTCTGGACTGTTGGGCAATATGGACAATGCCTGGGTAACCAACATATTGGCTTTCTCAAATTCACCCTGCATTGCAGACATTACAGCAAAGTTTGCATAAATTGTTGCCCGTGCCTCCTCTGGCTTGAGGAAAACAATACTTTGCGTATCCTGAAGAGAACTCTTGGCAGCAGTGGATCCAACATTTACCTCTTCAAATTCAACAGTCCTCTCTACTTGCAATTTCTCACAGTCCTCTTGGCTGAATGGCAATTCAACATTGTTTCCTCCAGACAAATAATATGATAAGTACTCAGCAGCTTCCTTTGGTCTGTTCAGTAAGCAAAGAGCCTCTGCTGCATAAACATGGCCTAAAAAAATGTAAATTCTGGAACATTCTGGAAGTTCAAAGAGAGATTTTGCAGCTGCAAGTGCCTTCACTGGATTGTCCAATTCTAGCTCCACATAAGCTAAATTAGCAAGAACAGCTTGCTTAACCAATTGATTATCTCTTCTACAGACATCTTCATAATACGATAAGGAGTTCTGAAAGAGTTCCTGACTAGCTCCTCCCTTCTGTTCTTTTGTGTCCCCATTTGAGTTTATCTGACCTAAACCTGTTGCTACTGAAAATGCCTTTGAATCAATTACATGGGGGTTTTTACGACTTGAATTCTTTGAAGGCAACACTTCACTTGTATCGTTCTCCACAGAAGAATTAGAGGGCAAGCCAGACTTTAAACGATTTGTACTGTACGAGTCCAGCAAGTGAAGAGCATTCAAGAGACACTGCCGAGCAAGGGACATCGATAACTTCAGCCACCCATCTTCACTTGGCAAACGTTCATTCCCTCTGGATGATTCCAAGTGTCCATTACCTGGAATTTGATCTTTCACAACAAGTTGCCTCCATTTTTCCAACCCAACAACGCAAGCTCCAACCTCCAACTTCTCTGAAGGAACCCGACATGATTTGATCAGGCCCTTTTCTAAAGCCATCAGACAGCATTCTGAGAGTCGGAGCCACAGGAGAGGTTGTTTGTAGAAGACTAAGCTTGCCTTCTGAAAACATCGAGCTGCAAGTACTGGCTTCCCACAAGCCAAGTGCTGCACACCACAATTATAAATTATAAGGAGAGAAATATCCTGCGAGAAAGTGGTCATCTTTGATTGTTGCTCCTTTCTCAAGGACGAACAATTAGTTAATGCTTTTGAGAAGAAAATTGAGGACGTCTGATATTTCCCAAGCTGATAATAAATGCACCCAAGATTGTTGTTAAATATGCTTGAAAATTCTGTGTCCGTCCTATTATTACTTGATGCCATCAATAGCTTTATGGCCTTGCGGTGGTTACCACGAGCATATTCAAGCTGAGATTTCAAAAGCAGAGCCCTGGATGAATCTCGTCCACGTGCAATGTTCATAGCCAGCTTGACTTCTCTTTTTGCTATCTTCAGGTTCCTAGTAAGAATTAGAAACTGTACTTTGTAAAGTTGCAACTTAAGCTTTAAATCAAGAGAAGAAAACCTGTCAACCAAAGCTCTAGATAGAACATTTGACGACGGGCCCATTGGCCTATTTAAATTTTGTCCACCCATATCCAAAATCATGGCTTCATAATCAAGCCCATCTTCAGACAAAGTTCTGGATAGATTATTTTCAGATGTATTAGCACTTGACCCTAAATCAGAACTGGATGGATCAGCAGCAGATTCACTAATGGTGACAGGTGCGGACTTAGAGGTTAGATTTGCAGATTGTTGCTGTGCTGTATTCCCATAGTCGCCTTGATTCGCAGTACCACTAAATAGCCTCTCCAGGTAAGTCAACACATCCTAAACACAGACCCACATCTCAGAACAGTGCAGTGTACAATTAGAGAAGCTAAAAAAGCGGACAAACAAAAATAAATCTATAAAGCCATCCACTAACAAAACTCAGACAGACTGCAACTAGGAGAGTTCAAGAATATATGCCAAATACCAAGAAATTTTCACATCATCTTCAATCAGAAAAAAAAAAAAGGTCAGAGTCAAGTAAACCCAGTTGTATAACAAACTTACAGTTTAATCATATTAATAAAGATGATAGAGTAGAATTTACAAAACGAATCGTTTTAGCTCCAGATATATTCTTTGTTTATTATGCTGTTAAGTACCAAAACCGGAACAGAAGAAAACCCAGAAGTATGGATAACAGAGGATGAGTCCTCTCTACAAGATGAATAAAACTGTAAAGTAAATGCCAATGGTTCTAAGCCACATCGAAACCAATTGATAATTTTAAGATATCCCATCCCCTTCACCCTCCTTTCTATATTTCTTCTCCTTTGTCAATTGCAGAGCGTTTTGAATGGGTGTATTCAATATTTCCCAGACTATCCTCCTAACAACAGTCGTTCTAAGTCTAACATACGGAATGAGATAAATAATTAGATATAATCATATAACACCTAACATTTTCTGTGTATGGACCCAATTTAGAATCAGTATAAATTGATTTTCTATTTCTGATAACTGAGGATTACTTATTAAGTACATGATTATGCACAACAAAGATAACCTCCAAATAGCTACCAATAAAGGATCAAAACAGATTACAATAACAGCCAAGCCTTAACTGGGGTCATCTGGACAAATTATCGATGAAAACATTCAGCAGTTATGCTCAAACTTATTAGTTTGGGAAGAAACATTTGAGTTGCAAAAAGAGAAAGAGAGGTCCGCAGTTCAACTGTTTAATGTAAATTTTAATTGAAAAATGCATATAAATTACATATAACATACACATATATAATACACTCGTGAGATGAGAAAATCATGGTTGGCAGCAAAGCATTAAGCAACAGACCTTGCAATCATTAAAAAAGTGAACCATCTAATAAAATTATCGTACAGAACTTACAGCTGATTTTGATGCATCATGGCAGGCAAGGCTAGCATCAAGCAGCAGAAGACAAATATGTAGAGCTGTTGACTGCTTTAGGAAGGAGCACACAGAGAAAGGGTCAAAACAAATCCATTAACACCCCCATTGTAATTTTTAAAAAGAAAATAATGTCAAATGGTATAAGGCATACGTCAGTTATGGGGTCAATCCTTTGAAATAGGGGTTCCAAAACTGATACCGTCTTTGCATAGTCATGAAGATGAAACCAGATGATGGCCTAGAGACATTAAAATAACAAAAATCACATCATGAAATATAATCAAAACAACAATTGCCAAAATTAAATTAAATTAAATTAAATTAATATAGAGATCGAAATAAACATACAATATTTAGTGCTGCTGCAGTAGATTCAAATTCATCTGGATGCATTGTGTCGGTGCTGTTGCTTCCTTTGGAACCTAAAGCAACTTTATTTGCGACATTGTTAACTGGATCTCCTTGATCCCCAGAAGTCAGGGTAAGCTCGTCATATTTTCTCTGAATGAACTCCCAAAGAAAAAAGGAGAAGCAGTAAGTACAAAATTACAAATAGAGATGAGAGCTTAAGCTGCAATTTTATAGATACAAAACAGCATTAAGTTGATTTCAAAAGGTTGTATTTGAATGTGAACCACACTTGATCCTTTCATTGGGGGAAACAATGACAGAAGCGATAAGATAAAGGTCAGCAAACTGTAGGCATATAAACAAGACTTCCTATCTTCTCAGCACCAACTTTTACTTGATAAACATTCTTAGAGAAAATCCTATTCCACTCATCACTACCAGTATTTCCTAACTTGTAATATTATCTTTCAGGTGATCTGCGTGAATATTTTCTTTCTTTAAGAATACCAGAGACCAGGAAGAAGGAATTCAAACAAAAAATTGTCACCGATCACAGAATACTAGGTACAAAAATAGTGAAAAAATATTTGCATTCTTATTAAAATGAAGGAAACAATTCACGGATTAAAATATACCAATAAAAAATAAGGCCTTCGTCAATTGAAAACAACGATTCCATCTACTGAAGCCATGTGCCAATTTGGAAATTAATGGCCCCAAAATACTTATATGAATAAGTATCAAGGGCTCAGAAGTTAGATATACTTTTAGTTTACAAAAGCACAAATAATGACCTAGGTCTATCTTCAATTCAATCTGGCCGTTTTGATCTCAACCGGTGTCAGTAGTCAGTATCATTCCATTTCACTTTTCTAATACATAATGGTAAGCCAAGAATTGGCTTCCCAAATTACCAACCATAATAATAGAAGTTATTGCAAAATTGAGACTATGCAGAAATTGTTATGAATGTTATATGTATAAAAGTAACATACCTTGATGCTGTAAATGATTTCAAGCAACTTTCGGGGATCAGAACAACCATCTCGAAAGAATTCTGCAATTGCTATATTATGAAGGACCTGAAATATTTGGCAGCATTAGGACTTAGAAAAGGGGATTGTCTAAAACAGCATCATAAAAAGCACAATGTAAACATAATGCAAGGCATGATAAACACACCAAAACAGTTGTTTTTTGCTTTTAGCGAGCTTGAATATGGATGATAAAGAATTTCATTGTACTGTGAACATGATTGAAGACGCAAATACCCTCCCCAAATTAAACACATATTGACTATTTAGAACTCTAAACCCTAAACTTGTAAGAAATACGTGAAATGTAGGAGAGCACAACATCGGGCCCATAAATTCAGAAACACATACATGCATGCATACAACCAAACAAACAAATGATTCCATTCTATTTCTTCCACAACAATCACTTTTGCATGTATACCTACTCCAAGGTTCCTTCAATTGTTTAAATTGTATTCATCATATAGCATACTTAATTATTCATTGTTATAATACAAAAAGACATAAGAAAGGACTATACGTTGAGAGCCAAAAGGCCCAAAACATTCCAAATACGCAATACGTGAAGCATGTGCACAATCTTAACCAACCACGAAGAGAAAAGTTACAGTGCAACCAATATATATTCACATGGCTTGCATGGAGAAAGGTAAACAGTTTGCGGTTGTAATTTATGCAAAGATCATCATCATTTATCAATTTACTACTATTGACTGAGATACACTTCAAGTGAAACCAGTAACCGTCATATATATAAATATACCGAAAATCAAGTAGCATTAGCGTTACTAATAGAAAACCAGCAAAACGGAAAATTAAGACTTATAAAAACTGTCCTTAACAAGAAAAAGAGCTCAAAATCCCTCTTCTGGCGCGACGCAATCGTCAGATAATTCAAACTTTCTATAGTGGGATCCAAAACATCCGTAACCGTTTCATCTCCCATCTAATAAATTTCTCCTGCCGTTACTCATTACTTAAATCACATAACATCAAACACTGTGAATATATTCCCACAAACATCTGTTGAAAGCAGTTAAGCAGCTTAAAACAAACTTATCCAACTTAAATCCACATACTTGCTACCCTAGGAAATTCATAATTTCATATCAACATATGAACCTGCCACAGAAAAGTTAACTAAACTGCAAGTGCTTACTGGATAACAGTTAACAGAAGGTACCAAAAACGAAATTCACCAACTGAAAAAAATAACAAAACCGAACCAGAACCAACAAATCAATCAATTGAAGTATATCAATTACTGTAGAAAACCTAGAACGAAGGCAATAAAAGCATCGAGCAATTATAGTGGATAACAAAAACAAAATCGGAGCAATCAGTATCCAAGGTGAGGATAATTCCATCGATTACCTTCGGATCGTTAGGTTTCTTTTGCAGTAGCTGATTCATAACCTCAACGCATTCAACGAACTTGCCAGATTGATAATGCATAGCAGCGTCTTTGGCGAGAGCAAAAAGGCCGTCGTCAACTTCAGCGGCGGCGGGAGGAGCATCGCGGTTGTTGGTTGAGGGGGAAGAAGAAGGTAACGAATCACGGGATTCCATAGCGAGATCGAGTAATCAGAAAACACAAATCTTGGTAGGAAAGGGTTTTGGGGAAGAGAGAGAGGGAGAGAGAAAGAGCCCTAAAATTGAGTGAGGAAAAGTGAAGCAAAATGAATCTAAATCTGAATTTACATTTAAAATTGAAGTAAAAAAGAAAACATGGTTGAAGAGAAAAACCCTTGCTGTTTGTTTTTGGGTAGCTTAGATAGAGAAGAAGAAATGAGTGAGAGTCGAAGATTGAAATGAAAACCTATACTATACGCCGAATTGGGGCAGGTTCAGATAGGAAGAGAGTGGAAGTTTTTTTTTTTTTTTCTTTTTCTCTTTTTAAATAATAATAAAACGCATAAATTAATTTGCTTCGTTTTTTTCTTTTCTTTCTAAATAATATAAATTAAATTTTGAGGGATACTTTAAGTTATTTTTATGTAAAATGTTACTTTTTAAATTTTTTTCCAATAATTTGATTCCTTAAGTTTACAAACATGTACATCTTTATTTTTTTAACATAATGAAATATTAATTAATTATGGATATAATTATTTAAAATGGTATGAAAATGATGAAGTGCACTCAAAAATATAATATTTTTAAATTTTTAAATATTTAAAAAATAAAAAATAAATGATGTAGAAATCAATTTACAGGATCAAATTAATAAAAAAACCAATCGTATACATAAAAATAATTTAAAGAACTCTGATGCATCAAAATCTAATTTATATTATTTAGAAAGAAAAAGAAACAAATTAATTTTGCGTATAATATCACACAATCTCATTCTCAACCTATTACAACAAGCAAAACGTTCCAAAGTAAACAAAAATATGAGACATCAAATCCCCTTAACCAAAAATAAAATTGATAACCATATTTGTAAACATATTTGTAAGATACTTCTGTTATGATAAATCAAAAAAATTTATAAGATACTTGTGTTATGATAAATCAAAAAAAAAAATGATAATAATGAGAAGAAAATAGTATACGTAGTATTCTACAAAAACATTAAACTAAATGATGTATTTTTATTCAACGACAATCGAAAATTATTTTACACGTTATCATTAAACTTTAATAATAATAATAATAATAATAATAATAATAATAATATGGAGAAGAGGATGTTAGTGAACCTATTGATAGACTAGTTTTTTAAGATGGATAGAAAATGCTTCAAAAACATCTACCAGTCTCATTTGGATCAGTATCTTTTGAATAATCTCGTGAACAAAGAATCAGGTCATATTTAATAATGTGATTGATAATTCGGGTGAAATTGTTTTTAGGATAATTTATATTTCTTGGTGGTGGTTAGATTTTTGTTCTCCTCAAATAGTTAAACGTAGTTATTATGAATTGTTCAAAAACTAATATGATTTATTTGTAGGACGTTTGATGTATAGATAGTTGTTGCTTTATAGTAGGAGTGATTTGGCTATGTATCTTGTAGTTGGGTTGGAATATCCCTAATACTCCTTTTAAATATAAAGTTGTTTATAACATTATTATTATTATTATTAATAATAATAATAATAATAATTAAAATTCTGGTATGACAAACTCAGATGTCGAATATGATGTTGAGACATCTGATTTGTTACTGATAAACAGGGCAAGGTACAAACAGCAGCATCATAAAATCCTTATATACCAGATTCCAACTATCGTACAGGATGTTTAGACATCTGGTTTGACATTCAGCAAGAATACTGCATAAAATATAAAACAGAAAAGTTGTAAAGAACACATAAGAATTGTTAACCTAGTTCGATGCAAACTCATCTACTCTTGGGGCTACCAAGTCAGGAAGGAAATCCATTATGTAGTATAAATTCAAAGACTTCTCACCAAACACCTACAGGTTACAGCCTTTTCACTTAATCAATATCAATGCAACTTCTACTTAGGAACTCCTAAATATGAGAAACTCATCTCACTCCTCACAATCACAGCAGTTCCCTCACAATCACGACAGTGATAAACTTAACAATTCAAAGTCAGAAGACACACTTCCATGAAAACACCTCAACCTTGCTTCAAAGCTTTAGTCAAGAACAAAATATATCTTGATTAAAAGCTTCGAGAATTACAAAGAAAAACAACCCTGATGAATAAGCTTTTTGGCATACGGTTGCTTCAATAACTCAACCTTAATAATATGACTTTTACATCTTTGGTTGGTTACTAAATCTAGGTTACAAGGTTTCTTTTTATAACCTAATCCTAACTGGATTTTGGGCCTAAAAACGCAACATAGCAGCTGCTACAATAATGCAGAAAAATCTGCTACAAAAAGATCTTCAAATTAACAACTTCAAAAAATATCTCTAAATATAAAAACTCTATATTTATTCAATATTTGGTATTTGTCTTCAATATAAATTTGAATCTTAAAGTTCTTTAAATCAGCGTCACATTGGATTGCTTCTGAATATTTTGTTTTCTGTTAAATCATAACAGAAACTTCAATCCACTCTTGTCAGTTCATGATGTCGAATGAACTGTCTTGATATCCTCTTTAACATGTTGTTCCAGATGTTGAAACACTTCAACACAACATGTTTAGGCGCACAATAGGACTTCTTACTTAACATGTTCTTTATATTGCAAGATCCTGTACATTTTTATTGCTGCTATATTTGTTTTACAAAATTAATGTCAATCCTATAAATACAGAACTTACAATAATAATAATAATAATAATAATAATAATAATAATAATAATAAAAATAATAAATAAATAAATAAATCATATGTATCATTTAGTATGAAATAAATAAATCTTACATGCAATCACTAAAAAAGTAAAATGTTGCAAGAAATACTCAGTTGTATGCTAGAATAAATTTGATTTGTCACATATCTCTTATATTGTGTTTTGATGAAACATTTTAATAAGGGGAAGGTAATTTTTTGAGGAAATTTAAAATGATTTGTCCAAAATCCATTGTTTGGATAAAAAATATGGAGAATTGTTAAAATGATGTAAATTTAAGAAGTATTTTGTTTAAGTTAAATTTATGGAATTTCAAATGACACCAAAAAGTAAAGAATTTTAAATTGCTTCTTCACTCTTTATAATTCAAATGTTAAATTGTTTATTATTAATTTTTTAAATTTTGCAAAATGGTCCTCATATTTTATAAAAATTTCAAATTGACCCCTAAAATTTTTTAAAAATTACAAATAGGTCCATAAAAATTTTCAAAATTTTCAAATTAGTCCTTCAAAATTTTAAAAATTGCAAATTAGTCCCTATTTTTCTTATTTTTAATTTTACCCAAAAAAATTAAAATTTATGAAAATGACCCCAAAAATTTAACAATGAATCACTTTAATACTCCATCCAAACAAAATAATTTTAAAATGAATAGATTTCAATTGAATCATTTGAATTATCTAGAATTTTAAATTCCTAAAAAATTCTCAATTACCTCATCCAAACACAAAGCATTTTAATGAGGAAAAGTAATTTTTTGAGGAAATTTGAAATGACTCGACCAAAATTCATTGTTTGGATACAAAATATGGAGAATTGTTAAAATAATGTAAATTTAAAGAGTATTTTATTCATGTTAAATTTATGGAATTTAAAATGACACCAAAAAGTAGAGAATTTCAAATTGCTTCATCACTCTATATAATATGAATGTTAAATTAATTGTTCATTATTAATTTTCAAATTTTGCAAGATGGTCCTCATATTTTATAAAAAATTCAAATTCACCCCCAAAATTTTCAAAAATTTGCAAAGAAGTCCTTAATAATTTTCAAATTTTATAAATTGGTCCTTAAATTTTTCAAAAATTGCAAATTGGTCCATATTTTTTCATATTTTAAATTTGACCCAAATGTTTTAAAAATGATGAAAATTACCCCAAATCTTTTACAATGAATCATTTTAATAGTCTATCCAAACAAAAGAAATTAAAATTGAATGGATTTTGATCTTAGCTGATCAGAAGGGCCCTCCAGAGGTCGAGCACGAACAACAAAGTGGTTGGTAAGCAATGAGGGGGGTGTACCTGCAAGGCACTCTGATGCCGAAGTAAGTATGCGGTACATAAAGTGGTAAAAGAGAAAGTGTTTCATAATATCTGGCCCTTTAGTGAAAAGGGGTATTTATAGTGAGCCTTAAACGTTGGGCCAAGGTTCTCCTTTGGGCTGGATTAGCTAGGCCCAAGGAAGAACTGTCAAGGTATGCGTAAGAGCGTGTGAGACCTAGCACGTGGTCTTGCTCTTGGTCCAACTGCCCATATCTTTCAGAAGATAATGGTGGACAGTTAGGTGGGGGAGACGTGGTCTCCTCGTCATTAGTTCAATGGATAAGGTGCATGCCCGACGCGCGAAGCGCCTGCTCGGGCAACTACAGATATGCCCTACGATGCAGAAGATGTGGCTGACTAGATGGTTATCTGCCCAACATGTTGGGCTATGGGCCAGCGATGTCCTCGAGGACCAGTCCGGAACAGGAGCCCCCTAAGTCGAGTCTTCAAGCTGGAGTGATGAGTTAAGAAAAAATAGATTCAGACACAGCCAACATGTCGAGGTAGGACATAGACCGTGGAGTGGGTCGTCGGTATTGCCCGTGCCATAGTTGTTGACATGAATCATTCGATAAACCGAGGAGGACATATGTTGAATAGACCGAGGTGTGACGTCTTTAATAGTCGAGGAAGTTTTAGTTGGTTCAGGGAGACCTAGAGGTGCTTGACGTTGTTCAGTATTCTCTAAGCATCGCGTCCGAGGAATTTAAAGTGTGTCGCTTCGTTTTCTGTGCTAGGGTCGGCTTAGGGAGCCTAGGTAATGATTACCTGGGCGCGTCCCTCACACGCTTCCCTAGTATATAAAAGTGGAGAATCTTCTTCGTTTCAATTTTTCGCTCATACGTTTAACCGGACTAGTAGTTCAAGAGCTCTTCTCAACTGTCGCTGCCGCTTACCACCATCAACTTCCCATGCGCCACCGTTATCTCCCCGCCATCATCATGTCAGGTAACCCATCAAATCTTCTCTTTCTGATCATTTTTACGCTCGGTAGGTAGTGAAGACAGTAATTTTTTGTTTAGAGTAAGTAGATCACTGTTTTAAACTAGTTTTTAAGTTTTAGATATGATCGTCCCAAGTGCAATTTGCATGAGTCGGGCGAATTATGCATATCTACGTGAATAAGTCGGCCAGAATATTCATATTTTTGATGAAGGTCGCGAGCGCCCCATGCATTCGTCGGGCAAGAATTCCTTAGCTTTCTTAGGAACTTTAGGCGTTCTGTGAGCGCTCGAGAGGGACCCTCACCCGTCCCTTTGTTGATTAGGGCAACGTTAGTGAAAAGTTGGGGCGTTCATCTCTTCTCCCTTTCACTTGAACTGCGGTTGAAGGGTGAATTTGATGCAATGTCGAATTCACTTACTCCTTCTGTTTTTCAGGTACAACCGACCAGAGACAGCCAGAGGAAGAAAATGATGTTGCCTCTTCGTCCGACCAAGACGACATGTCATGGGTCGTCGACGAGCCTTTGGAGGAGGAATTTCACTTCGCGGGTGAAAGTGTCACTGCGTACGCAATATTCGAGGATATAGGTGTCGAGGATAAACCCAACTGGTAATGCTACGCTCCTGGAGAGGACGATCGGTTTTGCTCGCATTTACTGGGGAAACAGTTCGCGATGTATGAGTTCGCCTTTCGAGAGGCGAGGATGAGGCTCCCCTTCAATGACTTTCAGATGGGGCTCTTCAGGTGGCTCAAGATCGGCTGCACGCTGCCCCTTTTCTCTCGTGTCTTCCACCTGCAACGGTCGGACGTAGGAGGGCGTCATAGATGGGTGTCTTTCAAGCAACCTTCAAGGTTGATCAATATGTACGTTGATTCAGCCTGCCACTTTAAAGGGAGATGCTACTCGGTGAAATCGATCACCCAGTACGCTCTCGATAACCTTTACTTTCTTAAATAGGATGCAAAAGAAGAGGAGAAGTTGATGTCGAAGATCCCCCTAAGATGGCAGCCAGACCAGTTTGATCTGCCGACCAGTCACTACTGAGTCTGACACGCAAGTCTGGGGGCCGAGGATCGGTTGGCTTATCAAAAGTTGGTGGATTATGTCCAAAGCTTTAGCTTGGCGGTCTGCGTGGACCAAATGGACAACCCTTACCTAGATGACGATGGGATGCCCGTCCTAGAAACTCGCCTGATTAATAACAAGTCCTTGCTCTAGTGTGATACGGACGAGGAGGCTATTCGGTTATTACGTAGGTTCTTTCGGCATTTCCCTTTCCTCCGATGTTTATATATGTTTGTTGATTCTCTTGGTTTTTTGTTTTGCATGAAGCATGCCTTCGGCCAAAGGACGAGCATTGAAGTTGGCCAACCAGGTAGGGGCCCCGGGCAGGGTCCCAACAAAGAAGAAAAAGAAAGTGACTAGTCGCGTCCAGGAGGTGGCAACCGAGCATGGGGCCGATAGCTCTGGTACTACTAGCTCGACCATCGATTCTCCCCAAGTTGTCGCTCAACCAAGCTCCCCGATAACAATACGGGATATCCTTCCACCCTTCATTAACTCTCCTCGTTCGAAGCATCAACGGACGGATGGGTCTCTTGCCCGCTCAGGGGCCGTGGGAGGTATGCAATCGGGCGAACAGGGAAGTTACCTGCTGACCCCTTGCTATCTGGATAGGGATTTCTTCAAGTCTGAGGGCTTTGTTATGGTGGCGGCTGTAACACGGTGGGAGAACTGACTTTCTATAAATGTTGCGGATAACAAGAGTCGCCACCGACTTTTATTTTATCCAAAAGGAAAGGACATAAAAGAACAGGAAAGACCTTAAAAAGATTTTGAGTTCGGGGGGTAGGTCATACAAAGGGAAGGTGTTAGCACCCTTTATATCCATGGTTATCCATGGGCTCTTAGTTACTTAGCTCACTTTGAATTGTTTTGAGAAAGGTGTAGTCTGTGATTAGAAACTTTCTAAATACTTTGTAATGATCCTCGTATGGATGTATACAAAGACTTGTTTTTGAAAATTTGTTTGAAAAGTGAGGTGTAAAAAAGTATTTTGAAATGTGTGAGCAAATAATTAAGAGGAACCTACCCTATATTAAGTCTTTACTGTTCTTATGTTCTTTCAATGGTAAGATTATCCCTATTATTAAGGAATAGGCAGTCATTATCTTGGATGTAATAAGGGACATGTGCAGGGACATCTGAATATAGGCAACTGCAAGGTGTCTTTAGCAATTCGTAGGGACTTATCATCTTTTATTCAAAGGGACAAAATCATTTATCGTAGGCAACCTCGAAAGGACTTGATCTTATAAACTGAAGGGACTTGATGATATTTGTGAAGGGACTTTGCTTAAGACACCTTACTTGACATTTTGAAATATGCAACATGAGAGGTAACCCTAGAAAGTGCAAGATGGCGATCAAAGATCGACTTACGTGTGTGAGTGTACATTTTCAAATATTTATCTTTTTAAGTTAATTATTCTAAGTTAATTTTAGTCACAAGTATGTTATTCACACCCTAGAATTACTAACCACACAATAAATATATTCATAACAAAAATAAAGCAAAAATATAAATCTCAACTATTACAAAGTTTCGGGACAATTACAATATAATCGAGAAATATAATAAAGATAAATAATAATAAATAAGCAATAATTAGTAATAATAAGAATTAAGATAAAAGGTTAGAAAAATAAAAATAAGAGAAAATAAGAAATTAGCAAAACAAATTAATATTATAAAAGATTTTAAATATTTAATAAAGAAAATAGGTTTTAATAATAATAAATAAATACTAAATTATTCACATATTTGACCAAACGATTAATGATTAATTATAATTTATAAAACTATTAGGTTAAATTTTAAAGTTAAGAAAAAATTAGGGCTAGGGTTATAAAAATTAGGGTCAGGGTTATGGTTATGAGATTAGGGTTTTTTATCATTAATTTAAATATAATTAATTTATTTACAAAATATATACAATATTAATAAATATAAAATAAAATAAATATAAACTATTTGATTTTGGGAAAATAAAGTTTGAATTTTTAAAATATGAGTTTTTTGTATAAGAAAATAATATAAAACATTTGTTTTAGGAATTATTATTTAAGAAATTAATTTGATTAAATAAATATAAAATAAACAAAACAAAATAAATGAAAAAAATTGAGAAAAAGAACATACCTGAGGCTGGGATTCGAACCCAGGCCCTAGGCTCTCCACACTCTGGACCAGCAGCATTACCACCAGGCCAAGCGCGCCTTGGTGTTTATGATGTGAGCAGCAATTCTTTTATTATCACCTGTAGAAAATCAAATAAAATACAACAAAACAAAATGGCATGGGGGGAATCGAATCCAGGACCATCACATTCACAAGCAAACATACAAACCAGCTGAGCCACATGGGGCGCGTTCAATATACATCCAGCAATAAAACATTTTATTTTAAAATAAATTTTTGAATATGATTTTGGCGCCACTGGACTTCATCTTCTTCAGAATACCTGCGAAAATTCATACGATTTTAACTGCAATTTTTCCTGCGAGTTCTTTCATGTTCATAACCTGCGAAACTCAAACATCAATCAAATGGTACAATTTCATCAAATTAACTATGCCAATGAATTCCTTATGATTCATACAGTCTATCCATGCTCTTTGAATCCATTTATATTTGGTTTTTTTGGAACCCCTAATTTGGTACCTGAAACCCTAACAATGGCAGTTCATGTTCTAGGCTATGCTTCTTCAAGAAAATGTCCTGAAATCATATATAGGTCATGACTAACACAAATCAAACAACAAAATTAGTTTATGTTAGCTAAATAAATGGAATCAAAAATTTCAAAATCAAGAGCAAAAGAGGTTCGGTTTATGCATTCAGGGATGATTTTGATGATGCAAAGCATTGAGATCGTATCAATGATGTTCAAGGATCATGTCTATGTCCTTAGATTACCTTAATTCAACCTGCAAATAAGAATCTAAAAATTGAAATTTCAATGAAATTTTTGAATGTCAAAAGTGTTCTTGGAGGCTGCCAAAATTCGTCCTTATACTTGTGATCACTTGTATGTATATATTGGAAGCAAATTAGGTCAGAAAATTGTAGGTTTATGGGTCTTGTAAGGATTACTTGATCATGAAGATTCAACTTGCTATTTTAGTAAAAAAATCACACAAATTCTTTCCTCTTTGGTCTAGCACGAATTTAAATCTCCCAATCAACTTTAAATCATGTTTATGAGTTTCTAGAATGAAGATCATATCAAATATTGAGCCTTTCATTTTTTATTTTGATTTAAAATGACTTTTAATGTATAAAATCAAAATAAATAAAATAAAATTAATAAAAATCTGAATAAATGATTTTTGGTCGTGCATGATGTCATGGTATTGATTGGGTCATAAAAATGCAAGCCCGTGTGGAAAGAATTGGTTCTAAGACCCCATTTGCTCAATAAACCTCTCAAAACTTTCCCAACTTTGCAAAGACACAAGTCCCTCAATTTTAAGGCTATGAAGGTGTTCTTGGATATTTTGGAAATATTAAATAGTCCTCTAACAAAAATCTTTGGTCTCATGTCCATATCTTTTACCATTCTCAAGTTATGCCCTTTGGAAGATGTTGACTTTTTGTTGACTTTTAAAATGACCTATAATGTATTAGCTCATACTTTCCAAATGAAGCATTTTTGGGCTTGTCTTGTGAGACACAAAGTTGTAGAGAATTCAATTTCCTTCAAAATTAGATTTGGATGGAAAATTCTTGATAAGGTATGTGAAAGTTATGGCTGGTCAAAGTTCAATTGACTTTTCCTGTGAAAACCCTAATTTAGAAACTCCTGATTCTTGATGATCTGAAATCTCCTTGATGAATCATGATTAAACCTTGATCAAATGATGAATTTTACTTTATAAAATTGATGTTGGCAAAAAATCATGAAGTTTGACTTTGTTTTGACCACAGTTGACCTCAGTTTGACTTTTTAACTGTTTTGACTGCTTTTTGCATATATGATCATCTGACTGAGCAAACCTTTTGGGAAAGCCTTGAAACTTGACATATGGATTCTTGAAGACATATAGGATGCTATGAAGCTCACTTGAAGCCTTGGAAATCCATTTAGCCTGATAAAACTCAAAACCCTAGTTTATGATGCATTGCTTAGGAGGATGCTTTGTCTGAGGGAATTGTCAAACTTTCTGACTAATTGTGAACCTTGTGAACCTCTTGGGATACCTTGTGAACCTTGTGAACCTATTAGGACACCTTGGTACACAATGCCTTGACTAGGTGAGTGATGCGTGTTTTTCGCAAGTGTACGAACATGTCAGAGTAATATAAAAGATTGTCGAATCCACAGAGACCAAGTGTCAATCTATCGTACCTGTTGTTATGGTGTGTATCTAAGGCAACTAAATTTAAGGGTTTTAAGAAGGGTGCAATGGTAAATAAAATAATAATTTTTAAACAATAAATAAAAGACAGGCTCGAATGTAATTCACGTAATCAATGATAATCCAGTACTTGTTAATGGAACTACTTATGGGCAATGTTTTCTCCTTTGAAAAGAACTAATTTAACAGGAACTGTCGCTTTCGCGTATTCAGAACCGAGTTGTACTCTCTAATCAACCCCTCCTATTGTCACGGATAAAAAGGTGTGTACTGCGTTAGAGTAGTAAACCTATTTTTAAGAAATGTAGTATCTTAACTAAGTTGAAAAGTATTTTAACCTGGACTTCTTAGCAAAAAGAGGTTCTTACGAACCAGAGTTTAAACTTCCTAACGCGTCCGAAAATCGTTTTAAAATCTCTTTTCTTTTTAATCTAAAAACTCCTAATGAACTAGACAAAGTGCTTTTGGTTGTTTTTGAAATAGTTAAAAACAATTAGATTGAATTGAAAGATAAAATAGCCCTTAAGTGTTTTCACGAACAATTATACGGATTACTGGTTCAATTACGATCCTTACATTCTAACCTTTATGGAATTAGTTAGACATGATAAAGTAAAGATTCTTTTTATAATTTTTCATAAAAGTAATTTAGTGCAAGTGCGGAAAGTAAATGAATTTAGTGCGAGTGCGAGAAATAAAGTAATTTAGTGCGAGTGCGGGAAATAAAGGAATTTAGTGCGAGTGCGGGTAATAAACGAAAGTAAAGCGAGTGCGGGAAATAAATAAAGTAAAGTGCGAGTGCGAATAATAAATAAAGTAAAGCAGTGCGAGAAATAAATAAAAGTAAAGCAATGCGGAAAAGTAAAATACGAACTGAAATTAAAATGGCGGCAGGATTAACTTCCTCCAGAGTGCTCCAAAACTCGATCGCACAGACAGATTACAGACTCGATCACTCGATTGCAGAAACACCCCGATGTGGAATGGTAACTGCTTTGAAACTGATATATGCCTAGAGAAATCTAAGTTTGGATGAAGAAAAACGAAAAACTAAAGTCCTATTTATAGGAAAACTAAATGCGGGAAATGACCAGGACGCCCCTCCACTAAAAAGTGGAGAGAACTGAATTTTGCCTTGTGGCGCCCGCCACAGGCCTATGGCGCCCGCCATAGTACTAATGGAGAATGAAAGAGTGGGGATCGTGGGTCTTGGCAGTTGTGGAGTGGTCTTGAGACGTGGCCACGTCATGGCTAACCCCATGGCGCCCGCCACGGTGGGTGTCGTAAGTGCAAAACGCTGAATTTCTAGGTTTTCGTCCGTTTCCACTCCTTTTTCGCTCCTTTTCTCCATTCAAGCCCCGATTACAATAAAAACCTGAAAACAAAAGAAAACAAAGTAATAACATAACAAAATAACAATAAAAGCTAAGAATGCATGCGAAATCGGAGTCAGAAATACGGTGAAATTTAGTGTGATCGAATTCTCCCACACTTAAACCTTTGCTTGTCCTCAAGCAAACATTAAAGCTCAAGAAAATATGGTGTCAACACGTGTCTCAGGGCTAAAGGGCTTCTAAGTTCAAGTCAGGATGCAGTGACAGATACTAACTAAGTGAACCAAGGGTACCATAGTAACACAAACACAAACTTCAATCCTATATTAACCACTCCATATCATCCCACAATACCTAGGCCTATCTTTCATCTTTTTGTGTCCTTTTCATTCAGGCGCAATCACATTAAGCCCGTTATCCGTACATGCTTCATAGTAGAGTGACCGGTTAGTTATTATGATCCATAACATAAGGTTTCTGGCACATAAGCATGTGTAAACCTGTTTTTATTTCGCCTAAATGTAGCTGCGGGGGATCGGATCGTAATCCGCCCTACCAAGTTCAGTGTCAGATACCTCTGAACCAACTAACAATAGGTGACTTGAAAGTTTTTTCTTTTTGTGGCAAAATTTTTTTCTTCTTTTTTTTTCGGTTTAAATGACTTTGTGAGGGCCACCTATACCAGAGTTTGCCTTTTTTTCTTTTTTTATTAGCACTGGATCATTCACTTATGTTCATCGGCCCCCTACGTAGAGCATGCTTAGGCCGGAGCTGACTGCTAAAATAAACTACTTAGGACAATTTTTTAAATGATAATAAAGGCCATGGTGGTGGGGTTTAGGAGTGATTCCTATATTCAAGAGGTCTATGGTGCTAAAATGGTTCTGATGTTTCAAAAAGTTGACCTAAGTCACCACCTCCTAATCTAAACCTGTCTCAAAGCCCAAAAAACATGTGAAACAACATTATTTTATTTTTAAAAAATTTCTGGTAAGGCTAAGGAAATGGGAAAAATGAAGATGAACTAAAAATACACTATACTGGTGACTCGTCAGACTCATGCATTGTCTAAGAAGAATAAATTACTAAAAAGGGAAATAACTGAAAGGAAATAATTAACTAAAAAGGGAAATGACAGAAAGCAATAAAATCCCCTCCCACACTTAAATCGAACATTGTCCCCAATGTTTCGAAATAAGATAAAGGGGTAACCTGAAAAAGACTACTGAGGAGGAGCACTGGTGCCCTCGCCGTCCTGCTGTGATGGTCTGGAACGACGGGATCTACTACGATGCTGGTCCCTTCGGTCGAGTCGTGCTGATAAGGCAGCCTGAGCACTCCGGACCTCTCGAAGGTTACCTAAGATGGAACCCTGAGTAGCCTCTACAAGCTGGTAGTGCCGGCTATTGAACTCTCTTTGACGGTTCTGCTCTAATGAGTTATCGTTCAAGGTACAGCAAACGTTGCTGTAAGCACGATCCGAAACCAATCGCGATTGTTGCATGAAGCTCATGTTGTCCGTCAGTTGTTGTGAAATAGTAGAGAGAAGGCCGTCTCGCCTTTCCTCTCTAGTTTTCATATCACGCCACATCTCCTCAGTGACATAGAATCGAAGAGCAGCACCTGCAACAGGGTTAGAGGAAGATGGTGCGACGTGTGGCTGTAAATATATTTTTGTTCCCTTTTTTTTTCATTATTGGGTATAAAATAAAATAAAATGAAAGAAAAATAAAAAATGAGATTAGTGCATGAAATAATATATATGGTAAAATCAAAGTACATGAAAAAGAAAATGTAATAGATGCAATAATGTAAGATATGTCTGGAGATGCGAAAAATAAAGCATGAAAAATAGAAATTAAATACTAGGGTAATACTGTCAGTGTAGAATGAGTCATGTGGTAGGCTTCTTTTCCTGGCTTGATCCACGAATCTCAGCTATCTCCCTCCGAAGCTCTTCAATCGCCTGATATAGAGCATCGGCCTCTGAGGCATGAGTGAGATCAGAAACCTGCATCTGTAACTCTAAGTCTGCCACTTCCTGCTTGAGCAGGGCAGTCTCCTTGCGGAGCTCATAAATCTGTGTTTGTAGGTCAGGCGGCTGCAGAGACATATTGTTAGACATAACAGTGATTCGGGGAGTAAGAGGTGTAGGAGTGTACTCAGCGGCGAGAGGCGATTTCGGCTCTTCGACAGTCTCTCCATAACCCTCTAGAGCATAACTCCAATTTGCAGGATCATGGACACTGGTCATCAGCGGATCTGGTAATGTAAAGTAGTGTATCGCTTCGCCGTCGATCAGTAATTTAAACATGTTGGGCTCAAAAGAAGCCCTCCTCATCAGTCATCTGTCAAGACAAAAATCAACGTCCAGGGTGGTGTAGCAGCAGAAGGTTTTGAGGTGCAATAATTTGCGAGACAAACCCAATGCAGTAGCTATCTGTGTAACAATCCCACCGACATGTATGATGCCTACGGATGATCTGGCAACACTAGCAAGGCCCTTCAACAGAAAGTTGCCACAAGCAACTGAGCGAGACTGAGTCGCACAAAACAGTAGGAAAATCTCCTCTTCACTTAGCAGGGTCTCTGTATCTGGCAAACCTAGGAAAGAATGCGCTAGAATCATCTGGAAGTACCTTAACGCAGGGTTGTGGATTACCTGAGAAAACTGGGTGGAAGGATCTTGGCTTCCTCCACCTGATATTTTAGTCCAAAACTTTTCCACTTCTCTGCTCATAAAATACCCCATCGGTGTCTCCGGTATAGCATCAGGAGTAGTCTGGAAACCTAGTAAATCACCAAACTCTTTGTGAGAGAAGGAGTAGTCAATCCCGAACAACCTGAAAGCAGCGAGTCCATCGGGTCCAGCCCAAGGGTCATGATGAAACGAGTTGAGGAACTCAAGAGTCAAGTTCCTATAAGTGTTGTTCCTGTCGTCAAACTGGTCCCACTGGAGTTGATGGCATAAGAATATGATGCTTGGCTCTATCCCCAAGGCATCCATGCAGTCATGGTCAGGGTACCTGGTAGGAGCCATAGGGCGTCTCATGTGGACATAGTAACGCTCTCTCTGTGCGTCGTCTCTAAAGGCCACGTTGTTGCACCCCAAAATTTGCCCTCACAAACCAAGACTTTGTGTTCTAAGAAGGTTCACAAGGTTCACAAGTTTCCCAATGCTTACAAGACCTTTCATGAGGTTCATAAAGTCTACAAGTCACTTTATGAAGGTTCACAAGGTTCACAAGTTTCTCAACACTTTCAAGACCTTTCATGAGGTTCATGAAGTCTACAAGTTACTTTATGAGGTTCACAAGGTTCACAAGATTCGCAATGCTTTCAAGACCTTTCATGAGATTCATGGAGTCTACAAGTCACTTAATGAAGGTTCACAAGGTTCACAAGGTTCACAATACCTCCCATGAGTATCACAAGACATTTTATGATGCTTCACAAGGTTCACAATTGGTCAGAAGAGTTGACAATTCCCTCAGACAATGCACCTCCTAAGCAGTGCATCCAAAACTAGGGTTTTGACTTTAATCAGGCTAAATGGATTTCCAAGACTTCAAGTGAGCTTCATAACATCTTATATGTGTGTAAGAACCCCCATGACAAGTTTCAAGACTTTTCTCAAAAGTTTGCTCAGTCAGATGATCAGATAAGTCAAAATCAATCAATGCAGTTAAAAAGTCAAACTGAGGTCAACTGTGGTCAAACCAAAGTCAAACTTCATGATTTTTTTCCAACATCAAGTATATGAAGTAAAATTCATCATTTGATCAAGGGTTGATCATGAATCATCAAGGAGATTCCAGATCATCAAGAATCAGGAGTTTCTAAATTAGGGTTTCCTCAGTAAAAGTCAACTGAACTTTGACCAGCCATAACTTTCACATACTTCATCACCAAGTCTCCACTCAAAGCTCATTTTAAAGGAAATTGAATTCTCTACAACTTTGTGTCTCACAAGCCAAGCCCAAAAATGCTTCATTTGGAAGGTATGAGCTAAGACATTATAGGTCCTTTTGAAAGTCAACAAAAAGTCAACAACTTCAAAAGGGCATAACTTGAGATTGGTAAATGATATGGACATGAAACCAGTGGGGTTGGTTAAAGGACTCTTCAAGCTTTCCAAAATGTCCAAGAACACCCTCATACCATTAAAATTGAAGGATATGTGCCCTTGCAAAGTTGGGAAATTTTGAGTTGGTTTATGATGAAAATGGAGGTCTAAAATCAATTTCTTCCAAATGGGCTTGCCAAATGATGACCCAACCCATACAATGACTTCATGCACGACCCAAACCATTAAAAATCAGAATTTTTATTATTTTATTTTTATTTATTTTGATTTAATTCATTAAAAATCATTTTAAATAAAAATAAAATATGAAAATGTAAGATTTGATTTGGATTAGGCTTCTAGAAAGTCTTAAATGTTGATTTGAATTGAAAAAGAAAGAAATCATGAGATTTGGCCAAAAATAGCAAGCATTCACACATGAATATTTGATTTTTAAGGCATGATCATTATGGATCTTTTCATATCAAATTCTTCATACAACCATTCAATTTTTTGACCTAAAATCAATCACCTATAAGTACTAAACACAACCCAATCACAAGGACACGGATTCCATTGCCCTAAGAGTAAGTTCACAATTTCAAAAATTCTCTCAAAAACTCACATTCAGATTCTTTGATTTAGGGCATTTGAAGGTAAAACAAGAACATAGCAAGACTCCTTGGACTTCCCTGATCATGAATCATCACTCATATGCATCAAAACCATGACATATTGTTCTAACCGAATCATAATTGTTCTTGATTTTGATTTTTTCGATTACATTATTTCATTGTATGTTAATGAATTTTGTTGACCTAATCTTGTTTGTGATGGTATGTAGAACGATTCTGGGCAAAGAAATCAAAGAAACCTTGCATAACCCGTGAAACGCCATTGTTAGGGTTTGGACTAATGTTTAGGGTTTTCTGATTTAGGAAATATAAATGGATTCTAAAATCATAGAATGAACCGTATGAATGTTTGGATCACATTGATGGATTCAATTTTGTGAAATTTTACAGTTTTGTTGATCATTGGCTTTCGTAGGTTTTGTTGCCATTCTGTTTTCGCAGGAAAATTCGTGGTTGAGTTCGCAGGAAAAATTGTAGGTCATGAGGTTGAAGAAGAAGCTGTTGGCGCGCGTTCTAGAAATTCAAATTATAATTTAAATATTTTATGTTTTGTTATTGGTTTGTTATCACAAGCGTGTGGCTTGTCTCAGTGGTAAGGCTAGCTTGCATATTGTATGATGGCACTGGTTCGATACTTGGCTGGGTGCATCTTTTTTCTCTTATTTTTCAGGTTAAGCGTACATAATATATTATGTATTGTTGCCAACACATTAGCAGAATTGCTCACCTAGCTGGATGGTCATGCGTGCGTTCTTGTATTCAAGAGGTCCTGGGTTCGATTCCTCCCCCAGGCCTTTTGGTTTTCATTATTTTTTGTGATTTTTCAAGACATGGCATAAAACAAATTTGATCTATTCCTCTATCACCTGCGCTTGGCTGGCCTAGTGGTGGGTTTTGGTGCTGGCAGGCAGAACGTCCTGGGTTCAAATCCCAGCAAGGTAAGTCCCATCTTTTTGCTTCTTTTTTTTATTTTGTCTTATTTATTCAATTATTATTATTATTAATAAATCATATAATTAAATAATGTTGTATATATTCAATGATCTTAAAAATTCTAAAATTCTTTTCTTAATTCAAATTTTTTTTTTATTTTATGTATTTAAATTATAATATATGTATATTAATTAAAATAATTTTGTATATTATATTATAAACTTTTAAATATTTTTCTAACAAAACCCTAATTTTGAAAACCCTAATTTATTTTCTAAATAATAAAAAACTAATTTAAATTTATAATTTTTGTAAATATAATATTTAGTATAATCAAATTTTATAAATATAATTATTATGTACATATTTATTTAATATAATTAAGTTTTGTAAATATATTTATAACTTATGTGAATATTTCTAAAATTTGTTTGTAATCTAAATTATATATAAATAATTTTTAATATGTGTTTAGAAACAATTGAACCTATAATAATTAAATTTTGTAATTATAATATGCTTAAAAATAATTTAATAATTTGTACATAAATTAAAATGTTATAATAATTATTTAATTGTTCATATTTTTTTTAAATAAATGTCTATATTAAAAACATAATCTTGTGTTTATTATTTTCATCATGTTCTTATAGTATTTTTGCTAATTCTATTTATTTTAATTATTGTTATTATTATTAATCATATTATTACTAATCCATTTATTTTCTAATTATGCTTATTATTATTATTTTACTAACCTTATTTATTTATTTTTTTATTATTACTAACCCCTTATTATATCTATTATTGCTTATTTATTTATTTATTTTTGCTTATTATTTATATTTTGCTTCTATATTTATTTTTGCTATTTATTATTAATTGCTTATTATAATTATTATGTAAATGCTCCTGGATGTAAATTTTTGTAAATATTTAATTTATGTAATTTTCATGTCATGGTTAGTAAAATAGGGAGTGTAAACATGTATTCTATTTAAAATTAAATTTAGATCATTTTAATTAAAAGATAAATTAAATTAAACACTCACACACGTAAGTCGATTTTTAATCGCCGTCTCACTTTCTAAGGTTACCTCTCATTGTTGCCTATTCAAAAAGGTCAAGTGGGGTGTATAAAGCAAGTCCCTTAAAAGAAAAGTCATCAAGTCCCTAAATGGTTGCCTTCATAAAGATCAAGTCCCTTTCGAATAATGATGACAGTCCCTCCAAAATGCTTAATACACCCTACAGTTGCCTATGTTAACAGATGTCCCTTCATATGTCCCTCACATCCAAGGTAATGACTACCTATTCCTTAATAATAGGGATAGTCTTACCATTTAAAGGATAAAGAATAGAAAGACTTAAACTTTAGGGTAGGTTCCTCGTAGTTACTTGCTCACTACTTCAAAACAATTTCAAACATTTCACAATTTCAAACAATTTTCAAACACAAGTTTTTTACGCATCCGTACATGGATCATTATCAAACTCTTATGAAAATTTCTATTCACACACTTCACATTTTCAAAAACAATTCAAAGTGAGCTAAGTAACTAAGAGCCCATGGATAACCATGGATGTAAAGGGTGCTAACACCTTCCCTTTACATAACCTACCCCCCGGACCCAAAAATCTTTTAAAAAGGTTTTTCCTGTTCTTTTATGTCTTTCCTTTGGATAAAATAAAAGTCGGTGGCGACTCTTGCTATCCGCAACATAACTAAAGTTAGTTCTCCCACCGTGTTACAGTACTGGCGACTCTGCTGGGGAGTTAAATTAAAGAGGGGTACCCTTAGAAATTAGATCACTTTAAATTGTTTGCCTTGTTTGCTTTATATTATCTTGTTGGGGTGCTCTTATGTGTGAAAGGTCCTAACCCGGATCTAGTGTACCATAGGTAAATGGCAATAGACCAAGGAAACTGTACGACGTATATCGATACGGTTGATCTGGTGGCCATAGTTAGTGCGACTTCTTGGTTGGTGCTTATATTCCTTAAGTCAAGTTGAGGATAATATGAGGCTGCCTATGTTGTCAATGCACTAACTAACCTTTAGAACCCTAGTTAACCCATCTTGGCCTTTAGAAAGTAGTGAGGTAACCGGCTTTGGTGCAGACTGAAGTTGGTTGACACTCGATACTACACTCATTGAGATCTTAAACTTGGAGGGTTTTGGTTGGTGTAACACGGTGGGAGAACTGACTTTAAGTTATGTTGCGGATAGCAAGAGTCGCCACCGACTTTTATTTTATCCAAAGGAAAGGCATAAAAGAACAGGAAAGACCTTCTAAAAGATTTTTGGGTCCGGGGGTAGGTTATGTAAAGGGAAGGTGTTAGCACCCTTTACATCCATGGTTATCCATGGGCTCTTAGTTACTTAGCTCACTTTGAATTGTTTTTGAAAAGGTGAAGTGTGTGAATAAAAATTTTCATAAGAGTTAATAATGATCCATGTGCGGATGCGTAAAAACTTGTGTTTGAAAATTTGTTTGAAATTGTAAAGTGTTTGAAAAGTTTTTAAATGAAGTGAGCAAGCAACTATGAGGTACCTACCCTAAAGTTTAAGTCTTTTTGTTCTTTATCCTTTAAATGGTAAGACTATCCCTATTATTAAGGAATAGGTAGTCATTACCTTGGATGTAAGGGACAAGTGAGGGACAACTGTGTAATGAAGGCAACTGTAGGGTGTATTAAGCATTTTTTTTTGGAGGGACTGTCATCGTTATTCGAAAGGGACTTGATCTTTATGAAAGGCAACCATTAGGGACTTGATGACTTTTCTTTTTTAAGGGACTTGCTTTTATACACCCCACTTGACCTTATGATTAGGCAACATTGAGGGATAGCCCTAGAAAGTGAGATGGCGATTAAAAATCGACTTACGTGTGTGAGTGTTTAATTTAATTTATCTTTTAATTAAATGATCTAAATTTAATTTTAAATAGAATACATGTTTACACTCCCTAAATTACTAACCATGGCATGAAAATTACATAAATTAAATATTACAAAAATTTACAACCAGGAGCAATTACATAATAATAATATAATTAAAATAAATAACAAATAAATAAATATAAATAATAAGCAAAAATAAATAAATAGGCAATAATAAATATAATAAGGGTTAGTAATAATAATAATAAAAATAATTAAATAAGGTTAGTGAAATAATAATAATAAGCATAATAATAAAATAAATGGATTAGTAATAATATGATTAGTAATAATAATAAACAAAATTAGAAACTATTAAGAAACATGAACAATTTAATTATAAAATTATATACAACTTATTAATTCTAAACATAAGAAATTATAATTATAAAATTTAATTGTCTTTAAACATATATAAAATAAAAGGATAAGATTTAGATTATGAACAAATTATAGAAATAATTACCTATTATAAAAATTTGATTATAATTATATTTACTAAGATTCAATTATATTAAATATTATATTTACAAAAAGATTAAAATAAAATTAGTTTTTTTATTATTTAGAAAATAAATTAGGTTTTACAAAATTAGGGTTTGTTTAGAAAATATTTTTTAAGGTTTAATTTAATATACAAAATTATTTAAATAAACATACATATATTATAATTTAATTACATAATAAAAAAAATTTAAATTGAGAAAAATAAAAGTTTAGAATTTTAGAAAATATAAGTGTTGTTTTTAGATATTTATTAAATATATATACATGCATAATTTATTTTTTAATTGATAAATAAGAAAACAATTTAAGCAAATTAATTAAATAAATTAAAACAGAAAAATGGTAAAAAGAAACTTACCTTGGCTGGGTTTGAACCCAGGACATCCTGCCTGCAAGCAACAAAACGTACCACCAGGCCAACCACGTATTGGTGATAATAGAATGGTTCCAATTGCTTTTGTGCAATGCCTGGAAAAATCAGAAAAATAATAGAAGCAAAAAAGGCCTGGGGGAGGATTGAACCCAGGACCTCTTAACACACAAACGCACGCATGACCATCCAGCTAGGTGAGCAATTCTGTTGATGGAATGTAAAGAATACATAATATATTACAACAACTTAATTCCTGAAAAAAAGAAAAAAAAGGAACCAAAGCCAGGGTTCGAACTCCTGCCCTTTGCTTCATGCCAGCGCTTCCTTACCAACTGAGCCACACATCATTTGTGATAACATAATAGAAACATAATATAATAAAATAAGTTTTAAATTTGAATTTGACTTTCGCGCCAGTCAACTCCTTCTTCTTCCTCGTACCCTTCGAATTTTCCTGCGAATCCAGCCACGAATTTTCCTGCGAATACCAACTTCCAGCAAAACCTACGAAACTCAAACCTTGACAAAACAGCAATATTTTGTGAAATTGATTAGTGCATTACGTTCTATAAGATCTATACAACTCAACCATGTCTTTAAAATTCATTTATAGTTGGTTAATCGAAGAACCCTAAAACGACCCTAAAACCCTAACTATGGCCGATTGTGATTTAGGGCATGAAACTCCAATTCCTTTGTCCAGAAACCTTCACAAGCTCAATACAAATAACATTAACCACACAAAATCCATTGTAATGCAGTAAATAAATGAAACCGAAAAAAATATTTTCAAGAGCAAGCAAGCTGCGGGTTAAGCAATTTAGCATGATTTTGATGCATATGAATGATGGTTCATGATCAGGGAAGTCCAAGGAGTCTTGCTATGTTCTTGTTTTACCTTCTAGAGCCCTGGAAATCAAAAACCGAATGTGAGTTTTTGGATGGTTTTTCAATTTGTGAAACTTACTTTTGGAGGCAGAGAATCCGTGGCTTGGTGATTGGGTTGTGTTTAGTACTTATAGGTGGTTGTTTTTAGGTCAAAAAATTGATTGATCATGTGAAGAATTTGATATGAAAAGATCCAAATTGATCATGCCTTAAAATTCAAATATTCATGTGTGAATGCTTGCTATTTTTGGACAAATCTCATGATTTCTTTCCTCTTCAACTTAAATCAATATTTAAGACTTTCTAGAAGCTTAATCTCCATCAAATCTTACATTTTCATATTTTATTTTTATTTAAAATGATTTTTAATGAATTAAATCAAAATAAATAAAAATAAAATAATAAAAATTCTGATTTTTAATGGTTTGGGTCGTGCATGAAGTCATTGTATGGGTTGGGTCATTATTTGGCAAGCCCATTTGGAAGAAATTGGTTTTAGACCTCCTTTTTCATCATAAACCAACTCAAAATTTCCCAACTTTGCAAGGGCACACATCCTTCAATTTTAATGCTATGAAGGTGTTCTTGGACATTTTGGAAAGCTTGAAGAGTCCTCTAACCAACCTCACTGGTTTCATGTCCATATCATTTACCAATCTCAAGTTATGCCCTTTTGAAGTTGTTGACTTTTTGTTGACTTTCAAAAGGACCTATAATGTCTTAGCTCATACCTTCCAAATGAAGCATTTTTGGGCTTGGCTTGTGAGACACAAAGTTGTAGAGAATTCAATTTCCTTCAAAATGAGATTTGAGTGGAGACTTGGTAATGAAGCATGTGAAAGTTATGGCTGGTCAGAGTTCAGTTGACCTTTACTGAGGAAACCCTAATTTAGAAACTTCTGATTCTTGATGATCTGAAATCTCCTTGATGAATCATGATCAACCCTTGATCAAATGATGAATTTTACTTCATATACTTGATGTTGGCAAAAAATCATGAAGTTTGACTTTGGTTTGACCACAGTTGACCTCAGTTTGAGTTTTTAACTACATTGACTGATTTTGACTTATCTGATCTTCTGACTGAGCAAACTTTTGAGAAAAGTCTTGAAACTTGTCATGGGGGTTCTTACACACATATAAGATGTTATAAAGCTCCCTTGAAGTCTTGGAAGTCCATTTAGCCTGATTAAAGTCAAAACCCTAGTTTTAGATGCACTGCTTAGGAGGTGCATTGTCTGAGGGAATTGTCAACTCTTCTGGCCAATTGTGAACTTTGTGAACCTTGTGAACTATCATAAAATGTCTTGTGAACCTCATGGGAGATATTGTGAACCTTGTGAACCTTGTGAACCTCATAAAGTGACTTGTAGACTTCATGGACCTCATAAAAGGTCTTGTAAGCATTGTGAATCTTGTGAACCTTGTGAACCTTCAAGAGGTGACTTGTAGACTTCATGAACCTCATGAAAGGTCTTGTAAGTGTTGGGAAGCTTGTGAACCTTGTGAACCTTCTTAGAACACAAAGTATTGTACTGTGAGGGCAAATTTTGGGGTGCAACAGCTGCCCCTGTTCAATTTTCTGAAACCTGAGGGGTTAGATTGGTATGTTTGCCAGTCGTGACCTGGAAGGTTGAAGGGGATTGAACACAAAAGCCCAAAAATTTGCACTCACCAGTGCATAAAGTGGTATAAATGGCTAGTTGAATATGATTGAGTGGGCTTAAAGATGCCACTTGGAGGAAAATTCTTCAGATACATGTCTTGGAGGATGAAGCAGTCCAAAATATGGAGGTACAATGATAGCTGTCAGGAGGATGGAGCAGTCCTGAGGTAATGATATGATTTCAGGAGGATGAAGCAATCCTGAAGTAAAGAAGCTGTCAGGAGGATAAAGCAATCCTGAGGTATTGATAATATGCTTTCAGGAGGATGAAGCAATCCTGATGTAATAAAAGCTTTCAGGAGGATGAAGCAGTCCTGATGTAATAAAAAGCTGTCAGGAGGATAAAGCAATCCTGAGGTAGTAATAAGTTGTCAGGAGGATAAAGCAATCCTGAGGTAGCAATGTGATTTCAGGAGGATAAAGCAATCCTGATGTAATAGGAATTTTCAGGAGGATAGAGCAATCCTGAAGTAATGATGATAGCTATCAGGAGGATGAAGCAGTCCTGGTGTGGTAATATGTTCCCAAGAGGATGAAGCAGTCTTGAGATATGATAAGTCTTCAGGAGGATGAAGCATTCCTGATGTAGTAATATGCTTTCAAGAGGATGAAGCAGTCTTGAGAGATAATAAGTTTTCAGGAGGATAAAGCATTCCTGATGTAATAGGAGTTTTCAGGAGGATAAAGCAGTCCTGATGGATGATATGCTTTCAGGGGGATAAAGCAATCCTGATAATCATAAGTTTGTTTGCTGGATAATTAACCTGAAAACAAGGTAGCATTTGTATAATAATATTAGTTTATGCATTATGTATGCATGTATGATATGATGTACTAAAGTAATGTATTATGTATCCATGGATATGTATGTTATTGTATGATGTAAATGATGTATGTATGATATGACACTGCCTGAAGCGTCCGGATATCTTCGTATAACAACTGTTGGCCAGGGAAAATAAATCCCGATTCGTTGCTGAAGAATATGAGGAACTCGTTCCCGTCTTGTTTGATGATGAGGTATACATAAGCCTCCGTATGCTGGGGATAGCAAGGTATATATGACCTCCCGTCTGCTGGGGATGGCAAGGTATATATAACCTTCCGTCTTCGTTCGATAGTAGGGTAGATATCCCGTCTTCGTTCGTCGTACCTTCATTGGAAAATAAATTCCCGAATATCCGTATGAGGATAAAAGAGATGGATATAAATTCCAGGGGAGATGAGACTTTATGAAGATGGATTTGTCCTACTGAGGGTTTTGTGATTGTCTTGTAAAGATGAACCGGCGAAGCTTCGTTGAAATCCTTCCCTCGTTCGTCCTTAGTAAATACTATTACTGCATTTTTATGCATTTCTGGTAAACATCAATCATATTAAAAGCATACATGCATTTTTGGTAAACATCAATCATATTCAAAAGCATACATACATTCAAACATAACCAATGGACGTTTCGCTTATGTAAATAGGGTAAAAGTAAATCTGGATTCAAAAGATGGAATTTATTTATATCAAAAAGTGACCCATACACGGGTAAATTTGTACAAGGAGACATAAACCCTAGTAGGAGGATTTTGTCATAAATTTTTTTTACAAAACAAAGAAAATCAACTATGTGGGAAATAATCCTATTGAGTCTCAATTCTACTATTGCCATTATCTTCAAGTATCTCATCTTCTGCTGTTGAGACGAAAACAATTGGATTGAGCTTTATCTGTTCAAGCTTGAATGAGTAGTACAACTGGTTGCAGTTTCATGGGTGATCCAAACGAGACATAGTCATACGCTTTAATCCCTAACTTTTGCCTGGATTGCCCTTTCAGGTTTTCAATCCACCGGGATACCCTTTTTTGCCCAAGCCGCCTTTTCAGGTTTTCGACTTGCCGGGTGTACATCTTTTTATATATATCCCTAATTTTTGCCCAAACCCTTTTGGTTTGCCGGGATGCCCTTATTTTTTCCTAGGCCAGTCAACCTAGCGGGTCTCTTTTTATGCGTAGTATTTTTTAACTATGTCTGCGTTTACAGGCTGTGGAAAGTCTTCACCATCCATAGTAGTAAGTATCATGGCACCTCCTGAGAACACTGTCTTGACTACAAATGGTCCTTCATATGTCGGAGTCCACTTGCCCCTAGGATCACCCTGTGGTAGTGTAATACGCTTGATTACCAAGTCACCAGCCTGATATACCTTGGACTTAACCTTCTTGTTAAAAGCTTTGATCATTCGTTTCTGGTACATCTGGCCATGACAAACTGCTGCTAGCCTCTTCTCATCAATCAAATTTATCTGGTCCAGTCGAGTCTGAATCCACTCATCTTCATCCAAGCCTGCATCCTTCATAATTCTTAAGGAGGGAATCTGAACTTCAATGGGCAGAACTGCTTCCATACCATAGACCAAGGAGAATGGGGTTGCCCCTGTTGAAGTACGTATTGTAGTACGATAACCATGAAGAGCAAATGGTAACATCTCATGCCAATCCTTGTAAGTAACAATCATCTTCTGTACAATCTTCTTAATGTTCTTATTAGCAGCTTCAACTGCCCCATTCATCTTCGGACGATACGGAGAAGAGTTGTGATGCTTAATCTTGAACTGCGTGCAGAGATCAGTAATCATAGTGTTGTTCAGATTAGAGCCATTGTCAGTGATAATCCTTTCAGGGATGCCATACCTACATATGAGATTATTCTTAATGAATCGAGCCACAACATTCTTAGTAACAAATGCAAATGAAGCTGCCTCCACCCACTTAGTGAAATAATCAATAGCAACCAGGATGAAACGATGCCCATTAGAAGCAGTAGGCTTGATCTCACCGATCATATCAATGCCCCACATGGCAAAGGGCCAAGGAGCAGTCAACACATTCAATGGTGATGGAGGTACATGGACTTTATCAGCATAAATTTGACACTTGTGACATGTTCTAGAGTGTTGATAACAATCAGCTTCCATGGTAGACCAATAGTAACCTGCTCTCAATATCTTCTTTGCCATGGTATGACCACTAGAATGAGTACCAAAGATCCCATCATGCATATCCTCCATAATCTCAGTTGCTTCCTTCTTATCCACACAACGAAGCATAGTTGAATCATGATTGCGCTTGTACAAAATCCTATTACTCAAAAAGAACTTAGCATAAAACCTTCTCAGAAACTTCTTATCTTTGACAGATGCCCCTTCAGGGAACTCCTGAGCTTCAAGATATCTTTTCACTTCATAGAACCAAGGCTTCTCCTCTGCCCCTTCAGTGTCAATCTCATTGCAGTATGCAGGCTTTTCAAATCTATCAATAGTAATCTTGGGAGCTTCATCATCCCAGCTGATCTCAAACATGGATGCCATGGTGGCTAATGCATCTGCCAACTGATTCTCTCTTCGTGGAATATGTCCAAAGGTAATCTCTTTAAAATGTGGGATTAAAGACAGCACATGCTCTCTGTAAGGAATGAGATTATCATGCTTGGTATCCCAATCTCCTTTAATCTGACTAACTACTAGGGCTGAATCTCCATACACATCAAGGAACTGAATCTTCATATCAATAGCAGCTTTAATACCCAGGATACATGCCTCATACTCAGCCATATTATTGGTACAATAGAAACAAAGTCTGGCAGTAATCGGGGTATGACAACCTTCAGGAGAACTAATCACAACACCAACACCGTTACCAAGTGCATTAGAGGCACCATCAAAAACCATAGTCCATCGGGATCCTTGTTCAGGTCCGTCATATTGTCCAGGTTCTTTGGTAATAATCATAATGTCTTCATCAGGGAACTCAAAACTCATTGACTGGTAATCATCCACTGCTTGATGAGCCAAATGATCTGCCACAACACTTCCCTTAATGGCCTTCTGAGTAGTATACTGTATATCATATTCTGTCAAGATCATTTGCCATCTTGCAATTCTTCCGGAAAGAGCAGGTTTCTCAAATATGTACTTGATTGGATCCATCTTCGAAATCAACAAGGTAGTATGAGTCAACATATACTGTCTTAGTCGGCGAGCAGCCCATGCCAAAGCGCAGCAAGTTTTCTCGAGCAGTGAGTATCTTGTTTCACAGTCGGTAAACTTTTTGCTAAGGTAGTATATTGCCTGCTCTTTTCGACCAGACTCGTCATGTTGCCCCAATACACACCCCATTGAGTTGTCTAACACTGTTAAGTACATAATCAAGGGTCTTCCATCAACTGGTGGCATCAAAATTGGTGGTTACAGCAGATATCTCTTGATTTCATCAAAGGCAGTCTGGCACTCATCATTCCACTCCATTACCTGATCTTTCTTCAACAATTTGAAGATTGGCTCACAGATGGCAGTTAATTGATAAATAAATCTTGCAATGTAATTCAACCGTCCCAAGAAACCTCTAACCTCCTTCTCAGTACGGGGAGCTGGCATCTCTCGTATAGCTTTCACTTTTGCAGGATCCACTTCAATACCTTTTCCACTGACAATAAAACCCAGGAGCTTTCCAGATCTAACTCCAAAAGTACATTTGTTTGGGTTCAATCTCAACTTATATTTCTTCAACCTCTCAAACAACTTATGCAGATGATCAAGATGTTGTTCTTCATTCTGGGACCTGGCTATCATATCATCCACATATACCTCTATATCATGATGAATCATATCATGAAACAAAGCCACCATAGCACGCTGATACGTTGCCCCTGCATTCTTCAAACCAAATGGCATCACCTTATAACAAAAAGTGCCCCACTGTGTAACAAATATTGTCTTCTCCATGTCTTCAGGAGCCATCTTGATTTGATTGTAACCAGAGAAACCATCCATAAAAGAGAATACCTTATGCTGAGCAGTGTTGTCTACCAGAATATCAATATGAGGAAGTGGAAAGTCATCTTTGGGGCTAGCTTTGTTCAAATCTCTGTAGTCTACACACATACGTACCTTACCATCTTTCTTAGGAACTGGTACCACATTTGCAACCCACTGAGGATAAGAAGTCACTGCTAAGAACCCTGCATTGAACTGTTTCATTACCTCTGCCTTGATCTTTTCTGACATTTCAGGGCGCATACAACGAACCTTCTGCTTCTTTGGACGACAATCTTCTTTCACTGGTAAACGGTGAACCACAATGTCTGTATCCAACCCTGGCATATCTTCATAAGACCAAGCAAAGATCTCCACATAGTCACGTAACATCTGAATCAATCTGCTCTTGACACTGTCCTCTAAATCAGCCCCTATCTTGACCTCTTTTCTGTTTTCTTCAGTTCCCAGATTCACAACTTCGACTGGCTCTTCATGTGGCTGTATGGCTTTCTCTTCTTGTTGTAACAACCTAGCAAGCTCTACAGGTATTTCACAATCGTCCTCATTTCCGTCTTCAGTTTGATAGATCGGATTCTCGAAATTATAATTGGCAATAGTAGAACTGTTATCAACAGGATCCAGAGTGGATGAGGATCTGCATTTTAGTGATGTGGGTGTGTGTAAGAACACATAGCTGATAAAGCAAAAGTAAAAGAAAAGAAAGACAAGGAACACAATATTTACGAAAACGAAACGTCCACTGATTTTTATTGAATGAAGTATGCAAATGAAATGACAGCCCGTAACAAGCACACCATTGTGCCCCGGGTAAGGCACAAGGCTTAAGAGTTCAATTGTTCAAGAAATTACAAACTTAAAAGCAACAACACAGTAATAGTATTTACTCCTGACTAAAGGAGATAGGGATAACATCTTCAGCTTTCCAATTATTGAGTCCAGCACCCACAGTAGGAAAAATCCAAGCATCCAAGTTGTAGTCTTCCTCATAGTCTCCCACAGCATTGATCTGATCTTTCATAACCCCTTGATTGGTGATACGAACAGCACGAGCACGACGAACAACCTTCTGGGACTCTGCAGTGAAACCCAAACCAAACTTGTCAGACTTGTATGGAATATCAGGAAGCTGACCCCAAATAGTACAACCACCTTCATCCACCACAGCTCTAGCATCATTGAGGGAGGCCATTGCCATTGTTGGAGATTTTCTGGTGACCACAGGAACTTTCTTCGCAACAGGAGGAGTTACATAATCATTAACAACCCAAGGAACCACTTCAAATGTCTGACACGGAGTTTCAATGTATTCACCTTCCATTTCCAGATACTTGAAAGTGTTTACATGGCTGACAAAGTATTCTTCTTCTCCATAGACAGTAACAACCTTTCCATCCACCGGATATCTCAACTTTTGGTGTAATGTAGAGGTTACAGCACCTGCCCCATGGATCCAGGGACGACCAAGCAGACAAGAGTACGAAGGACGAATATCCATCACATAAAATGTAGCAGTAAAAACCTGGGAGCCAACTTTGATTGGAAGATCAATTTCCCCATGCACTACTCTTCTAGAACCATCAAAAGCCTTCACCACAATATTACTGGGCTTCAGCACAGCATCTTCAGGACTCAGCTTATTCAGGACTTCCTTGGGCAACACATTCAGAGAGGAACCATTGTCTATCAGCACATGTGACAGGGTAGTGCCCCTGCATTCAATTGAAATATGCAAGGCCCTTTTATGATCTCTCTTGGCAGGGGTCAAATCAGCATCAGAAAATCCTAACCCATTATCATAAGTCAGGTGGGCAACACAATTCTCAAACTGGTCAACAGAGATAGCAGTCTTCAGAAACTTGATCAAAGCTTTTGCATGAGCTTCAGAACATAACAACAAGGACAACATAGAAATCTTTGAGGGAGTATGCCCCAACTGATCAACAATGTCATAATCACTCTTGCGAATGATTTTTAATACTTCTTCCATCTGCTTAGAGAGATCATCAGCAGCTGGCACATCAGCAGATATAGGCTCAATAACAGAACCCTTGCCCCGAGCATCAGTGGTAGAGGTAGCAGCAGGAGTAACTGCATTCTTAGCAGTAACTGGAGGTGAGAAGACTCTTCCACTACGAGTGATCTTACTAGATCCAGCAATATTATCAACATCAACAGGAACATCAGCTAAGGGTTCTTGCTTAACACCATGGATGTAAACATCAGATCCATAGTGCCAAGGCACAGCTTTATCAGATGTATAAGGAATAGGACCAGGAGTAGTAATGACCATAGGAGCAACTCTGGCTTCAGCAACAACTTTCACAGGACCTTCAACAGTAATCTTGATTGGACCCTGATGGGTGATTTTAATAGGTCTCTTTGAAGTGATTCTTACCGGTACTTTGTCAACCATATCAACCTCTTCAATCTTCCTACCTTGAGTAAGATGATCCACCATACTTTCTACAGAAAATGGTCTTCTTTCAAACACTATAGTATACTTATCCATGAGACGTTGAATTCCATCTCTCAATCTGAAGCAACTATCTGGCTTATAGGTACAGTACAAACAATCTTCACGACAACCTGGAAAGAACCCAGCTTGTACTAACTTCTTTTTGATAACAGACAATGGTGTGGTCAACTCCATAACTGAATAGACACGTAGATCTTCATCAATGGCATTGACAGTCTTCTCGTGATTTGGCATTGGAGCAGTAATCACATTTGGAGTACCCGGAGGGTCAAACTCAATCTCTCCAGCCTCAATCATATCTTGAATTTTGTTCTTCAAGACCCAGCAGTTGTTAGTATCATGACCCTGACAGTTTGAATGATATGCACATCGTGCATTGGGATTGTACCTGGGTGAGGTAACATTAGGATTCTGAGGAGCCTCCTTCAAAGTAATGAGTTCAGCTTTCAACAAATGTTGCAGTGCCTGAGCCAGTGACATGTTGATCTTCGTGAACTGTCTTCTAGCCCTCTGTTGGTTGCCCTGTGGTTGTTCTGTTGTTGCAGGAGTTGGATTTGAAATATGAACTGCACTAACAGACTGATGCCTTCTGTTACGATCAGGCTGACCATAAATAGCATTGGATTCTTTCTTCCCAGTGGGAGGCTTCTTTGCAGCACCTGATGAAGAAGCACCCACTTGGATCTTACCATTCTTTATACCATTTTCTACTCGCTCCCCTGTCATGATCAACTCAGTGAAGCCAGATGATGAGCTTCCAATGAGATGACTGTAAAACGGACCATTCAGCGTACACATGAACATATCAACCAATTCCCTGTCAGTCAAAGGGGGTTGAACTCTTCCAGCTAAATCTCTCCACTTCTGAGCATATTCCTTAAAACTTTCTTTGGCACCCATAGACATGCTCTGAAGCTGCATGCGAGTGGGGGCTAAGTCAGCATTGTATTGATACTGCTTATAGAAAGCCTCAGCAAGATCATTCCAATCCCTGATGTTGACACTCTCCAACTGATAATACCACTCCAACTGAGCTCCAGATAAGCTCTCTTGAAAAAAATGGATCCACAATTTCTTATCAGCAGTGTGAGGTTGAATTCTTCTGACATAAGACCTCAGATGCAGCTTGGGACAAGAGACCCCATCATAAACAACAAAGGTAGGAACCTTGAAACCAATGGGTATGACTACCCCAGATATCAAACTCAAATCCTCAAAATCCAACCCAGATGATTTCTGCAACTCCATAGCATCCATTCTATCCACCAGCATCTTAAATTTGTCTTCATTAGGCTCATGGTAGTAGTTAGCCTCAGAATCAGAGTCCCCCATGGTATTGTGGAGACTTCCTCCCTCCTTTTCGGATTCTTCAGATTCATAGTCTTCAACCTGCTCTTTGGGCTTGACAGGACCTTTGAACCTTCTTCCCATGTTGAGCAGACCACCTGACCTTCTAGTTTTCTTAGTCTTCTTGGCCAGCAGTGTCTTCAATTCATCCTGCCCCTTGGATAGGTTCAGGATCAGCTCTTGGAACTGTGCATTTTGTGCCTGGAGATCTTTAACTGATTGTTCAAGAGCCATTGCTGAAATAAACAGCGAGAAGATGAGAAACCTGTGCACAATTATAAACCTGTGATGCGATGAAATGATATGTGAATGCATATGCAATGTTTTCAAGGACCGCAAGATTTAAATTTGCTTAAACAAACACGAAAGTAAACTTTTATTAGTAATAACTTTGTTTTGCCTTTTGGGCTTACAAAAAATGAAGTGAAATAAGTACAAAATATGGGGTTTTAAGTCTCCCATGGACGTTTCCTCTTTGTGTTGAGGTATGAGTTGAGGTTCCGTTCCTCATGAATTTGCTTTGTTAGTTCCAGGACTCTTTCTTGGCTTGCTTTGTAATGAGCCTCGAAAGTATCCCTTTGCTCCTTCAGTTGGATCCATGATCTCTGCAAGTCTTCCATATCAGTAGGCATGTCTGGGTGAAGGATGGTATAAGCGGTGTCTCCTTCAGCAACAGGTTCCATGGTAACTGGTAGGACGGCAGGATATGGCATCATGAGAGTCTGAGCACGAGATCGCACCTATCTGAGATAAGCCTCCATAGGAATAGTATACTTAGGCTCCAGTGTCTTGCTATCAATCCTGTTTACCTTTCCTCATGCTCGTATGAATCTCTGACGGTAACCCTGAAGATCATTGTCGTAATCAAACACAATGCCCTGAATCAACATGTCATGTGGACCATCACTCCGAGCGTAACCAAACTGTCGTAAAGCTAAACAGGGGTTGTAGGTGATGCCTCCTCTTATGCCTATAAGTGGCACATTAGGAAACTCCCCACAACGGTCAATGATGGTGACATTCTCCATAGATCTGGAGCACCAATGGATATCTGAGTGAGACAGTGACATGATCCTCTTGGACCATCTGAACCCTTGCTCATTCTTCATTATTGAGCGAGGAAGGTGAGAAATAAACCACCTAGAAAGCAAAGGTATGCAGCACATCAAAGTTCCTCTTGCCCTTGTAGTACGGGTGTGAAGAGAATGTAGTATGTCTCCAAGCAATGTAGGCACTGGATTGTGACTCAGGAATATGTTGATGGCATGAACATCTATGAACTGATCTGGATTGGGGAACAATACAAAGCCATATATCAGCAAGGCTAAGATCTCCTCAAAAGCATCATAGCTCATGGCCTTCAAGAACATTTGAGCCTTCTCTATCAACACCTTGGCTAGAACACCCTTGACACCACTTCTCGTTTCTAGAACAATATCAGACTTCTTCAGATGTAGAGCTGCAACAATAACCTCAGGTTTAAGCTCTTTCTCCAAGCCTGTGAAGGGTCTTTGATCAAGAACAGGTATACCCAGAAGTTTGGAGAATTCCTCCATGGTAGGAACCAGCTGATAGTCGGGGAATGTGAAGCAATGGTGCTTAGGATCAAAGAACTGAAACAGAACACTCATCATGTCTTCATTGAACCCTGAAGTGACTAGATCCAATAGGTGACCATGTCTCTTGATGAACTGGGAATGATCATACACTTGAGAAACCAACTCTTTAAGCTTAGCAGGTATGCCCACAAAGTTGATCCTGATAGTGTTTATACGAGCAGAAGCCATGACCTGCAACAAAGAACAAAGATAAATCCTTTGGTCCTTGAAATGGTTAGTGAAATGATATGCTTATGATGCATGATGATGTCATGATGTTATGCTCAATCACAAACATGTGGCACACACAAACAAGTCACACCATAGCCCTAGGTTTAAGGCTTGCATGAGGTTCAAAGGTAAGTACCCTCCCCTGAAGTTAGTTGGTTCATCCTGTCCTACAAAAGTAACCAGGTTCTAAGGGATCTCAATATCATTGATCCTTCACAAGGGTGGTTGATCAGAAGGCAACTTACTTGCCGACCAAAATCCTCCAAGTTTAAGACCTCAATGAGTGTAGTATCGAGTGTCAACCAACTTCAGTCTGCACCAAAGCCGGTTACCTCACTACTTTCTAAAGGCCAAGATGAGTTAACTAAGGTTCTAAAAGTTAGTTAGTGCATTGACAACATATGGCAGCCTCATATTATCCTCAACTTGACTTAAGGAACATAAGCACCAACCAAGAAGTCACACTAACTATGGCCACCAGATCAACCGTATCGATATACGTCGTACAGTTTCCTTGGTCTATTGCCATTTACCTAAGGTACACTAGATCCGGGTTAGGACCTTTCACACATAAGAGCATCCCAACAAGATAATATAAAGCAAACAAGGCAAACAATTTAAAGTGATCTTAATTCCTAAGGGTACCCCTCTTAAATTTAAATCCCCAGCAGAGTCGCCAGTTCTGTAACACGGTGGGAGAACTGACTTTAAGTTATGTTGCGGATAGCAAGAGTCGCCACCGACTTTTATTTTATCCAAAGGAAAGGCATAAAAGAACAAGAAAGACCTTTTAAAAGATTTTTGGGTCCGGGGGGTAGGTTATGTAAAGGGAAGGTGTTAGCACCCTTTACATCCATGGTTATCCATGGGCTCTTAGTTACTTAGCTCACTTTGAATTGTTTTTGAAAAGGTGAAGTGTGTGAATAAAAATTTTCATAAGAGTTAATAATGATCCATGTGCGGATGCGTAAAAACTTGTGTTTGAAAATTTGTTTGAAATTGTAAAGTGTTTGAAAAGTTTTTAAATGAAGTGAGCAAGCAACTATGAGGTACCTACCCTAAAGTTTAAGTCTTTCTGTTCTTTATCCTTTAAATGGTAAGACTATCCCTATTATTAAGGAATAGGTAGTCATTACCTTGGATGTAAGGGACAAGTGAGGGACAACTGTGTAATGAAGGCAACTGTAGGGTGTATTAAGCATTTTTTTTTGGAGGGACTGTCATCGTTATTCGAAAGGGACTTGATCTTTATGAAAGGCAACCATTAGGGACTTGATGACTTTTCTTTTTTAAGGGACTTGCTTTTATACACCCCACTTGACCTTATGATTAGGCAACATTGAGGGATAGCCCTAGAAAGTGAGATGGCGATTAAAAATCGACTTACGTGTGTGAGTGTTTAATTTAATTTATCTTTTAATTAAATGATCTAAATTTAATTTTAAATAGAATACATGTTTACACTCCCTAAATTACTAACCATGGCATGAAAATTACATAAATTAAATATTACAAAAATTTACAACCAGGAGCAATTACATAATAATAATATAATTAAAATAAATAACAAATAAATAAATATAAATAATAAGCAAAAATAAATAAATAGGCAATAATAAATATAATAAGGGTTAGTAATAATAATAATAAAAATAATTAAATAAGGTTAGTGAAATAATAATAATAAGCATAATAATAAAATAAATGGATTAGTAATAATATGATTAGTAATAATAATAAACAAAATTAGAAACTATTAAGAAACATGAACAATTTAATTATAAAATTATATACAACTTATTAATTCTAAACATAAGAAATTATAATTATAAAATTTAATTGTCTTTAAACATATATAAAATAAAAGGATAAGATTTAGATTATGAACAAATTATAGAAATAATTACCTATTATAAAAATTTGATTATAATTATATTTACTAAGATTCAATTATATTAAATATTATATTTACAAAAAGATTAAAATAAAATTAGTTTTTTTATTATTTAGAAAATAAATTAGGTTTTACAAAATTAGGGTTTGTTTAGAAAATATTTTTTAAGGTTTAATTTAATATACAAAATTATTTAAATAAACATACATATATTATAATTTAATTACATAATAAAAAAAATTTAAATTGAGAAAAATAAAAGTTTAGAATTTTAGAAAATATAAGTGTTGTTTTTAGATATTTATTAAATATATATACATGCATAATTTATTTTTTAATTGATAAATAAGAAAACAATTTAAGCAAATTAATTAAATAAATTAAAACAGAAAAATGGTAAAAAGAAACTTACCTTGGCTGGGTTTGAACCCAGGACATCCTGCCTGCAAGCAACAAAACGTACCACCAGGCCAACCACGTATTGGTGATAATAGAATGGTTCCAATTGCTTTTGTGCAATGCCTGGAAAAATCAGAAAAATAATAGAAGCAAAAAAGGCCTGGGGGAGGATTGAACCCAGGACCTCTTAACACACAAACGCACGCATGACCATCCAGCTAGGTGAGCAATTCTGTTGATGGAATGTAAAGAATACATAATATATTACAACAACTTAATTCCTGAAAAAAAGAAAAAAAAGGAACCAAAGCCAGGGTTCGAACTCCTGCCCTTTGCTTCATGCCAGCGCTTCCTTACCAACTGAGCCACACATCATTTGTGATAACATAATAGAAACATAATATAATAAAATAAGTTTTAAATTTGAATTTGACTTTCGCGCCAGTCAACTCCTTCTTCTTCCTCGTACCCTTCGAATTTTCCTGCGAATCCAGCCACGAATTTTCCTGCGAATACCAACTTCCAGCAAAACCTACGAAACTCAAACCTTGACAAAACAGCAATATTTTGTGAAATTGATTAGTGCATTACGTTCTATAAGATCTATACAACTCAACCATGTCTTTAAAATTCATTTATAGTTGGTTAATCGAAGAACCCTAAAACGGCCCTAAAACCCTAACTATGGCCGATTGTGATTTAGGGCATGAAACTCCAATTCCTTTGTCCAGAAACCTTCACAAGCTCAATACAAATAACATTAACCACACAAAATCCATTGTAATGCAGTAAATAAATGAAACCGAAAAAAATATTTTCAAGAGCAAGCAAGCTGCGGGTTAAGCAATTTAGCATGATTTTGATGCATATGAATGATGGTTCATGATCAGGGAAGTCCAAGGAGTCTTGCTATGTTCTTGTTTTACCTTCTAGAGCCCTGGAAATCAAAAACCGAATGTGAGTTTTTGGATGGTTTTTTCAATTTGTGAAACTTACTTTTGGAGGCAGAGAATCCGTGGCTTGGTGATTGGGTTGTGTTTAGTACTTATAGGTGATTGTTTTTAGCTCAAAAAATTGATTGATCATGTGAAGAATTTGATATGAAAAGATCCAAATTGATCATGCCTTAAAATTCAAATATTCATGTGTGAATGCTTGCTATTTTTGGACAAATCTCATGATTTCTTTCCTCTTCAACTTAAATCAATATTTAAGACTTTCTAGAAGCTTAATCTCCATCAAATCTTACATTTTCATATTTTATTTTTATTTAAAATGATTTTTAATGAATTAAATCAAAATAAATAAAAATAAAATAATAAAAATTCTGATTTTTAATGGTTTGGGTCGTGCATGAAGTCATTGTATGGGTTGGGTCATTATTTGGCAAGCCCATTTGGAAGAAATTGGTTTTAGACCTCCTTTTTCATCATAAACCAACTCAAAATTTCCCAACTTTGCAAGGGCACGCATCCTTCAATTTTAATGCTATGAAGGTGTTCTTGGACATTTTGGAAAGCTTGAAGAGTCCTCTAACCAACCCCACTGGTTTCATGTCCATATCATTTACCAATCTCAAGTTATGCCCTTTTGAAGTTGTTGACTTTTTGTTGACTTTCAAAAGGACCTATAATGTCTTAGCTCATACCTTCCAAATGAAGCATTTTTGGGCTTGGCTTGTGAGACACAAAGTTGTAGAGAATTAAATTTCCTTCAAAATGAGCTTTGAGTGGAGACTTGGTGATGAAGCATGTGAAAGTTATGGCTGGTCAAAGTTCAGTTGACTTTTACTGAGGAAACCCTAATTTAGAAACTTCTGATTCTTGATGATCTGAAATCTCCTTGATGAATCATGATCAACCCTTGATCAAATGATGAATTTTACTTCATATACTTGATGTTGGCAAAAACATGAAGTTTGACTTTGGTTTGACCACAGTTGACCTCAGTTTGACTTTTTAACTACATTGACTGATTTTGACTTATCTGATCTTCTGACTCAGCAAACTTTTGAGAAAAGTCTTGAAACTTGTCATGGGGGTTCTTACACACATATAAGATGTTATAAAGCTCCCTTGAAGTCTTGGAAGTCCATTTAGCCTGATTAAAGTCAAAACCCTAGTTTTGGATGCACTGCTTAGGAGGTGCATTGTCTGAGGGAATTGTCAACTCTTCTGGCCAATTGTGAACTTTGTGAACCTTGTGAACTATCATAAAATGTCTTGTGAACCTCATGGGAGATATTGTGAACCTTGTGAACCTTGTGAACCTCATAAAGTGACTTGTAGACTTCATGAACCTCATAAAAGGTCTTGTAAGCATTGTGAATCTTGTGAACCTTGTGAACCTCCAAGAGGTGACTTATAGACTTCATGAACCTCATGAAAGGTCTTGTAAGTGTTGGGAAGCTTGTGAACCTTGTGAACCTTCTTAGAACACAAAGTCTTGTACTGTGAGGGCAAATTTTGGGGTGCAACAGTTGGCAAGTAAGTTGCCTTCTGATCAACCACCCTTATGAAGGATCAATGATATTGAGATCCCTTAGAACCTGGTTACTTTTGTAGGACAGGATGAACCAACTAACTTCAGGGGAGGGTACTTACCTTTAAACCTCATGCAAGCCTTTAAACCTAGGGCTATTGTGTGACTTGTTTGTGAGTGCCACATGTTTGTGATTGAGCATAACATCATGACATCATCGTGCATCATAAGCATAGCATTTTCACTAACCATTTCAAGGACCAAAGGATTTATCTTTGTTCTTTGTTGCAGGTCATGGCTACTGCTCGTAGAAACACCATCAGGATCAACTTTGTGAGCATACCTCCCAAGCTTAAAGAGTTGGTTTCTCAAGTATCTGATCATTCCCGGTTCAACAAGAGACATGGTCACCTACTGGATCTAGTCACTTCAGGGTTCAATGAAGACATGATGAGTGTCTTGTTTCAGTTCTTTGATCCTAAGCACCATTGCTTTACATTCCCCGACTACCAACTGGTTCCAACCATGGAAGAGTTCTCTAAACTTCTGGGTATACCTGTTCTTGATCAAAAACCCTTCACAGGCTTGGAGAAGGAACTTAAACCAGAAGTTATTGCTGCAGCTCTACATCTGAAGAAGTCTGATATTGTTCTAGAAACGAGAAGTGGAGTCAAGGGTGTTCTAGCTAAGGTGTTGATAGAGAAGGCTCAAATGTTCTTGAAGGCCATGAGTTATGATGCTTTTGAGGAAATCTTAGCCTTGTTGATATATGGCTTAGTGTTGTTCCCCAATCCATATCAGTTCATAGACGTTCATGCCATCAACATATTCCTGAGTCACAATCCAGTGCCTACGTTGCTTGGAGATATCCTGCATTCTCTTCACACCCGTACTACAAGGGCAAGAGGAACCTTGATGTGCTGCATACCTTTGCTTTCTAGGTGGTTTATTTCTCACCTTCCTCGCTCAGTAATGAAGAATGAGCAAGGGTTCAGATGGTCTAAAAGGATCATGTCACTTTCTCACTCAGATATCCATTGGTGCTCCAGATCTATGGAGAATGTCACTATCATTGACCATTGTGGGGAGTTTCCTAATGTGCCACTTCTAGGCATAAGAGGGGGCATCACTTACAACCCTTCTCTAGCTTTACGACAGTTTGGTTACGCTCGGAGTGATGGTCCTCATGACATATTGATTCAGGGCATTGTGTTTGACTACGACAACGATCTTAAAGGTTACCGTCAGAGATTCATACGAGCCTGGGGAAAAGTAAACAGGGTTGACAGCAAGACACTGGAACCTAAGTACACTATTCCTATGGAGGCTTATCTCAGATGGGTGCGATCTCGTGCTCAGACTCTCATGATGCCATATCCTGCCATCCTGCCAGTTACCATGGAACCTGTTGCTGAAGGAGATACTGCTTATACCATCCTTCACCCAGACATGCCTACTGACATGGAAGACTTGCAGAGATCTTGGATCCAGTTGAAGGAGCAAAGGGATACTTTCGAGGCTCATTACAAAGCAAGCCAAGAAAGAATCCTGGAACTAACAAAGCAACTTCACGAGGAACGGAATCTCAATTCATACCTCAACACAAAGAGGAAACGTCCATGGGAGACTTAAAACCCCATCTTGTGTACTTATTTCATTTTCATTTTTGTAAGCCCAAGGGGCAAAACAAAGTTATTACTAATAAAAGTTTACCTTCTTGTTTGTTTAAGCAAATTTAAATCATGCGGTCCTTGAAAACATTGCATATGCATTCACATATCATTTCATTACATCACAGGTTTATAATTGTGCACAGGTTTCTCATCTTCTCGCTGTTTATTTCAGCAATGGCTCTTGAACAATCAGTTAAGGATCTCCAGGCACAAAATGCACAGTTCCAAGAGCTGATCCTGAACCTATCCAAGGGGCAGGACGAATTGAAGACACTGCTGGCCAAGAAGACTAAGAAGACTAGAAGGTCAGGTGGCCTGCTCAACATGGGAAGAAGGTTCAAAGGTCCTGTCAAGACCAAAGAACAGGTTGAAGACTATGAATCTGAGGAATCTGAAAAAGAGGGAGGTAGTCTCCACAACACTATGGGGGACTCTGATTTTGAGGCTAATTATTACCATGATCCTAATGAAGACAAGTTCAAGATGCTGGTGGATAGGATGGATGCCATGGAGTTGCAGAAATCTTCTGGGCTAGATTTTGAAGATTTGAGTCTGATATCTGGGGTTGTCAAACCCATTGGTTTCAAGGTTCCTACCTTTGTTGTTTATGATGGGGTCTCCTGTCCCAAGCTGCATTTAAGGTCTTATGTCAGAAGGATTCAACCTCACACTGCTGACAAGAAGTTGTGGATCCACTTTTTCCAAGAGAGCTTATCTGGAGCTCAGTTGGAGTGGTATTATCAGTTGGAGAGTGTCAACATCAGAGACTGGAATGATCTTGCTGAAGCTTTCTATAAGCAGTATCAATACAATGTTGACTTAGCTCCCACTCGCATGCAGTTGCAAAGCATATCCATGGGTGCCAAAGAAAGTTTTAAGGAGTATGCCCAGAAATGGAGAGACTTAGCTGGAAGAGTTCAACCCCCTTTGACTGACAGGGAATTGGTTGATATGTTCATGTGTACGCTGAATGGTCCGTTTTACAGTCATCTCATTGGAAGCTCATCATCTGGCTTCACTGAGTTGATCATGACAGGAGAGCGAGTAGAGAATGGTATAAAGAATGGTAAGATCCAAGTGGGTACTTCCTCATCAGGTGCTGCCAAGAAGCCTCCCACTGGGAAGAAAGAATCCAATGCTGTTTATGGTCAGCCTGATCGTAACAGAAGGCATCAGTCTGTTAGTGCAGTTCATATTTCAAATCCAACTCCTGCAACAACAGAGCAGCCACAGGGCAACCAACAGAGAGCTAGAAGGCAGTTCACAAAGATCAACATGTCACTGGCTCAGGCATTGCAACATTTGTTGAAAGTTGAACTCATTACTTTGAAGGAGGCTCCTCAGAATCCTAATGTTACCTCACCCAGGTACAATCCCAATGCACGATGTGCATATCATTCAAACTGTCAGGGACATGATACTAATAACTGCTGGGTCTTGAAGAACAAAATTCAAGATATGATTGAGGCTGGAGAGATTGAGTTTGACCCTCCGGGTACTCCAAATGTGATTACTGCTCCAATGCCAAATCACGAGAAGACTGTCAATGCCATTGATAAAGATCTACATGTCTATTCAGTTATGGAGTTGACCACACCATTGTCTGTTATCAAAAAGAAGTTAGTACAAGCTGGGTTCTTTCCAGGTTGTCGTGAAGATTGTTTGTACTGTACCTATAAGCCAGATAGTTGCTTCAGATTGAGAGATGGAATTCAACGTCTCATGGATAAGTATACTATAGTGTTTGAAAGAAGACCATCTTCTGTAGAAAGTATGGTGGATCATCTTACTCAAGGTGGGAAGATTGAAGAGGTTGATATGGTTGACAAAGTACCGGTAAGAATCACTTCAAAGAGACCTATTAAAATCACTCATCAGGGTCCAATCAAGATTACTGCTGAAGGTCCTGTGAAAGTTGTTGCTGAAGCCAAAGTTGCTCCTATGGTCATTACTACTCCTGGTCCTATTCCTTATACATCTGATAAAGCTGTGCCTTGGCACTATGGGTCTGATGTTTACATCCATGGTGTTAAGCAAAAGCCCTTAGCTGATGTGCCTGTTGATATTGATAATATTGCTGGATCTAGAAAGATCACACGTAGTGGAAGAGTCTTCTCATCTCCAGTTACTTCTAAGAATGCAGTTACTCCTGCTGCTACTTCCACCACTGATGCTCGGGGCAAAGGTCCTGTTATTGAGCCTGTATCTACTGATGTGCCAGCTGCTGATGATCTCTCTAAGCAGATGGAAGAAGTATTGAAAATCATTCGCAAGAGTGATTATGACATTGTTGATCAGTTGGGGCATACTCCCTCCAAAATTTCTATGCTGTCTTTGCTGTTATGTTCTGAAGCTCATGCCAAAGCTTTGATCAAGTTTCTGAAGACTGCTCATGTACCCAATGTTATTTCTGTCGACCAGTTTGAGAATTGTGTTGCCCACCTGACCTATGATAATGGGTTAGGGTTTTCTGATGCTGATTTGACCCCTGCCAAGAGGGATCATAACAGGGCCTTGCATATCTCAATTGAATGCAGGGGCACTACCCTGTCACATGTGCTGATAGACAATGGTTCCTCTTTGAATGTGTTACCCAAGGAAGTCCTGAACAAACTGAGCCCTGAAGATGTTGTGCTGAAGCCCAGTAATATTGTGGTGAAGGCTTTTGATGGTTCTAGAAGAGTAGTGCATGGGGAAATTGATCTTCCAATCAAAGTTGGCTCCCAGGTTTTTACTGCTACGTTTTATGTGATGGATATTCGTCCTTCATACTCTTGTCTGCTTGGTCGTCCCTGGATCCATGGGGCAGGTGCTGTAACCTCTACATTACACCAAAAGTTGAGATATTCGATGGATGGAAAGGTTGTTACTGTCTATGGAGAAGAAGAATACTTTGTCAGCCATGTAAACACTTTCAAGTATCTGGAAATGGAAGGTGAATACATTGAAACTCCGTGTCAAACATTTGAAGTGGTTCCCTGGATTGTTAATGATTATGTAGCTCCTCCTGTTGTGAAGAAAGTTCATGTGATCACCAGAAAACCTCCAACAATGGCAATGGCCTCCCTCAATGATGCTAGAGCTGTGGTGGATGAAGGTGGTTGTATTATTTGGGGTCAGCTTCCTGATATCCCATACAAGTCTGACAAGTTTGGTTTGGGTTTCACTGCAGAGTCCCAGAAGGCTGTTCGTCGTGCTCGTGCTGTTCGTATCACCAATCAAGGGGTTATAAAAGATCAGATCAATGCTGTGGGAGACTATGATGAAGACTACAATCTGGATGCTTGGATTTTTCCTACTGTGGGTGCTGGACTCAATAATTGGAAAGCTGAAGATGTTATCCCTATCTCCTTTAGTCAGGAGTAAATACTATTACTGTGTTGTTGCTTTTAAGTTTGTAATTTCTTGAACAATTGAACTCTTAAGCCTTGTGCCTTACCCGGGGCACAATGGTGTGCTTGCTACGGGTTGTCATTTCATTTGCATACTTCTTTCAATAAAATCAGTGGACGTTTCGTTTTCGTAAATATCGTGTTCCTTGTCTTTCTTTTCTTTTATTTTTGCTTTATCAGCTATGTGTTCTTACACACACCCACATCACTAAAATGCAGATCCTCATCCACTCTGGATCCTGTTGATAACAGTTCTACTATTGCCAATTATAATTTCGAGAATCCGATCTATCAAACTGAAGACGGAAATGAGGACGATTGTGAAGTACCTGTAGAGCTTGCTAGGTTGTTACAACAAGAAGAGAAAGCTATACAGCCACATGAAGAGCCAGTCGAAGTTATGAATTTGGGAACTGAAGAAAACAGAAAAGAGGTCAAGATAGGGGCTGATTTAGAGGACAGTGTCAAGAGCAGATTGATTCAGATGTTACATGACTATGTGGAGATCTTTGTTTGGTCTTATGAAGATATGCCAGGGTTGGATACAGCCATTGTGGTTCACCGTTTACCAGTGAAAGAAGATTGTCGTCCAAAGAAGCAGAAGGTTCGTCGTATGCGTCCTGAAATGTCAGAAAAGATCAAAGCAGAGGTAATGAAACAGTTCAATGCAGGGTTCTTAGCAGTGACTTCTTATCCTCAGTGGGTTGCAAATGTGGTACCAGTTCCTAAGAAAGATGGTAAGGTACGTATGTGTGTAGACTACAGAGATTTGAACAAGGCCAGCCCCAAAGATGACTTCCCACTTCCTCATATTGATGTTCTGGTAGACAACACTGCTCAGCATAAGGTATTCTCTTTTATGGATGGTTTCTCTGGTTACAATCAGATCAAGATGGCACCTGAAGATATGGAGAAGACAACCTTTGTTACACAGTGGGGGACTTTTTGCTATAAGGTGATGCCATTTGGTTTGAAGAATGCAGGGGCAACATATCAGCGTGCTATGGTGGCTTTGTTTCATGATATGATTCATCATGAGATAGAGGTATATGTGGATGATATGATAGCCAGATCCCAGAATGAAGAGCAACATCTTGATCATTTGCATAAATTGTTTGAGAGGTTGAAGAAATACAAGTTGAGATTGAATCCAAACAAGTGTACTTTTGGAGTTAGATCTGGTAAACTCATGGGTTTCATTGTCAGTGGAAAAGGTATTAAAGTGGATCCTGCAAAAGTGAAAGCTATACGAGAGATGCCAGCTCCCCGTACTGAGAAGGAGGTTAGAGGTTTCTTGGGACGGTTGAATTACATTGCAAGATTTATTTCCCAGTTAACTGCCATCTGTGAGCCAATCTTCAAGTTGTTGAAGAAAGATCAGGTGATGGAATGGAATGATGAGTGCCAGACTGCCTTTGATGAAATCAAGAGATATTTGCTAGAACCACCAATTTTGATGCCACCAATTGATGGAAGACCCTTGATTATGTACTTAACAGTGTTAGACAACTCAATGGGGTGTGTGTTGGGGCAACATGACGAGTCTGGTCGAAAAGAGCAGGCAATATACTACCTTAGCAAAAAGTTTACCGACTGTGAAACAAGATACTCACTGCTCGAGAAAACTTGCTGCGCTTTGGCATGGGCTGCTCGCCGACTAAGACAGTATATGTTGACTCATACTACCTTATTGATTTCAAAGATGGATCCAAATCAAGTACATATTTGAGAAACCTGCTCTCTCCGGAAGAATTGCAAGATGGCAAATGATCTTAACAGAATATGACATACAGTACACTACTCAGAAGGCCATCAAAGGAAGTGTTGTTGCTGATCATCTGGCTCATCAAGCAGTGGATGATTACCAGTCAATGAGTTTTGAGTTCCCTGATGAAGACATTATGATTATTACCAAAGAACCTGGACAATATGACGGACCTGAACAAGGATCCCGATGGACTATGGTTTTTGATGGTGCCTCAAATGCACTTGGTAATGGTGTTGGTGTTGTGATTAGTTCCCCTGAAGGTTGTCATACCCCGATTACTGCCAGACTTTGTTTCTACTGTACCAATAATATGGCTGAGTATGAGGCATGTATCCTGGGTATTAAAGCTGCTATTGATATGAAGATTCAGTTCCTTGATGTGTATGGAGATTCAGCCCTGGTAGTTAGTCAGATTAAAGGAGATTGGGATACTAAGCATGATAATCTCATTCCTTACAGAGAGCATGTTTTGTCTTTGATCCCACATTTCAAAGATATTACCTTTGGACATATTCCACGAAGAGAGAATCAGTTGGCAGATGCATTAGCCACCATGGCATCTATGTTTGAGATCAGTTGGGATGATGAAGCTCCCAAGATTACTATTGATAGATTTGAGAAGCCTGCATACTGCAATGAAATTGATACAGAAGGGGCAGAGGAGAAGCCTTGGTTCTATGAAGTGAAAAGATATCTTGAAGCTCAGGAGTTCCCTGAAGGGGCATCTGTCAAAGATAAGAAGTTTCTGAGAAGGTTCTCCGCTAAGTTCTTTCTGAGTAATGGGATTTTGTACAAGCGCAATCATGATTCAACTTTGCTTCGTTGTGTGGATAAGAAGGAAGCAATTGAGATTATGGAAGATATGCATGATGGGATCTTTGGCACTCATTCTAGTGGTCATACTATGGCAAAGAAGATATTGAAAGCAGGTTACTATTGGTCTACCATGGAAGCTGATTGCTTTCAACACTCCAGAACATGTCACAAGTGTCAAATTTATGCTGATAAAGTCCATGTACCTCCATCACCATTGAATGTGTTGACTGCTCCTTGGCCCTTTGCCATGTGGGGCATTGATATGATTGGTGAAATCAAACCTACTGCTTCTAATGGGCATCGTTTCATCCTGGTTGCTATTGATTACTTCACGAAGTGGGTAGAGGCAGCTTCATTTGCATCTGTTACCAAGAATGTTGTGGCTCGATTCATTAAGAATAATCTCATATGTAGGTATGGCATCCCTGAAAGGATTATTACTGACAATGGCTCTAATCTGAACAACACTATGATTACCGATCTCTGCACGCAGTTCAAGATTAAGCATCATAACTCTTCTCCGTATCGTCCAAAGATGAATGGGGCAGTTGAAGCTGCTAATAAGAACATTAAGAAGATTGTACAGAAGATGACTGTTACTTACAAGGATTGGCATGAGATGTTACCATTTGCTCTTCATGGTTATCGTACTACAATACGTACTTCAACAGGGGCAACCCCATTCTCTTTGGTCTATGGTATGGAAGCAGTTCTGCCCATTGAAGTTCAGATTCCCTCCTTGAGAATTATGAAGGATGCAGGCTTAGATGAAGATGAGTGGATTCAGACTCGACTGGACCAGATAAATTTGATTGATGAGAAGAGGTTAGCAGCAGTTTGTCATGGCCAGATGTACCAGAAGCGAATGATCAAAGCTTTTAATAAGAAGGTTAAGCCAAAGGTATATCAGGCTGGTGACTTGGTAATCAAGCGTATTATATTACCACAGGGTGATCCTAGGGGCAAGTGGACTCCGACATATGAAGGACCATTTGTAGTCAAGACCGTGTTTTCAGGAGGTGCCATGATACTTACTACAATGGATGGTGAAGACTTCCCACAGCCTGTAAACGCAGACATAGTTAAAAAATACTACGCATGAAAAGAGACCCGCTAGGTTGACAGGCCTAGGCAAAAATAAAGGCATCCCGGCAAACCAAAAGGGTTTGGGCAAAAATTAGGGATATATATATAAAAATATGTACACCCGGCAAGTCGAAAACCTGAAAAGGCGGCTTGGGCAAAAAAGGGTATCCCGGTGGATTGAAAACCTGAAAGGGCAATCCAGGCAAAAGTTAGGGATTAAAGCGTATGACTATGTCTCGTTTGGATCACCCATGAAACTGCAACTAGTTGAACTACTTACTCAAGCTCGAACAGATAAAACTCAATCCAATCGTTTCCGTCTCAACAACAGAAGATGAGATACTTGAAGATAATGGCAATAGTGGAATTGAAACTCAATAGGATTATTTCCCACATAGCTGATTCTCTTTGTCTCGTAAAAATTTTTTTATGACAAAATCCTCTTACTAGGGTTTATGTCTCCTTGTACAAAATTGCCCGTGTATGGGTCACTTTTTAATATAAATAAATTCCATCTTTTGAATCCAGATTTACTTTTACCCTATTTTACGTAAGCGAAACGTCCATTGGTTGTTTGAATGTATGTATGCTTAATATGATTGATGTTTACCAGAAATGCATGAAAATGCAGTAATAGTATTTACTAAGGACGAACGAGGGAAGGATTTCAACGAAGCTTCGCCGGCTCATCTCTACAAAACAGTTACAAATCCACAGTAGGGCAAATCCATCTTCATAAAGTTACATCTCCCCTGGAATTTATATCCATCTCTTTTATCCTCATACGGATATGCGGGAAATTACTTTCCATTAAGAGTACGACGAACGAAGACGGGAGGTTATATATACCTTACTATCCCCAGCAAACGGGAGGTTATATATACCTTACTATCCCCAGCAGACAGGAGGTTATGTATACCTTCTTATCAAACAAGACGGGAACGAGTTCCTCATGTTCTTCAGCAACAAACCGGGATTTATTTTCCCTGGCCAGCAGTTGTCATACGAAGATATCCAGACGCTTCAGGCAGCATCATATCATACATACATCATTTACACCATACCATAACATACATATCCATAGATACATAATACATTACTTAAGTGCATCATATCGTACACGCATACATAATGCATAAACTAATATTATTATACAGAATGCTACATTATTTTCAGGTTAATTATCCAGCAAACAGACTTACAATTATCAAGACTGCTTTATCCTCCTGAAAACTTATTATCTCTCAAGACTGCTTCATCCTCTTGAAAGCATATTACTACATCAGGACTGCTTCATCCTCCTGACAAGCTATCATCATTACTTCAGGATTGCTCTATCCTCCTGAAAATTCCTATTACATCAGGATTGCTTTATCCTCCTGAAATCACATTGCTACCTCAGGATTGCTTTATCCTCCTGACAGCTTATTACTACATCAGGACTGCTTCATCCTCCTGAAAGCTTTTATCACACCAGGACTGCTTCATCCTCCTGAAAGCATATTATCAATACCTCAGGGTTGCTTTATCCCCCTGACAGCTTCTTTACCTCAGGATTGCTTTATCCCCCTGACAGCTTCTTTACTTCAGGATTGCTTCATCCTCCTGAAAGCATATTATCAATACCTTAGGGTTGCTTTATCCCCCTGACAACTTCTTTACCTCAGGATTGCTTTATCCCCCTGACAGCATCATTACTTCAGGATTGCTCTATCCTCCTGAAAATTCCTATTACATCAGGATTGCTTTATCCTCCTGAAATCACATTGCTACCTCAGGATTGCTTTATCCTCCTGACAGCTTATTACTACATCAGGACTGCTTCATCCTCCTGAAAGCTTTTATCACACCAGGACTGCTTCATCCTCCTGAAAGCATATTATCAATACCTCAGGGTTGCTTTATCCCCCTGACAGCTTCTTTACTTCAGGATTGCTTCATCCTCTTAAACTCATATCATTGCCTCAGGACTGCTCCATCCTCCTGACAGCTATCATTATACTTCCATATGATGGACTGCTTCATCCTCCAAGACATGTATCTGAAGAACTTTTCTCCAAGTGGCATCTTTAAGCCCACTCAATCATATTCAACTAGCCATCTGTATCATTTTATGCACTGGTGAGTGCAAATTTTTGGGCTTTTGTGTTCAATCCCCTTCAACCTTCCAGGTCACGACTGGAAAACATACCAATCTAACCCCTCAGGTTTCAGAAAATTGAACAGGGGCAGCTGTTGCACCCCAAAATTTGCCCTCACAAACCAAGACTTTGTGTTCTAAGAAGGTTCACAAGGTTCACAAGTTTCCCAATGCTTACAAGACCTTTCATGAGGTTCATAAAGTATACAAGTCACTTTATGAAGGTTCACAAGGTTCACAAGTTTCTCAACACTTTCAAGACCTTTCATGAGGTTCATGAAGTCTACAAGTTACTTTATGAGGTTCACAAGGTTCACAAGATTCACAATGCTTTCAAGACCTTTCATGAGATTCATGGAGTCTACAAGTCACTTCATGAAGGTTCACAAGGTTCACAAGGTTCACAATACCTCCCATGAGTATCACAAGACATTTTATGATGGTTCACAAGGTTCACAATTGGTCAGAAGAGTTGACAATTCCCTCAGACAATGCACCTCCTAAGCAGTGCATCCAAAACTAGGGTTTTGACTTTAAGAAGATTCCAGATCATCAAGAATCAGGAGATTCCATGAATCATCAAGGAGATTCCAGATCATCAAGAATCAGGAGTTTCTAAATTAGGGTTTCCTCAGTAAAAGTCAACTAAACTTTGACCAGCCATAACTTTCACATACTTCATCACCAAGTCTCCACTCAAAGCTCATTTTAAAGGAAATTGAATTCTCTACAACTTTGTGTCTCACAAGCCAAGCCCAAAAATGCTTCATTTGGAAGGTATGAGCTAAGACATTATAGGTCCTTTTGAAAGTCAACAAAAAGTCAACAACTTCAAAAGGGCATAACTTGAGATTGGTAAATGATATGGACATGAAACCAGTGGGGTTGGTTAGAGGACTCTTCAAGCTTTCCAAAATGTCCAAGAACACCCTCATACCATTAAAATTGAAGGATATGTGCCCTTGCAAAGTTGGGAAATTTTGAGTTGGTTTATGATGAAAATGGAGGTCTAAAATCAATTTCTTCCAAATGGGCTTGCCAAATGATGACCCAACCCATACAATGACTTCATGCACGACCCAAACCATTAAAAATCAGAATTTTTATTATTTTATTTTTATTTATTTTGATTTAATTCATTAAAAATCATTTTAAATAAAAATAAAATATGAAAATGTAAGATTTGATTTGGATTAGGCTTCTAGAAAGTCTTAAATGTTGATTTGAATTGAAAAAGAAAGAAATCATGAGATTTGGCCAAAAATAGCAAGCATTCACACATGAATATTTGATTTTTAAGGCATGATCATTATGGATCTTTTCATATCAAATTCTTCATACAACCATTCAATTTTTTGACCTAAAATCAATCACCTATAAGTACTAAACACAACCCAATCACAAGGACACGGATTCCATTGCCCTAAGAGTAAGTTCACAATTTCAAAAATTCTCTCAAAAACTCACATTCAGATTCTTTGATTTAGGGCATTTGAAGGTAAAACAAGAACATAGCAAGACTCCTTGGACTTCCCTGATCATGAATCATCACTCATATGCATCAAAACCATGACATATTGTTCTAACCGAATCATAATTGTTCTTGATTTTGATTTTTTCGATTACATTATTTCATTGTATGTTAATGAATTTTGTTGACCTAATCTTGTTTGTGATGGTATGTAGAACGATTCTGGGCAAAGAAATCAAAGAAACCTTGCATAACCCGTGAAACGCCATTGTTAGGGTTTGGACTAATGTTTAGGGTTTTCTGATTTAGGAAATATAAATGGATTCTAAAATCATAGAATGAACCGTATGAATGTTTGGATCACATTGATGGATTCAATTTTGTGAAATTTTACAGTTTTGTTGATCATTGGCTTTCGTAGGTTTTGTTGCCATTCTGTTTTCGCAGGAAAATTCGTGGTTGAGTTCGCAGGAAAAATTGTAGGTCATGAGGTTGAAGAAGAAGCTGTTGGCGCGCGTTCTGGAAATTCAAATTATAATTTAAATATTTTATGTTTTGTTATTGGTTTGTTATCACAAGCGTGTGGCTTGTCTCAGTGGTAAGGCTAGCTTGCATATTGTATGATGGCACTGGTTCGATACTTGGCTGGGTGCATCTTTTTTCTCTTATTTTTCAGGTTAAGCGTACATAATATATTATGTATTGTTGCCAACACATTAGCAGAATTGCTCACCTAGCTGGATGGTCATGCGTGCGTTCTTGTATTCAAGAGGTCCTGGGTTCGATTCCTCCCCCAGGCCTTTTGGTTTTCATTATTTTTTGTGATTTTTCAAGACATGGCATAAAACAAATTTGATCTATTCCTCTATCACCTGCGCTTGGCTGGCCTAGTGGTGGGTTTTGGTGCTGGCAGGCAGAACGTCCTGGGTTCAAATCCCAGCAAGGTAAGTCCCATCTTTTTGCTTCTTTTTTTTTATTTTGTCTTATTTATTCAATTATTATTATTATTAATAAATCATATAATTAAATAATGTTGTATATATTCAATGATCTTAAAAATTCTAAAATTCTTTTCTTAATTCAAATTTTTATTTTATTTTATGTATTTAAATTATAATATATGTATATTAATTAAAATAATTTTGTATATTATATTATAAACTTTTAAATATTTTTCTAACAAAACCCTAATTTTGAAAACCCTAATTTATTTTCTAAATAATAAAAAACTAATTTAAATTTATAATTTTTGTAAATATAATATTTAGTATAATCAAACTTTATAAATATAATTATTATGTACATATTTATTTAATATAATTAAGTTTTGTAAATATATTTATAACTTATGTGAATATTTCTAAAATTTGTTTGTAATCTAAATTATATATAAATAATTTTTAATATGTGTTTAGAAACAATTGAACCTATAATAATTAAATTTTGTAATTATAATATGCTTAAAAATAATTTAATAATTTGTACATAAATTAAAATGTTATAATAATTATTTAATTGTTCATATTTTTTTTAAATAAATGTCTATATTAAAAACATAATCTTGTGTTTATTATTTTCATCATGTTCTTATAGTATTTTTGCTAATTCTATTTATTTTAATTATTGTTATTATTATTAATCATATTATTACTAATCCATTTATTTTCTAATTATGCTTATTATTATTATTTTACTAACCTTATTTATTTATTTTTTTATTATTACTAACCCCTTATTATATCTATTATTGCTTATTTATTTATTTATTTTTGCTTATTATTTATATTTTGCTTCTATATTTATTTTTGCTATTTATTATTAATTGCTTATTATAATTATTATGTAAATGCTCCTGGATGTAAATTTTTGTAAATATTTAATTTATGTAATTTTCATGTCATGGTTAGTAAAATAGGGAGTGTAAACATGTATTCTATTTAAAATTAAATTTAGATCATTTTAATTAAAAGATAAATTAAATTAAACACTCACACACGTAAGTCGATTTTTAATCGCCGTCTCACTTTCTAAGGTTACCTCTCATTGTTGCCTATTCAAAAAGGTCAAGTGGGGTGTATAAAGCAAGTCCCTTAAAAGAAAAGTCATCAAGTCCCTAAATGGTTGCCTTCATAAAGATCAAGTCCCTTTCGAATAATGATGACAGTCCCTCCAAAATGCTTAATACACCCTACAGTTGCCTATGTTAACATATGTCCCTTCATATGTCCCTCACATCCAAGGTAATGACTACCTATTCCTTAATAATAGGGATAGTCTTACCATTTAAAGGATAAAGAATAGAAAGACTTAAACTTTAGGGTAGGTTCCTCGTAGTTACTTGCTCACTACTTCAAAACAATTTCAAACATTTCACAATTTCAAACAATTTTCAAACACAAGTTTTTTACGCATCCGTACATGGATCATTATCAAACTCTTATGAAAATTTCTATTCACACACTTCACATTTTCAAAAAAAATTCAAAGTGAGCTAAGTAACTAAGAGCCCATGGATAACCATGGATGTAAAGGGTGCTAACACCTTCCCTTTACATAACCTACCCCCCGGACCCAAAAATCTTTTAAAAAGGTCTTTCCTGTTCTGTTATGCCTTTCCTTTGGATAAAATAAAAGTCGGTGGCGACTCTTGCTATCCGCAACATAACTAAAGTCAGTTCTCCCACCGTGTTACACACGTGCATGTCATCAGGGTTCTGCATTCTGCACAAGGTTAGCAAACAAGTCCTGAAAGCACATAAAACATTCAATCGTTAGTCCTGACATAATAACGATAAAATAAACAAATTAAAATAAAGTAAAAGTAAATAAAAAGTACATAAATAAGAAAACCATGGGTTGCCTCCCATGCAGCGCTTGTTTAACGTCATTAGCTCGACGACCGATTTTTAAACATTATTGGAAGGATATGGTGGATCACTCAGAGTATGACAGGTGTATGTTGTTGGGATGTCACCTCCTTCGTAGGGCTTCAACCTCTGTCCATTGACGATGAACGGTTTACATGTTTGGTTCTTGATTTCAATAGAACCAGATCTTAGGATCTTAGATACTTCGAAAGGGCCAGTCCATCTCGAACGAAGTTTTCCTGGAAAAAGTCGTAACCTAGAATCGAACAGGAGAACATGATCGCCTATTTTGAAGTCTCTTCTTATGATTCTTTTGTCATGCCAAGCTTTTGTTCTTTCTTTGTATATGATGGCATTTTCGTAGGCGGATTGTCTGAGCTCTTCTAATTTGTGGATATCAAGGATACGTTTCTCACCAGCAGTCAAGTAATCCAAATTCAAAGTTTTGATGGCCCAATAGGCCTTATGCTCCAACTCAAATGGTAAGTGACATGATTTTCCATAGACCAATTGGTAAGGGGTTATTCCTATAGGAGTTTTGAAAGCGGTTCTTTAGGCCCATAATGCTTCTTGAAGCTTCTGTGACCAATCCTTTCTAGATATAGAGACAGTCTTCTCGAGGATTTGTTTGATCTCCCTATTAGATACTTCCACTTGTCCATTGGTCTGTGGGTGGTATGGTGTTGCTACTCTATGCTTAACTCCATACTTGCTTAAAAGTTTATCAAATATTCTCGATATGAAGTGTGATCCTCCATCACTTATGACTAAACGGGGGGTTCCAAACCTGGGAAATATATAGTTTTTGAATAATTTGATGACTACTCTGGTGTCGTTTGTGGGTGCGGCGATAGCTTCAATCCATTTAGACACGTAGTCAACGGCTACTAAAATGTACTGATTTCCAAAAGATGGTGGGAACGGTCCCATAAAGTCTATACCCCATACGTCGAAGAGTTCTACTTCTTGGATATTTCTTAACGACATTTCATTACGTCTTGAAATATTTCCTGTGCGTTGGCATCTATCACACTTGACAATGAAAGCATGGACATCACGCCACATAGTAGGCCAGAATAGGCCAGCTTGAAGAATCTTGGCGTAGGTCTTAGATGTGCTCGCATGTCCACCATAGGGTGCAGAGTGACAATGCTCAATTATATTATTTACCTCTTCTTCTGGAACACAACGGCGGAAAATGCCATCTTTACCTCTCTTGAAAAGAAACGGTTCGTCCCAATAGAAGTTTCTCACATCACTATAGAACTTCTTCTTCCGGTGATAGTTTAGATCAGGGGGTATGATGTCAGCGGCTAGGTAATTAACAAAGTCTGCATACCAAGGTACATTGCTTATATCTAAGGATTTATGAAAATGCTCATGAGGGTCTGGGTTATCATCTTCAATAGTTTCTAGTTGGGCTATCAGTCTATCATAGGCAAAATCGTCATTTATGGGTACTGAATCAGGTTTCAGATATTCTAGCCTAGATAGGTGATCAGCTACTACATTATCAGTGCCTTTCTTATCACGAATATCCAAATCAAACTCTTGCAGTAATAGAATCCATCGAAGTAACCTAGGCTTGGCATCCTTTTTGCTTAGTAAGTAACGAATGGCAGCATGGTCGGTGTAAACTATAATCTTGGCTCCTACTAGATAAGATCTAAATTTGTCTATTGCGAAAACTACAGCTAGGAGCTCTTTTTCGGTTGTTGCGTAGTTGATCTGTGCAGCGTCTAGGGTTCTACTGGCATAATAAATTACATGTAACTTTTTGTCTTTTCTCTGACCTAGAACGGCTCCAACAGCATAATCACTGGCGTCACACATTATCTCAAACGGTTCTGACCAATCAGGGGGTTTCATTATAGGTGCTGAAATCAGAGCTTGCTTCAGAAGATTAAATGCTTCAGTACATTTTTCATCGAAGATGAATTCAGCATCTTTCATTAAAAGACCAGTTAAGGGCTTTGTTATTTTGGAGAAATCCTTGATGAAACGTCGGTAAAATCCGGCATGTCCAAGAAAACTTCTTATCTCCCTGATAGTCTTCGGCGGTTTTAGATTCTCTATGACTTATATTTTTGCTTTATCTACCTCTATACCTTTTTCGGAAACTATCTGTCCTAAAACAATCCCTTCGGTGACCATGAAATGACATTTCTCCCAATTTAGCACAAGGTTTACCTCCACACATCTCTCCAGGATTTTCTCAAGGTTGATAAGACAATTTTTGAAATCTGATCCACAAACTGAGAAATCGTCCATAAATACTTCCATGATTCCATCTAAATAGTCTGCAAAGATAGACATCATGCAGCGTTGGAAAGTGGCAGGGGCATTACAAAGTCCAAAAGGCATTCTTCTATAGGCAAAAGTTCCAACTGGGCATGTAAAGGTAGTTTTTTCTTGATCTTCGGGGTGAATAGGTATTTGGAAGAATCCTGAATATCCATCTAGGTAACAAAAGTAAGAGTGTCTGGCTAGGCGCTCCAACATTTGGTCTATGAATGGTAATGGGAAATGGTCCTTCCTAGTTGCTTTATTTAATTTTCTATAATCTATGCACATACGCCAACCTCCATCGGTTCTTTTTGCTACAGGTTCACCCTTCTCGTTTTGCACGACTGTGATGCCTCCCTTTTTAGGTACTACATGCACAGGACTCACCCATTTACTGTCCGAGATCTGATATATTATACCTGCCTCTAGTAACTTAAGAACTTCAGTCTTAACTACAGTACTCATTATAGGATTTATTCTTCGTTGGTGTTCTCTGGAAGGTTTTGAATCTTCTTCAAGCAAAATTCGATGCATGCATACGGATGGGCTTATTCCTTTTAGATCAGAGATCTTATATCCTAAGGCTGAGGGGTACCTACGTAAAACATCTAATAATTGATCGGTTTCTTCTTGGTTTAAGGTAGCACTGACTATAACTGGACGGTTCATATCTTCATCAAGAAATTCATATCTCAGGTTTTTAGGCAGTTCCTTAAGTTTTACGGTCGGTTTCATAGGGCAAGGCATAGGATCTGGGGTAAGAGATAAACATTCGTGAAGGTTATCATCAATGTAGGGTCTTTTATAATTGTCATCTTCCAAAATAAGGGTTGATGACAATTTTATAGATTCAGTTTCTTCTTCTTGTTCTAATTCCCTAATGCATTCTTTGATGATATCTAAGGCATAACAAGCATCTCCTATCACAGGTGCCATAAGAAATTTTGAAAGTATAAATTCTATCTTCTCGTCACCTACCTCAAAAGTTAGTTTTCCCTTTTTAACATCTATTACGGCTCCAGCAGTCGATAAGAACGGTCTACCTAGGAGGATTGGTATGTCGTCATCTTCTTTAATGTCCATGACGACAAAATCAGTAGGTATAAACAGCTGACCTATCATAACAGGGACGTCTTCAAGAATGCCTATAGGGTATTTAACGGATCTATCGGCTAATTGAAGTGACATCTTAGTAGGTTGTAATTCTCCTAAGTTTAATCTCTCACAAACTGCTAAAGGCATTAAACTCACACTAGCTCCTAAGTCTAGAAAAGCTTTTTCGATGACATGATTCCCCAAAATACAAGGAATGGAAAAATTTCCGGGATCTTTATCTTTCTTTGCTAACCTATTTTCGGAAATAGAATTACATTCCACGGGTTTCGGATCTTCAAGCCTACGTTTATTCGTAAGTATGTCTTTGAGAAACTTAGCATAAGAAGGTATTTGGGTGATGGCTTCTGTAAAGGGGATTTCTACGTGAAGTTTTTCCATAACCTTAACGAATTTTTGATATTGATTATCGATTTGGGTTTTCTTTAATCTTTGAGGGTAATGTATTGGTGGTTTGTATGGCGGTGGTGGTACATAGGTTTTATTTTTAGGTTCTTCTCCTTTTTCTTGACTTTCCGGGGTTTCAGGCTTCTCTGGTTCCTTCTCCTCATTCCTCTCAGAAGTTTCGGGCTCACTTAATCTAGGGTTTAAAGGTTCTTTATAAGTGGTTCCACTCCGTAGAGTAATGGCATTTGCTTGCCCTTTCGGGTTTTGTTGAGGTTGTCCAGGGAACTGTCCTCCAGGTGTAGTCTGTGGGGCTTGGTTTAAAGCTACCTGAGAGATCTGGGTTTCAAGCATCTTATTATGAGTAATAATTTGATCAACCTTAGTTCCTAACTTGGTAATCAGTTCGTTAACATGGACGTTTTGGTTCATGAACTCTTTGTTTTGTTGTGTTTGAGCAGCGATAAAATTTTTTCCAACTTCATCAAAGCTCGGACTTGGTGGTACAGGTTGCATAGGTTGATTTGTTCTTGGGGCTTGGTAACCTTGTTGTCTCGGAGGTGCGGTATTTTGAATAGGGTTATTATTTTTGTAGGAGAAGTTTGGGTGATTCCTCCATCCAGGGTTATATGTGTTTGAAAATGGGTTCCCTTGGGTATAGTTCACTTGCTCAGTGTTGGTTTCATTCAACAGATTGCATTCGGCGGATTGGTGTCCTTGCGTTCCACATATCTCACAATTCGGCGAAACTGCGGCTATAGTATTCGGAGTTGTATACATATGTTCGACTTTAATGGCCAACGCGTCCATTTTAGCCTGCATCATGTCTATAGAGCTTAGCTCATGTATTCCTCATTGGGCTTCCTTCTTTTCCACTGTCGCTCGTTCTACTCCCCATGATTGATGGTTTTGGGCCATATCCTCGATAAGGGCACTAGCTTCAGGGTAAGGTTTGTTCATCAGTGCGCCACCAGCGGCAGCGTCGATGGTCATCTTAGTGTTATAATGAAGTCCATTATAGAAGGTTTGGATGATTAGCCAATTCTCTAAGCCATGATGTGGGCATGCTCTTAATAGTTCTTTATATCTCTCCCAGGCTTCGAACAACGACTCTCCTTGGTGTTGGGTAAATCTAGTTATTAGGTTTCGAAGAAGAGCGGTCTTACTTGGGGGAAAATATCTAGCAAGGAAAACGTTTCTAAGGTCATCCCAAGTTGTTATTGAATTGGGTGGAAGGGAATCTAACCATGATAGAGCTTTATCTCTGAGGGAAAAGGGAAATAATCTTAAGCGTATCGCCTCAGGAGAAGCTCCATTGGTTTTAAAGGTGTCTGCTAACTGAAGAAAGTTTTTTAAATGTTGGTTCGGGTTATCAGTAGCGAGACCTGCGAATTGTCTCTATTGCACTAATTGCAGCAGGGATGGTTTAAGTTCAAAATTATTTGCTGGGATAGCGGGGTTTACTATACTGGAACTAGGTTCCTCGTTTGATGGTTGGGCGAAGTCCTTAAGAGGTCTTCGGTTTTGATCTTCGGCCATAGCTTTCCTATTCCTATGGAAAAACAAACGTGCGCGAGCGTAACGTTCAGGTTCAGCTAGAGGGTCTACTAAACTTCCGGCACTGCGAGTCTTTCGCATTGACCGGTGGGTAACAACCTTAGTCTAAACGGTATAACTACAGGGTAATGAAATTTGACGAAATTGGTCCCCGGCAACGGCGCCAAAAACTTGATGCGTGTTTTTCACAAGTGTACGAACACGTCAGAGTAATATAAAAGATTGTCGAATCCACAGAGACCAAGTGTTAATCTATCGTACCTGTTGTTATGGTGTGTATCTAAGGCAACTAAATTTAAGGGTTTTAAGAAAGGTGCAATGGTAAATAAAATAATAATTTTTAAACAATAAATAACAGACAGGCTCGAATGTAATTCACGTAATCAATGATAATCCAGTACTTGTTAATGGAACTACTTATGGGCAATGTTTTCTCCTTTGAAAAGAACTAATTTAACAGGAACTGTCGCTTTCGCGTATTCAGAACCGAGTTGTACTCTCTAATCAACCCCTCCTATTGTCACGGATAAAAAGGTGCGTACTGCGTTAGAGTAGTAAACCTATTTTTAAGAAATGTAGTATCTTAACTAAGTTGAAAAGTATTTTAACCTGGACTTCTTAGCAAAAAGAGGTTCTTACGAACCAGAGTTTAAACTTCCTAAAGCGTCCGAAAATCGTTTTAAAATTTAGTGTGATCAGTGAGGGAAAATTTTGGGGTGCAACAGCGGCGCCTTAGAAGCAGGTTTTGCTTGACCAAGATGCCACTGCCAGGCTGGCAGATCTAGCCGGGGATATCGCTGTCGTTATCCGGGTCATGGAGACGGCTTTGGTGTTGTCTGACACTGTTGTCTCCAGTGTTGTTTTAGAGGAAGTGATCGAGACCACAAGGGCCGAGAAGGACAAGTTCTCCAAAGATCTGGCCGACTATAAGGAGGAGCATAAACTTCAAGAAGGGTTAAGCTCGGAGTTGGTAAAGGCTAAACATGAGCGGGACACCTTGAAGGATGAGAACAAAAGTTTGAAGGAGCAGACGGTCGAGCTCAATAAAGCGGCTGAGGAGAATGTGAACCTTCGGGCACGACTAACATTGCTGAAAGGTGCAGTCTGTCCTCTTGAAGACGAGAACGAAGAAGAGTTGGCCCTCCGTACTCAGGGTGAGTTGGTCGGTAGGATCCGCGAGCTTTGCCAAGATCGGGTGGTCGTATTTAATGAAGTATTTGATAACGTCACCGATCAACTCAAGGTCGTGAATCAGGCGCGTGTAACCGAGGGGATGGCTCATAACTACTGTGTGACTGATGGGGAGATTGTTTGCCCCTTTGTTGCTGAGGAAGAGCTAGGGGAGGAGGAGGATGATAACAATGAAGAGGTGTAAGTCCGGGCGGAGACCCTTAGTTTTTGAATTTCTGGCCTGCGTGCTTGTTTGTTGTAATGGCTTGCGTGCCTCTTTAGATTTTGTTGTTACGGCCTGTGCGCCTCTTGTATGCACTTGAATGGTCGGGTTTTGGCCTAATTAAATATAATATTTTGTTCGTTATTTTATTGTGTTCGACTATTTGTAACTGCTATTTATTTTAAACTTTTTTTGTGCTCGACTAGTTGGACTCGTCGGTTTAAGGAACCGGCGAGGTGATGGGTTTTACGCCCGCCGTGAATCGGGATTAGGGTCGCGGTTGGACACCCTAATCTCGGGGGTTAGGCCTTCCCATCACGAGTTGGGTTCCCTGCCGACGTGGTACTGCGATGTTGGAGCTCATTTGAGATGTCCAACATCAAGGAGGGTTGTACTCGCCTTATGTGGGTGTTATCCTCCCTTTCAATTGGTGACGAAGGTTGTGGTCGTACCTCCCATGCCTTCCTAAGTTGTTTTTATTTGCAGTATTGCTTAAGTTTTTTTGCGTTCCATGGTCAAGTAAGTACTTCACCTTGTAGGTTTTCGAGGTAGTAGGCCCGGTTGTCCGTCTTATCTCGGACACGGTACGGGCCTTCCCAGTTGGCAGCTAGTTTTCCTTCCCTTGGGCTTTTCTGGTTCCGTTTGAGGATCAGACTGCCTACTTGGAATTCTCTTCTTATGACTTTCGTGTCGTGGTGTAAAGTTATTTTCTGTTTAAGGGAAGCTTCCTTGGGGCTGCCTCAGAGTGGATTTCCTCGACAAGGTCTAGCTCGACTCGCAACGCTTCGTTGTTTAACTCCTCGTCAAGGGGTGCTTCTGTGCGCCTCGTCGGCTCTCGAATTTCTACCAGGATGACCGCTTTGGTACCGTATGTTAACCTGAATGGGGTTTCCCTAGTTGTGGAATATGGCGTTGTGCAATACACCCAAAGGATGCTTTGTAGTTCCTCGACCCATGCCATTTTTGCCTCGCCGAGCCTAGGTTTCAGTCCCTGTAGGATTGCCATGTTGGCTGCCTCGGCTTGGCCATTAGTTTAGGGGTGATCGACGGACGTGAAGTGCTGCTTTATGCCTAAGCCTAGGTTTTAGTCCCTGTAGGATTGCCATGTGTCTTGTTGTCGATGATAAAGACTTGGGGTATGCCAAAGCGTGCAAGGATATTTATTTTGAAGAATCAGAGAATGTTTTGTGTCGTTATTTTGGCTAGGGCTTCTGCTTCGATCCACTTCGTAAAGTAGTCCACCCCTATGATGAGATATTTATTTTGGTATGAGCCGGTCACGAAGGGGCCGAGGATGTCCATCCCCCACCAAGTGAAGGGCCACAAAGAAGAGAGTGTCTTTAGCTCGTTGGGAGGCGCGAGATGCATGTCGGCGTGTTTTTGGCACTTGTCACGTTTCTTTACATGTTCCTTAGAGTCGTGTTGCATCGTCGGCTAGTAATAGCCTGCTTGCAAGGCTTTGTGTGCCAATAATTTCCCACCGAGATGCTGAGCATTGATCCCTCTGTGTATTTCTCCCAGTATGTCGGGGACCCTTTCCTCTTCGACGCATTTGAGTAACGGAATAGAGAATCCCCTTCGATAGAGTTTGCCCTCAAGGAGAACGTATGAGTACGCCTTTCTCTTGGTCGTGGTTGCCTCTTTAGGCTCCATAGGGAGTTTGTCTCTCGTGAGGTAGTTATGAATGAGTGTCATCCAACAGTGGGTGTCTCCAATTGCATTCACTTCGAGAGGGGGAGGTGATCGTTCGATGCTTGGTCGGGAGAGGATTTCTTGGATGAAGGATTTATTTATGCCTTTCTTCCTCGTACTTTCTAGTTTAGATAGAACGTCTGCTTGCGTGTTATGCTCGCGGGGAACGTGTTGGACCTTCCATGCATCAGATTTTTCGAGTTTATCCTTTACTAAGGCTAAGTATTCAATGAAATTTCCATTCTTAGCCTGATATTCTCCTCGTACTTGTGATGCCACGAGTTGAGAGTCAGTTGATATCTTTACCTCCTTTGCCCCTAAGTCTTTGACTAATCTTAAACCCGCGAGGAATGCTTCATACTCGACATGGTTATTAGAGGTCGGGAAGGCCAATGCCAGTGAGACCTCGATCAGAATACCGTCTTAGTTTTTGAGGATGGTCCCTGCACCACTGCCTGTCGAGCTGGAGGCACCATGGACGAAGATCGTTCACTTGTGGGTGCCGCTAGTTGGGACCGGGTTATGCGTCATCTCTGCAACAAAATCAGCTAGTACCCGAGCTTACAGAGCTTTCTTGCTTTCGTATTGGATGTCGAACTCCGATAGCTCCAGCGACCATTTCAGCATTCGACCAGCCATGTCTGGTCGGCCGAGGAGTTGCTTAATGGGTTGGTCGGTTCGAACATTAATCGTATAGGCAAGGAAGTAATGTCGTAGCCTCCTTGCGACATTTATCAAGGCTATGGCGACTTTCTCGCTTTGTTGATACCTGAGCTCGGGGCCTTGGAGAGCTTTGTTCGTGAAATAAATAGGTTTTTGCCCCTCGATGGTTTCTCGGATGAGGACGGCGCTGACGGCCTCAGTTGCTATAGACAGATAGAGTTAGAGGGTTTCTTTTTCTAGTGGACGGGATAGGACCGGAGGTTCGGAGAGTACCCTTTTCAGGTGGAGTAATGCAAGTTCGCACTCTTCGGTCCACTCGAAGGTGGTCTCTTTTCGTAACAGTTTAAAGAAAGGCAAGGCGTGTTGGGTGGACTTGGCGACAAAGCGGGATAAGGAAGCGATCATAATGTTGAGGGATTGAATGAATTTCTTTGAATTTAGGGTTGGGTACTCTGAAAAAGCCCGACATTTGTCGGGGTTGGCCTTAATTCCGCGCTCGGTGAAATGGAAGCTGAGGAACTTACCTGCCCGGACACCGAAGGTGAATTTTTCAGGATTAAACCTCATTTTGCATTGTCTCACCTGCTCGAAAACCTTTCGGAGGTGTTGCGCATGGTCGACTTCCTCGTGCGACTTCACGATCATGTTGTCCATGTATACTTCGAGCATGTCCCTAATCTCTCCTCGGAAGACCTTGTTCATCATTCGTTGGTATATGGCCCCGACGTTCTTTAGTCCGAAGGGCATTACGTTGTAATAGTAATTGCACGTCAGGGTCATGAAGGTCGTGTGCCTCTTGTCTGTGTCTGACATGGGGATTTGGTTGTATCCACTATATGCGTCCATAAAAGACAAGAGACTGAAACATGCAGAGTTGTCAACCAGTTTATCTATGTTAGGCAGAGGAAAAACATCTTTGGGACAAGCCCTATTGAGATCAGTATAGTCAACACACATACACCATTTTTCATTATTTTTCTTAACGAGGACTACATTAGAGAGCCAGGTTGTGTACTGGGCTTCAGAAATAAAATTTTCCTCTAAAAGGTCTTTTACAGCTCGCTCAACAGCCTATGCTTTCTTGAGAGACTTTTTGCGCCTACGTTGTGGTACATGCTTAATTGCCTGGACTAAAGCTAACTGATGACAGGCGACCTCGGGGTCGAGACCGAGTATCTCTGCAACATTCCATACAAAGAGGTCCGCGTTCTCCCTGAGGTAGATTGTGAGTTGCTCCCTTGTCTCTGCAGGCAGTCTCGTGCATATATTCATAGCTCTGTCGGGGTTGTCACCTAGGGGGATGAGCTCGAATTCTCCGTCGGGGACCGGTCGGAATGGGTGGGTCGGGGCTTTTCCGTGGACGGGGTCCTATGCTCCAGTGTCGTCCTTGCCGATGCAGTTGTCGAGGTCGATGGCGTTGATTCCCAGGGGGGCTGCTTTTCAACTCTATGTTTCTTGTTAATCTTGGTGTTGATTATGGCATGTCATTTTACTGCAGCATCATTGTCGCTCCCGGGATTTTCATCCTAGTACAAACGCGAAAGTGGCGCGGAAAAGTTAGAGTCGCTAGCCAGACATTTTTATCCCGAATGAATGGGAAAGGTAATGTTGCACAAACCTGAGGAAGAAGGAAATGACAAGGTCCTGCGAACCAAAGATCTGAGTTCGGGAGTCGGTTACGAATTGAGAAGGTATTAGCACCCCAATCCGTCCGTCGTACCCGACGGGATCCACGCTTGCTTGCTTGTTTCAAAGGGTGAGAAATAAAGAATGCTGCTGAATAAAACTGCTACTGGAACTGGAATGAGAAATGAGAAAGGAACTGGAAAAAGAGAATGGAAAAAAAGGGAAATGTAGGGAAAATAAAGAATGTGCTCGAACGGGCCCTACCCCGCTGCCTACGTACCTCATCGGGATAATGAGAATCAGAGTCGACGTAGTTCGCCTAACTAAGGCGGGAACTATTTGTTTGTGTTTTTTATGCTGGAACTGTGTATGTCTATGCTCAGGTGTTGCAGGCTCGTCTGGTACGAGTGCGTTTACCGTCTTGCATGCGAGACAAGTCGTCGCGAGTTCGCGTTGTGAGTGAATGAGATGAGAAGAGAAGTTCCCGCAGGATAGTCGCTTGTTATTTGTTTTTTTCTTTTAAAAGAAGTGTTTTGAATTTGTTTATGAACGGTCTTGTACTAAGACCTATCCATCGCGGTGAGTATTTATACCTCGCCCCGAAACAGGACGCGTATAAACACTCCGCAACAAAGTCTCGTGTCGTACAAGATTGTTCGTTTTTTTATTAAGTGTTTTATTGCTTTTCTTTATGAGGTGAGAAAGAATGACTCAAGTTGGAAAAGGGACAAAATCTAAGGGACTAAGACACAACCCTAATTTTATTGAATTATTTACAAGAGATCCTATGGTTAATGGAGTTTTCTATTCCTAATGAGAAACTAGAAACTACTAGAATTCAACTTACTTCCTAATGAAGTTAAGTTGATTCTAAGAACAATGGGGAAGCCTATACAAGTTATAGAATCACATGATAAGGCAAAAACAATGAAATGGAATTAGGAAATAAAATGCATTTAAAGACATGAATTAAAAATATTCCTATTTTATTTATTCTAATCCTAATTAAAAGGGAACTTTACCTACATTCTAAATCAAAGTTAAGCCTAATATTTTCATTCTAAAACTCAATTTAAACTAACCAAAGCCTATATTAGATTCTAGGATTAAATCTAATCTAAACTATATTTTTTTTACTTTATTTTTAATGGCCTAAACTAAATGGAAATTATATGTAACCAAGCCTAAAAATTAATATCCTAAAAAATATTAAAAGTTCTGGAAAAATTATGGAATTTATTCTATAGGGTCCTAATATTATCTATAACATTGTACTAAAAGGAACCCTACAAAATCAAAATTTAACTAGGTCTAAAAAATGATTATTTTCAGCTATGAATTAATCCTTAATTTCTAAAGAAATGGCCTCTAAAAGCTAAGATAAAAATGTTCTAAAAAATCTACAAAAATTATCCTAAGTACTATCATTAGTTATCTAACTACAGTAAAAAGAGTGGGCTAAAAAAGTTACTGGAAGAGGGAGATATTAAATGAGCAAAAGTCATGTATAGCTAAAGAAATTCAATAGAAACTAATTGCAAGAAAAATTCGAAATTAAATCAAAAATAGCCAAAAATCAGAAAACAAGAATACCAAAAATTTCTAAATTGAATTATTTACCTACTGAATTTTTTGTGGAATTTTTCTAATATATTTACTATTTTTCCTAAATTATTTTCTAGACTATATAAAAACAGAAAAATAATTCTAAAAGACAATAACAGGGGGGTTCAGGAAGTACTTTTTTTTAAAGTTATTTTCTATTGGGCTCCAAAAGTGAAGGTGTGAAAAGCAATAACATGGGCCCAGTTTGCGCAGAAGTGAGAGGGGGTGAGAAGAGCAAATTTTTATGGTTGTTTTTCTAATGGGCTTCAAGTGAGGGTGCTAATAACAAAAGCAATTAATTCCATCCTAAAGGTTGGGATTGACGAATTAAGAAGAGATTAGGCGAAATTGAATAAATTAATTAAGTTAAATACTGATTAACTAACCTAAACATTGATTATATTCCTTATTATTCACATAATTAAACCAATTTACATAAAGGAAATAAGAACCCTAAAAACAGAACCTAAACGTCTTCTTCTTCATATCCTCTCACCGCCGCAACATCTTAGCTCTCTCCTTCATCTTCTTCAAAGAATCCCGCCGCCGGAACCTTTCCCCTAACCATATTCCAGCTAACATTCCTCCAATCGAAACCCCAAACCTAAACCTTCCTCTTCTTCTAATCGGAAGCTAACCTAACCCGCAAAACGATAACCCTAAGCCCTTTCCCCCTTTCGGAAGTCTAGCGCCGCCGCGAGCCACCAATACCAAAGAACTATGCGCCATCAACGAAGAAGAAGGAAACAATCCGTTCGGATCAATACAAACCTAGCTCAACCTAAATCTCCAACCTCCTCTGAACCGAATTCTCCAATTTCAATCAAGAATCAAGCCGTCAAGCAAAATGCTACTACTATCTCACATATGCGAGGAAATCGAGCTCGTACCTTGTATTTCGATGTCAGTTGCAGAAGAGGATGCCTCAGCAGTCCCGATTTCGCCGCGACGTCAATTGCCTTCCCAATCGAAGAATGAGACTACTGTGAAAGAGCTGCCAAAGACCTGGGCTCTGCGTGAGTCGGAAGATTCGATTCGTTGTCGAGATCGCGAAACGACGATAATCAATCTGAGGCTGATGATGACAAGCGATGCACAAGAGAAAGAAAAGGTTCTTTTACAACTTGACTATGCACTCTCTCGTTTTCCCTTTTCTTGCAATTCTGAAATATATTCCAATCAGTCCTCGCCCTGAAATGCTCACACTTTGTTACTGCTTGAACAAAACTCTACTGAATCTGTGTTGCCGAATTTTATGCAGGTTCCATGGAATCCTTCTTAGACTCTCAACTTCATTGAAAGCGTGATTAAGAGGGATGAATAAGGATTATAAGAGATTCAAGAACTGAGGTTGATGAAGGCGAAAGAGAGGAATGGTAAGAAGATCCGATTCGAGAGGAAAACAGATTGAAGAACAATGGTGTGTGCTTGTGAATTGGAGAAAAATGGATTGGAGTTGATTATGGAAGAAGAGAGAAGAAAATGGTGAAGACTAGGGGTTGTGAAGAGGCTGGAGGAGAAGAAGAATGATTGAAGGGAAATGGTTGAGGGAGAAGGGTTCAGGTTGAAAAAATGGTGGAAGAAAGAAATGGTAGAAATCGGTTCTGATTTATAGAATCTCGAGGAAAACTCTAGAAACTTCAGGTAATAATCAGTTACGATTCTGTTACTCAGTTGTTTGAATTCAGTTAACTTATTTCCAGTTGTAATTCTGTTATGAACTGTTGTGAATTTGACTGAATTTTTTTGAAGTTAGTTTTGATTTTCATATGATGCAGGTTATCTCAGCTGAGCAGCTTTCAGTGGCTGAAATTACCGACACTGCTTTTGAACCATCCTCCATGATGTAGACTTCTTGAGCACACTCTTCCTGCATTTCTGTACTTACATGCTCAGTCTTGAGAATTTTGATGGCTACCTCCTGGCTGCAATATATACCTGCTCATTCTTCATCCTTGCTTGATCACACTCATCAATAGATGATATTGATTGCTGTCTGGACCCCCCCATGTCTCTCAATCTTCAAGACTTCTTTTTCCAAAGTTGCTTTTAGCTTCTCTGTTTCCTCATAGGGCCAGCCTTCAACAACAAACACGCCTAATGAGTAACCATCAGTTGTAGAAAAAAGCATATGCTTCTTGGATGTTCAGTCCAATCTCAGCAAGCAAAGCAGTCAACTGGCTGAGAAGCTTTGGCTTGTCATCTGTTGAAACTGTGATTTCATGCATTTCTGTGAATATTGTACACTTGCACGTACAAATCGTTCCTCTTCTAAGTCGTCAGAATCATTTTCTTCAAGAGCCAGTGCTTCAAGATTAGGTGAAGAGCCAATAAGCAGGAGGCGGCCTGCTTGAATACTTAGGAGAGCTCTGATTAGAATCTACCCCGGGAGCATATGATTGGAAAGAGTCAGCTGAGTTTCCATCACGTGAAGCTGAACTAAGTGAACTTCAATTGAAGGCCTATTAGCTGGATCATGTGTTAAATGAAGTAATCCCTTGTAACTTTTAAACATTTCCCCCTTTTGTTTGCTTAGTTTTTTTTCTTGTATTCTGGCTGATGCATTATGTTCAAGAAATTAATGGCACAAATTTACTTAACTAATTTTTGCGTTAATGGTCCTATTAATGCTGACATTGATGGTATTAATGCTGACAAAATGGTAAGGTATTGATTATATTAATTGCTAAAAAATCAAAAAGCTAATGGCACCAGCTTTGAAATCTCATTAAGTCCTATGATAGAACACATAATAAATATAAGGATACAAAGAGATTTTGAATTGAACATAAGGATTTTGACCAATGGAATATATGGATTGACAAAATAAAATTGGGCTTCCTCTTTTGAATTAGATATGGGTTTGAAATTGATATGATTCAAGAAAGATAATGACAAATGGACTTAGAACAATTTCAATTGAGATTTTTTCAATGGGTCTACAATTGTAAAAATGAGAAAATAGATGAAAAAAACAAATTGAATGGATTTGTGTTGAATGTGAAAATTATGAATATTAAAGAGAATGGAATTTATTAAAGGAAGATTATATGGATAAATGGATATGGACAACCATAATTGGAAAGATGGATAAAACGAAAAATGGAAATAAAAGTGAAACGAAATAATCGGGAATGGTTTATGAAAAATGAGAACAAAGCAATGAATGGATATGAAATCTCAATTTTAACCCTAGGTCCATTTTGAATTCTTTCCACAAGTCTATAAACACAATCATTTCTGAGCCACTGAATATTTTCGGACTAGTCACAACTCTCTGAATCATTTGAAATGTGCCATGACCATTCGAATCTAGATGAATCACTGATAAACTGAAAATTCGAAACAAACTTCACACCAAACACTGTTCGATAAACAGATGAATCTCCGCACACGACAACATGATCCTTGAATATGCACTGTCCAAGAGATAGTCCGGTGATCCAAAATAATCTTGCAATTGTAATGATCTTTCGACAAATTTGATCCAAATTAAATCAAACCCCCATCTGAATTGAGACACAACTGAGCAACCGCATTCGGAGTGGAATCATAGTCCAGTGAATATTCTCTGTTATTTCAATCCTTGCCAGATACGTATGAGGTACAAAACCCTAATTTCCTTGAGCCCTGATCACATGCCTTATGAAACAATGAGATGAACTACTATGATGTTAATGACCTGGTGAGAAATGTAGATGAGTGCGAAACGATACACCAGTAAAGGGGGTAAACATGAGGGCAAATTTTGAGGTATTACAATCATAACATCTTTGAGCGGCCTCGATGTCACCGTGGCTTGTGACTACACAGTCTAGTTTGGTGTGTACTTCATCTTCAGATGGACGGTGGAAGGGACTGCAGTCAATTCGGCAAGGGTTGGGCGATCGAGGATGCTGTTGTAGAGGGAGGGGCACTCAATCACCAGAAATTGGACTTTGATTTCCCTAGTTGTCTCTTTCTCTCCAAACGTGACGAGGAGTTCGACATACCCCCATGGTTTTGTGGTGACTCCATTGAATCCTTGAAGGTCGGATCTAGCGTATGGGGATGGGTTAGTTCTTTCCAGCTTGAGAGTCTTGAATAGGTGGACGTATATGATGTCCACTGAACTACCTTGGTTGACCAGGATGCGTTGAACGTCAAAGCGCGCCATTTTGGCTCTTATCAGTAGGGGATACTTGAATTAGGAGAGTCGCCCGACAACTCTTCGAGGAAGAAAGATATCAGATTGGATTTTCCCCGGTATTTTGTCAGCGTCGCCAACTATTCGGTCGCGGTCAATAAGAGTTTGTCGAACTTACGTTTCACTGAAACAACGACATTTTCGTTGTTCATCCATCCTCCTTATATAACGAGAGTTGTTGGGAAGTTTTCCCAGGGACTAAGGGAAGTAAGTCGTTCCCCTGGTCCTGAATCGGGGAGATGGAAGTCCTTCGGGCGGGATATGCACAAGGCCATCGGATACGAGGAATCCCTCAGCAGTGTATCTTTGCGAGCTCTCTTCGTCCCTTGCTCCTCGTGTCGGGGAGTGTCATTCCTTTTGGTGTACTGTTTGAGATGGCATTCCTAAATTAGGATCTCAATTGCGTCTTTCAGATGGACGCAGTCTTCGGTCACATGTCTGTGACTTCTGTGAAAACAGAAGTATTTAGACTTGTCGGTATGGGGCTTGGGTGCAGAAGGTTTGGGGAACCTTGCCCTGCCCTGCTTAAACTCGAAATTGATGCACTCGGCGAGGATGCGTTCACGGGGACATGTTAGCAACGTGTATTTGTTGTAACGGCCCGCAGGCCCCCTTCCTTCACGGGTCTCACGGGGTTTCTCCTCTATCCGCTTGTCCCCATTACGACGGGGAACATTGGGGTCCTCGCGCTTGGGGTGACCGGTTTCATCGGTATTGCGGTTATTCCGAGCATTGTGGGCAACCTGTTTCTTTTCATATCTGATGTAAGCTTGGGCTTTGTGCAGGAGCTCGTCCAGGGTACATGGAGGCTCTATCATGACCGCTCTATTGAGTTCGCTTCTGGGTAGGAGCCCCCTCTCGAGGAGGTATTTCTTCACGTGATCCGTTGTATCTACCTCGACGACTTCTTGGTTGATCCACTCGATATACGAGTGTAGTGTCTCATTTTTCCTCTGCACTATAGGTTCAAGGGTTGCCTCAGTTTTAGGATGACATCGGGAGGCTGTGAAGTGCCTCATGAACGTGGATTTCATGACTCTCCAGGACGTGATGGACTCTGGGGCCAGGCTTTTGTATCAGGCCATGGCTCATTTTCTGAGAGTTGTTGAAAACAGTCTGCACTTGAGATGCCCGGTGATGTTGTTGCGGTAGTCGAGCATAACATTGATGTTGTCGACATGGTCATATGGGTCAATCGTTCCATTATAAATAGCCAATTGTGGGGGTTTCTCCATGTCTTTGGGGAGCGACACTTCTATAATAGCTCGTGAGAACGGGAAATGGGGATCTTCCTCATCACTTCTCAGCGGGGAAAAGTCATTATTTCCAGGGCTATGCCCGCGTCAGGGTGAGGTCCTCGATCGATCGGTCTCATGGCGTATCCCGGATTTGTTCTTCTTGGGCTCGGGAGAGCATCTTCCTCGTCGTGGAGGAGAACATCCTCGTTTCTTGGTCGTTTCTGGACGTTGCTTCTCGTGCAGCGTGTTTCGTCCTTGTTAGGGGTTATCTTCTTGCCGGTCAGCCTCCAGGGCCATGATTCTCTCGTGCTATAGGTAGAGCATGAAGTTGGCCTGATTAAGGGCCTTCACCATAGCTATCATGGTGACATATCCTTCGACGGGCATTGGGATGAGCTGAAATGGAGCGACCGACAAAATTTGAGATTGAGGTTGTGGTACCTCATTGTCTTCGGGTTCAGGCAACGGGGTGGCAGGTTTCCCGTCTCTGAGATCAGCTTCGTTGTAGTTCAGGTTATCCCTCGTCGTGTAGTCGACAAGGGGAATGTGATGGTTGTCAACGTGCTCTTCGGTCATACTGGAAGGATGGAAGATGAATTTGAGTTTTTATCTTCTGTTGTGGAAGAAGGGGATAGTTGTTTCCTACAAACGGCGCCACTGATCTTACCTGATCATAAGGGCCCTCTAGAGGTCGATCACGAACATCGAAGTGGTTTGTAAGCGAGGAGGTGTGTACCTGCAAGGCACTCCGATGTCGAAGTAAGTATGCGGTACAGAAAGTGGTAAAAAAGAAAGTGTTTCAGAATACCCGATCCTTTAGTGAAAAAAAGTATTTATAGTGAGCCCCTAATGTTGGGCCAAGGTTCTCCTTTGGGTTGGATTAGCTAGGTCTAAGGAAGAACTACCAAGGTACGCGTAGGAGCGTGTGAGACCTAGCACGTGGTCTTGCCCTTGGTCCAACTGCCCCTATCTTTCAGGAGATAATGGTGGACAGTTTGGTGACGTGGTAGGTGAGGGGGAGACGTTGTCTCCTCGTCATTAGTTCAATGGATAAGGTGAATTCCTGACGCGCCAAGCGCCTACTCGGGCAGCTATAGATCTGCCCGACGATGCAGAAGATGTGGCTGAATGGATAGGCTTCTGCCCGACATGTTGGGCTATGGGCCAACGATGTCCTCGAGGCATAGTCCGGAATAGATTCTAATTAAATCATTTGAATTACATAGAATTTTAAATTCCTTAAAATAATTCAATTACTCCATCCAAACCCACTCTTAGAGTGTGTTTGGATAGGGTAATTGAGAATTTTTAAGGAATCCAAAATTTTAGGTAATTTAAATTATTCAACTAGAATTCATTCAATGTTAAATTCTTTTGTTTGGATAGACTATCAAAATTATTCATTGTAAAAAAATTTGGACAATTTTCATAATTTTAAAATTTTGGCTCAAATCTAAAATATGAAAAATATGGACTAATTTGTAATTTTTAAAATTTAAAAATTATTAGGGACTTATTTGCAAAAAATTTAAAATTTTTGGAGGTGAATTTGAAATTTTCATAAAATATGAGGATCATCTTGCAAATTTTGAAAATTTAATAATAAACAATTTAACATTCATATTATATAGAATGATAAAACAATTTGAAATTCTCTACTTTTTTGTGTCATTTTAAATTCCTTAAATTTAACATGAATTAAATACTCTATAAATTTACATCATTTTAACAATTCTCTATATTTTTTATCCAAACAATAGATTTTGGTCAAGTCATTTCAAATTCCCTCAAAAAATTATTTTCTCTCATTAAAATGCTTCACCCAAACACACCCTTAGAGTGTGTTTGGATGGGGTAATTGAAATTTTTTAAGGAATTTAAAATTCTAGGTAATTCAAATTATTCAATTAGAATCCATTCAATTTTAAATTCCTTTGTTTGGATAGAGTATTAAAATGATTCATTTAAAAAAAAATTGGAGCAATTTTCATAATTTTTTAAAAAATTGGGTCAAATCTAAAATATGATAAATAGGGATCAATTTGCAATTTTTGAAAATTTAAAGAACCAATTTTTAAAATTTAAAAATTATTAGGGACTTATTTGTAATTTTTGGAAAATTTGGGGGTGAATTTGAAATTTTCATAAAATATGAGGATTATTTTGCAAAATTTGAAAATTTAATGATAAACAATTAAACATCCATATTATATAGAGTTATGAAGCAATTTGAAATTCTTTACATTTTGGTGTCATTTTAAATTCCTTAAATTTATCATGAATAAAATACTTCATAAATTTACATCATTTTAACAATTCTCCATATTTTTTATCCAAACAATGCAATTTGGTCAAGTCATTTCAAATTTCCTCAAAAAATTATTTTCGCTAATTAAAATACTTCATCCAAACACACTCTTAGGTTTTGATGATAACAAAATATTTAAAGAAAAATGTAACGCACCGATTATTTATTTAATTATTGAATTTAAATAATTGGAATTCGTTGTGTGTTCTGTGTAGTTAGTAGTATGTTGAGAGAAGAATGATATTATTTTAATGTTATATGAATTTAAATAATATTAAATAAATATTAGAAATATGAAGGGAAATGGTAAGATGGTAATTGGACAAGAGAATGGTGAGGACAAGATGGAAAATCCTTAGTTAGGGTGTAAGGGTTATGTTTGGAATTTAAGAAAAAGGAAATTAGTTCGTGAAAACTGATTGTGAGTGAGAAGCGTGAACAAAGAAAGAATAAGGAGCTAGGGCAAGAGCTTGAAGAGGAGAATTCCAGCTAGTGAAAGAAATTATCCGTCAAATTAAGGTAAGAGTGAGATTTCTTTCATCTCCTAAGGGTATTATAATATGAATAGTAGGCCTAGGATTGTTGAGTAGGAATCCATGAGGTTGGAGAAAGTTTTGATGAAAAAAATGTTAGTACAATTAGAAATTGATGTAATTATTGAAATTGTTTGAGTTAGGTGATTAATTGTATGAAAAATGGTGAAAATTCTGAGTTTTTTGGTCTTAAGAAGGGTTTTGTAGTGTAGGGATTGTAGCAGGGTCAGGCTGGTTCGCTGAGGAAAATCTGCAGAAATCGCAGTTCTCGTTTAGCGAGAGGCAACTCTCTTAGCGAGCGTTTGAGAAATTTGGAACCTTCCAGGCAGAGAGTTGCTCGCTTAGCGAACATGAGGTCACTTAGCGAGACCTGGAGTGAAAAAAATAATTTATTTTATTCTAAAAAATTCTCTAAAATCCCTTATTTAATATGTTAATGAATGTGGATTAATGTAGTGAAGTTAGAGGCATGTATGAAAGGGTTATGAGCTTGTTTAGAAGGATAATGACCATAACATAGTAGAAACATGAGTTAGTATGTTTATATGTTGTTGTTGTTGCTACATGACGTTGATGTTGTTATATGTTGTTGTAGCTGTTGATGCATGTTGTTGATGTTGTCAGGTGTTGTTGTAGTCATTGTTATATGTTGTTGTTGAAGTTGATTGCATGAAGTAGTTGTTATAGATATGCATATTACATTGATGGTACATGGCACGTGCATAGTTGGGGATGGTGTACCAATGTAGGGTATATCCATCTGAATTCCAAAAGGGAATCGTTGTGTTGTTGGTGCGGTCATGAAATAGGGATCGTACGTGACCATGAAACAGGGATCGAGGATGTTATCATGAAATAAAGATCATATTGGACCATGAAATAGGGGTCGAGAGTTTCGACGGGAACTGGATCATGAAACAGGGATCGATAAATGGTACCGCATGCATTGAGTCTGGCAGTGTCTCATTTGCATTTGTTGTTTGTGTGCATAATATCATTATGCGTTTTGTGTGTTTGTTTAGTTGTTGATTGATGGGAAATGGTGAATTACTTGACGATACTTGCTTTTATTTGTATTATTTTTCCCTTTTGTTGGTGTAAGTATCTCACCCCTTCTGCTTGAATGCTACCCCTATGTTGGTAACGTGTAGGTGATCAGGATTAGTAGAGTTCATGGTCGGTGAAGTCGGTGCACTTCACGTTAGAGGAGTCAGCTTTGATACGTACTTTGGGGTTTCAGGACGACGATTGTTATTTCTTGTTTATCTGTTTAAGAAAAACATGTTGCTACTGAATCTTTATTTTATGTTTTTCTATTGAAAGTACCACTGTAAGTAAAATACTTTGGAATACGTATCAGTTTAAGTCGTGTTTTGAAGTGAATGTAACACTAAAAAATTATTCATATATTTAATTACTCTGATATTTAATTGAAAATTCGTGGGAATTATTTTGGGTGTTACAAAAAACATATATATTAATATTTGTTCAAATATGCATAACCATGGACTAAAATTTCATATAGAATTCAAGTATTAGTTTTGACAATGAACATTCAAAGAGAAGCTTAAAGACCAAAATATGATGGATCAGAACCTGAAGACCAAAATCTGAAGAAGTCAACTTCTGAAGAGGTCAACGTTTGGAGGTCAGAGTATGAAAGAGTTAGCCTCTAGAGATCATACTTTGAAGAAGTTTATTTTTTATGATAATAACCTGAGACAGTCAAAGCGTAAGGACCAAGGTGACTCTGATATGTCACTATTCATCTCTGAACCTACCATATCACGTGAATACCTAAGCTTTATTTACTCCATAGAGTTTGCTGGGATACAACTGTTAATTCCTTCTGTAGCAAAGGTTTTTAAACTAGTTTTCATCAACCCTGACTATTCGGTGAAAGATCTCAACGTTTCTTTTGAAGCTTCTCAAAGGACTTTATTGTGCTAGATCTTCAAATACTCTTTTCTTCTATATTTAAGGAGCTAAAAACTTTAAGAAAAATACACCAATTGACACTCAATGATAAGTTATTTTGTCAACATAAAAAGCACAAATTGACTTAGGATTTTGTATCCTTGTATATCTTATAAATCCCTACGTCTTAATAGAGTTTATTTGTATTGTATTCTTTATACGCCTCTGATTGTCTATCAACTTTACTTTTCCAAACAATCATTTATCTGCCTGGTAGATTGTTAGAAATCTCTTACAAAGTGTTTGAGAATTTGAAGTCTCTTGCTTGTGTGCTTAAGTATTAGAAGCCTTTTTGCTTGTATGTTTGAGCATCTGAACTCTCTTGCATGTGTGATTGGGCATTGAAGTCTCTTACTTTAGTGTTTGAGCATTGTAAGTCTATTATTTGTGTGCTTGACCAAATTGTAATCTTGTGTGATTATAGTGAAAATCTCGTGTAAGTATAAAGAGACTGGATTACTCTCGAGTTGTAAGATGACCAGTATAAATTTATGTGTCACTCTTCTTTCTTGCATTTTCTATCTCTTATGTATCTCTGAGTGAATCAAATTTTATAACTTGTGTTTAGAATTTTTTTTAGAATTTTAAAAGAAAGAAAAAATCAACATAATTTAATCTCATCTTCTTGTGTTTCTTTCACTTTCATTACCAGTGAATCAATTTTTTATAGAAAACTTTGTAGTATTGATAATGGGTATAAAAGAAAGCAAGTAAAATAATAGATAGACATAAAATAGTTATTTGTTATAGTTTTCGTAGATTAAATTTTACTTTCAAATCATAATTCAATTTGATATTAACAGGTGTCAATATTAAAATTAAAATTTTATCTTCATGATCGTGTATTTGAGTTTATAGTAATCTTTGTTTATAGATAATAAATAGCATCCCTTATAAAAAAAATTATAAATGGAGCAATATTGTAATTAAACATACTAAAAATAGAGAACTAGTTACATAATAAAATTTATTTAAAAACTATATTTATATTCTAAAAAATAATAATTTTTTAGATTATTCGTAACAAATGTTTTATTTATTTTTTTGGATTTCTTTTCATTCATGCATATACTAAAATATATACATATTATCTCGAATTTGCATTACATAAATTATTAATAAATTATCTATAATATAAGAAAATTAGATATTCTCGAAAAATCATCTTTGTCCCTGTCTTAGAAAATGTCACTTCATCATTTAACTTTTCACTATCAAGTCATAGTTCTGTTTTTTTCTACATTTTTTCTTCATGTGCCAGATTTGAAATTTCAACCTAAGAACACAAACACAAATATATTATCAGTTATTATTAGGTTGTGTTGCAGTTCTATAAGAAAAATATTTATCATGGACACAATTCTAAGCATCTGTTAGTTTGAAACAACAAAGACAACCTAATGCATCTCAAAAACAATTTCTTGTTTTCAATAGAAAATTTCTTTAATTGTTTTATTTATGAAGTTTTTTCTTAAATTTGAATTTTTTTCAATTACTTATTTTGATTTAAAATATTTTTACTAAACAATGTTATTATTATAAATGAAACACTTTTACTATTGATTCATATAATTTTATAAATTTTGTGAAAATAAAAATAACATTTATACACTAGAAAACCATATACTGTAGATTTAAATATTTTTATATACAAGAATAACTTTACTCTTTATTTAATTTTTTTTAAAATAATGTCAAGCAAGTATAAGGGTGAGTAGTCGTTGTTGGCTCTACACTTTAGGAATTTTTCCCCATTATATGGAAATATATTATATGGAAATGTAATGTTGTCACCATCGTTGTTGCTCGATGGAATAAAATAAACAATAAGTTAAAGTATAGCCATATCTAAATTATAGATATCTTTTAATCATAATAAATTGTTTTTGTATATAAAGTTGATATGAGAGGCATGAGTTGGTCTATCAAAGGCTGAAAAATATTCGGACACACATTAGCTATTGCAAAGCCAAAATTAATGGATATGCTCAAAAGATCATGTACTTTAGTGTTTAACATTTTAATATATTTCACATACCAAACATTTCAAATACTATATTACATTGTACTATCTCATAGATAGCTTTTTAATACTACTACTTAAGGTCCTATTTATATGAGAAAAAATAATTTTTTTTATGTTCATTAAACAATCAATGTATTTGAACTATATATTCAATCAAATGTATTTATTATTCAATGAATTTAAAAAGTTAAGTTTCTCTTATAAATAGAATTAGGGAAAGTATTAGTAAAAAAAAATTAAAACCCATGTTATTTTGGAATCGGTTAAGGTGTCTGATCTATTACAAAATTCTGAGGATTTGGAGCGACTTTGAATACTTTTTCATTAAGCATATACTTCAAACATATTACATAAACATATTACTAATTAACTATATTTTAATTAAGTTTCTCACAATCGTACTTTTTCCTTCTAAGTTATAACTCCTCCCTATTTATTCATTCTAATTTGTTGAATGAAATTAATAACACTCATCTAAAAAATTATTATCTACAAGTTTAAAATTGCAAATCTTGGATACTGCCATAAAATGAAAATAACATTATGATTGGGTTTTAAAACATTTTAATTCAATAGATTATTTTAGAGAGAATTTAAAATTGGAAAATATATTTTTCTCTAATATTTGCGTGTAATAATGGCTGACAAATTGATCTCATTATAAAACTCCTCTCACTTGATATGGTTAGAATAACAACAGTTTGATTTAAAATAAAAGGTTGAGATTTAACATCTCACTACATGATCCTTTATTATCTCAACCGAAACAGTTGAGAAAATAAAGGATCATGACTACTAAAAAATAAAATTCAGAAAGGGTAGATTTCCGTCACAAATTTATGAAAATTCCGTCACAAAATAATTTAGTGACGGATTTAAAATGTTCACGAATCTGTAAAAAATTTTGATGTCGCAAAATTTTGTGATGGAATATATATTCTATCAAAAATGGATACGGAATAAATCCGTCACAATTTCTATTTTTCTGTCACTAGTAATCAAGTGAAAAATGACATAAAACTTACATTTTCGTCACTAATTAATGACAGAATGATAGATCTCTCTCTAATTACAAGAGAATTGTTCCATCACAAATTTGAGACATAATCTATTTCCCTCACAAAATTATAAAATATTATATCATCAATATATTGACATGATCTATTTTCATCACTAAATTACATATCATAAATATTTCACTAATATTTTTCATAATTTAACAAAATTAAATCATCGATACAGTGTGAAACTTTTTTAAATATAAATATTCATCACCAAATTACATAGAAAACATAATAGTTCTACCATTGTTTGTGAACTGAGATTACAACAAATTCTCAAAATAATCTATATAAAATCATTTATCAATTTCTTTTTAGTTTCTTGTAGGAAGAATAATTAATAAGTATAGTAAAACACAATCCCTTCAAAGTGATGCTTGATCTACCTCATCCACGAAATCTAGTTAAAACATTTCAAGATAGGTGGTGATGTCAAAGTATAGATAAGATACCATTGTTTATGATAACCTGCATAAAAAACTATAGAGTTTAATGTAAACAAATTAAATTATACTCTACAATATTCAACTCCCTTAATTTTGAGGATACCGTAAAGTCCAAAGTGAACATAGATACATATTGTGTGTTTCGATGATGACTCTAAACGGTAGTTACGTCCAAAATATAAAAATCGAGAGTTCGAAAACAATATCATTTCTCATTTTTTTTGCGGTGGCCGTAGGGAGATGAAGGAGGTGGTTTGGAGGCGAGATTATTCGAATCAATAAATTAATCGATTCATAAGAGAGAAATTGAGGTGATGATTAAGAATATGACTTTTATTTTTCGGTAGGAGGAGATATTGGTCGAAAAATATAATGAGAAAGAAAGTGACAGCATTAGAGTTTTCAGAGAGGGAAATGGGAGATATTTGTGTTCTATGATAAAAATGAAGTTTCTACCTCCTCTCTCAATTTGACTCATGTTTAAGAGAAAATAAATGAACTAACCCCAAATAAACCTCCCTCTTAATAGTAACAAACAATAGATATATTATATTTAAATAAAATTTACTGATAAAATAATTAAAATAATACTTATAAAGTTAAAATAAATATATATATATATATATATATATATATATATATATATATATATATATATATATATATATATATATATATATATAATTGTTGAATTTATCTATATAAAAATAAAATAAAATTATTTAAAATAACATAAATATGATAATAATTTTTATATTCATTAATCCACTAAAAATCTTTATTCTATAAATAGGTAAAATAAAATAACAAGAAAAATATACTCTTTTCATTTTTTATGTTTTAAAAATAATTAAATAACTAAATTAAACAATTATTTCACCTCTTTTGTTTGAATGTTATCCCTATATTGGTAACATGCAGGTGATCAAGACTAGTAGAGTTCATGGTCGGTAAAATCGGCGCACTTCACATTAGAGGAGTCGGCTCTGATACGTACTTTAGGGTGTCGGGATGACGATTGTTATTATTTGTTTATCTGTTTAATAAAAACATGTTGCTACTGAATCTTTATTTTATGTTTTTCTTTTGAAAATACCGTTGCAAGTCAAATACTTTGTAATACGTATAAGTTTAAGCCGTGTTTTGAAGTGAATGTAACGCTCATTCTTTTATTTATTTAATTAGTCTGATATTTAATTGAAAATTCATGGGAATTATTTTGAGTGTTACAAAACACACACACACATACATATATATATATATATATATATATATATATATATATATATATATATATATATATATATATATATATATATATATATATATATATATATATATATATATATATATATATATATATATATATATATATATATATATATATATATATATATATATATATATATTAATATTTGTTCAAATATGCGTAACCATGACTAAAATTTCATTTTCTATATTTTAAAAATAATTAAATAACTAAATTAAATAATTACAATTTAGCCTATCAAAAATTACAATGTCATTAAAACGACTGTTAATTTCAATTTATTTTATATAAACTAATATATTAAGGAGAGAATATTTTCTAAACAAAAAAAATCACACATTTATGAGGGAATTTGTGACAAAAATATTGGTACAAAGTTTATCAAATTTACTTTTATCAATTTTATGAGAGATTTTATGAGGAATTTTTAGTGACGGGAAATTTCATCACAAATTCCTTCATTATTTGCTATTCATTAATAATATATCATTTATACAGTTTTCCCTCACTAAATCCATCGTAATTAATGAGGGGTTTATTTAACCATTTATTTTAAATCAAACAGTTATTATCTCTTCCTCTTACTCTCATATAAGATTACTCTTTCTCACTAGATACATACACACACACACACACACACACATATATATATATATATATATATATATATATATATATATATATATATATATATATATATATATATATATATATATATATATATATATATATATATAATTAAGTTTCAATAAAAAATATTTAGTTTATGTTTATTTTAAAATATACAACAATCGTTTTATTTTTTTCCATCTAGTATAATTTTAATGATTTCTACTATTGATTCAAATATTTTAATAAATAGAGTCAAAACAAAAATAATATTTTGATTCAAATATTTTTATATAATGAAATAATTTTATTATTGATTCAAATGTATTTATAAATAATATCAAAACAAAAATAATATTTATACACGACAAAAAATATATTATTGATTAAAATATTTATATGTACGGAAACAAATACTATTGTTATAAACGAGATCAACTTTACTACTAATCCAAATACTAAATAATAGTAATTTATTGACCTTTTTTTTTCTCTTTCAAATATGAGAAAAATATAATTTCTTATTTCTAAAAAACAAAAACGATAATTTATCTAATACAAATTTAATACTTTTTATTTTAAATCATATTATTTTTTATATTATTGTTTAACTTTCATTTTCTGAACTAATTAATACTTCAACTTAAATTTATTATAATTGATTCAAATATTTTTATAAATATTTTCAAAATTACAATAAAATTTATACATGAGAACAAAATATATTGTTGATTCAAATATTTGTATATACGAGAACAACTTTATTATTGATTCAAATGTTCTTATAAATTAATGTCTCATTTATAAATAAATATATAACTAAAACGATAATTGATATAATACAAGTTTCAATAGTTTTTAATTTTGATTATATTACTTTTTAATTTTAATAATAGTAATATTTCAACTTAAATTTATTATTATTCTTAAGTTTTTTTCTTTTTTCAACTTTCAGTTTTTATGATAGTTTACAAATAAATGCGCGTCCAAAATCATATCCCACACCCAGGCTATCAATGAACCGAACCAACTTGAAAATAGTTCAAAATTCAGTTTGATAATTAATTCGTTGAACTTGATTCATGAACCTAATGAGCTAAATATGAGTGAAAAAATAAGTTCGTTAACTAAATAAGTTGAACTTGAACTATACATAGCTCGACTCGTTAGGTTCATGAGTCAACTCGATTATATATGAGAAGGATTATATTGTCATTTAGAATAGGTTTAAAGATTTAATATAAATTTTAGCTTTATATTTTATTTTAATCTAATGGTATTAATTGATAATCTATATTCTCAAGTGAGCAAAATATTTCTAAAAGTAATATAAATAAAATTAGGATCATATAAATTAATTAATTTTTGAATTAATAGATTTTTTAGACAAGATTAAATTTCAATCTGATAACTTTTATTTTATTTCAATATTTTCTTTTTAAAATAATATTAATTTTAAATGTCAAATATAAAAAATAGACTTTAAAAAATAGCTTTTAAGTCCGTGAAACAAGTGTGCTGGACCTAACGAAATGAACTTAACGAGTCAAATTGAGTTGCTCGTGAATTTATAACGAATCGAGTTTGAGTTTAAAATAAAATTTGTGTTGAATTTGAACCGAGATATAAATTGAACCAATTCTTAACGGGTCGAGCCGAACAGAGACGAATTCGACTTGACTCGACTAATTTTCAACTTTATCCCACACATAAACGTACGTACACCATACGTATATGCACGAATTTGTTCCTAATTTGATATTAAAAGTGAATGTAGCATATCCGTGATCTTTAATAAACATTGTTTATCGGGGTTGCAAGTAAATAAATTATTAAAAATGGGTTTGTGCCTCAAAAATTAATTAATCTTATCTCAACATAAATATTCTTCACTTACTTTCTTCTCTCTCAAATCTTGTATAAAATCATAATTACATGTTATCTACTATCTACTATTCAAAAATGCTCTTACTAATTTATCCTTTTTCAATTTTAAAATTTACACTATTAAAAGGATGTTTATGTAATCAACAAATGTTACCATTTATTCATCCTTATATCCTATTACATCATGCCAAGTGTCAACTTTTCACCCTACCCATCATTTTTTTACTAGTAGAAGACCCGTGCATCTGCACGGGTAAGTTTATTCATAGTTTAGATCATTCGAAAAGGTGTTGTTGTTGATATATAATTGTTATTATAAATTCATTAATAACTACAAATATTTAAAAATAAATATGTAGCAAATCACCAATATAATAAATCTAATAGGTTTATTATCTCGCTTGTTCCTCCAAAACTAATCAAATTGTGATACTTTCAAATTTCACACACTGACTCAGAGAAGGCACATTTCAGAACTTTTGTAATTTTACTCTTGTTTCTGCCATAGCTAAGAATCACTGAACCACATACTGTTGTTGGGTCAGACCCAAACTTAGGGAGTGTATTAGTCATGTAATGCTTCCTTAGGTCTTGGTTGTTTGTTGTAGTTTGGTTTTCGGCTGGATCGTTAGATCGCCTTCGTTGTATTTCTTTTTTGTAATTTAATATAAATTCTTTATTCCAAAAAAAATAACTATAAATATTTACAAATATCACTAATAACTATAAATATTTACAAATATTTTGTTGATTAAAATATAAAAGATATTGTGGTGATAGTGATCCGTGAAAATAGTGAGTTTCAGTTATAAAATTCACATGAGTTGGTAAAATTTAAAAATATCACTCTCATCGTTTTCTTAGAATACAATAATAAAGATATTTTTAGTACAAATATCATCTTAGTAATTTGGCTATAGTAATGATCAAACATACATGTGTATCAACACGGATAAATTTATGTAATATGATATAAAATATATTTAAATGTATATGGAAATTTGAAAAGAAATACTTAAAAACAAATAGGTATTGTTATCGTAGTAACCCGCGAGGATATGAATAAACATTTTAGAATATACAAACTTTTTACAAATATACTAGATTTAAATAATTTTGTACTATATAATTGTACTGAAATGCATATTCACCGTGATATTTATGCATGCGTTGTTGTCTTGATCTATCGGATTGTCTCCAGTATCACTTCATAAAATATTTCATACCTGACTAAACAATATTTATGCATGTTTTATTTCTTGAATTTAAGTGGTTGTGTCCCGCATCAAATCATGAAATATTGCGATATAATTTTCAATATTATAGATAAATAAAAATTAATACAAAAGTAAATATCTAAAAGAATATATCACATGAATTGTATGAACAATGTATATAAGTATGTGTAAAAGAAATATATAATTTTTTTCCTGAAGTGCTTCAAATATAACCATAAATAGTGATTATGCTTTTAGACCAAAAGTAAGTCACATATTAAAAGTCTATAATTTATTTTCAATGACCCTAGCTAATTTATTTTCACGGATAAAAAAGTTATAGTGATAGTGACATGGTGACAGTGACCGGTGAAAATAGTGAATTTCAGTGATAAAATTCATAGGAGTTGATAAAGTTTATAAATATCACTCTTATTGTTTCTTTAGAATACAATAATAAATTGATAATTTTAGTGTTCACTTTAAAAATTGTATGTAAAAGTTTCATGAAAGACTAAATATGTGTTCTCAATATTGTTTAGATAAGTGTTGTAAAAAAGTCTCACAATTCAAAGATAAATAATTATTTATATACTGATATTTTTAAATTAAAATAATTTATAGTATAAACTCTTAATTTGTGTATATGGTTAAGATAACTCATAATTCAGTTTAATAGAATAATATTATTAAGATAACTATTTTGATGACCGTAAAAAAGTGCTCACTTCCATTTTTCTAAGAATATGTATTATATGTTTTAGCATTTGGTTTATCTCAATTTATACTCTAGAATGCATATGGCACAATAGAGACAGTTGTGTATAGTAGTATAAATGTACATGATAAAAATTATAATTCATTGTTCATAAACAATTCAACCCTCAACAACGTAATCTTATTATCTTGACAACAATTGTATACATTAAAAATAGAAATTAAACTACAATCCATGCAACGGAGCAAATTCATAATCGATATATCCTTTCCTATACTATCCATCGATAACAGATATTTTTTTTAATAACAAAATAATCCAAAAATATATTATTAAGAAAATCAAAATCATATAAATGCAAGAGGATGCAAGAACATTCAGATCACATAAATGCAAGAAATGGCTACTATATGATCATCATTTTTTTATTTGAATTTTAACCACTAAAAATTAAGCCGTCCACACTTCTCCCTTTAATTCACCGTTTGAATTTGGTTTTGATTTCATAGTTAAATCAAATACTCCATCAATTCATAAACCATCTAGGCATCATTAAGCACTCCTTAGCAAATACCAATCTACTCAAAGGCAGCAACAAAAGTCATAGATGAAACCATTAGATCTAACTCTAAACAACCACTAACAAATGAAATCTAGATTTAATATCTTGAGAAAATCACTATTTATAAAACCAATTGTTGTAGATTTTATATATCTATGTGAAAAAATGAAAATGATGAGAATAAAATCACTCATTATATTAGATGAAGGATCTCTCTCGACGCCAAAGTCAGGGTTCCCTCGTATCCAAAATAATTATTTATATGTCCAACATGTAAAAGCAAAATAAAATCATAAACTCATAAACTATATTTTGACGATTCACAGGAGATTGTAAATTTTATCATAATAGGATAATAAGGAGAGAATAAAAAAATACACAAAAGAAATAGAGAGGTAAAAAAAAAGTGTGAAAAAGAAGAGAGAAAATAGAAAGAAAATGAGAGAATGATTTTTTATAGAGAAGAGAAAAGATGAGACAGAGAGAATGTGGGTAGTCGAGAAAAAGAACGAAAGAGAATGAGAGGGAGAAAGAGGGAGAAAGGTGAGAAAGAGTATAGGTATGAATTATGTCCAATAGATGAATGACATATGGAACTAAGAATTGTTCTCACGAGTCTAAGACAAATTAATATGTTATTTACATTATTAACCTTTACGCTGGTATGAAGTGAAAAAGTGTAAAAGACATTTTTGGTAAAATGGTAGCAATGAATCTTGATGGGTAGGTAATTGACTTGACACCTGACAAACACTTATTATCTCACAATCCAAAAAAGAATTTCCTACTAATACACAAATACACACATACTCTCTTAATTTCAAATTTTTGAAATTCAAATTTGATCTCTCTCTCTCTCTCTCTCTCTCTCTCTCTCTCTCTCTCTCTCTCTCTCTCTCTCTCTCTCTCTCTCTCTCTCTCTCTCTCTCTCTCTCTCTCTCTCTCTCTCTCTCTCTCTCTCTCTCTCTCTCTCTCTCTCTCTCTCTCTCTCTCTCTCTCTCTCTCTCTCTCTCTCTCTCTCTCTCTCTCTCTCTCTCTCTCTCTCTCTCTCTCTCTCT